>VZRQ01009767.1:135259-156416 GCA_013397975.1 Machaerirhynchus nigripectus | reverse complement strand
CTCGGGGCTGCGGCGTCCTCAGCTCTATCTTGGCTGCTCAGTCTTGGTTGTCCTGTTGTTTAAGGCTGATCTGGCTGCATGTGGAGCCAGGACGGCTTTTCCCTGGTGGCTTTTTGCCTGCGCCGCCACACCAGGAGAGGGGATGGGGAGAGGAGGAGGGGGCCTGGCCTGGGCCCAGCACAGGGCCAGAGCCTCCCCCCAGCCACCCCTTGGTGCTACGAGCAGGAACAAAAAGGAAACTCCTGTGCTTCTGTGCCCTTTAAGTATGCAAATCACAGAAGTGCCATTGGGCTAACAACTTGTCCATCAACTAAGTTTCAACCTACTACAATTTGCTTCATACCCAAACAAGTGCTAGGTGCCAGGTGTTCGGGATTTTCTGTAAAGCAGGCTGAACGGACAGGTGGTGAAAGTTGCTGACAACACAGAAATATTTAGCTTAACAGACGCTTGGGAGGATCATTAGGGACTTCCTGAAAGACGGGGCAAAAGTGCACAATTAGACAACACTTAACAGGGGAATGATTGCAGATACATGAGAGGTGTTGCTCCCGAGCAGAGAAAAATAAACAATGTTCTGGATGAGTGTGACCTCTTCAGAATAAGAAGCTCATTAAAGGAAGGACTGGAAAATGCCTGCAACAGTGTGTGTATGAGGGGAAGGGTGTATAGTATAGAACAACTAAGATCTTTGATTTGTTGCCTGTTAACTACCATGAATAAAAGAAAACAGCAGTTACAGAGCCAATTTTTGCTTGATTTCATCTTTAATACAGAAAAGCCTGGTTCAGCCTCACTGCACTGGAACTGCAAGCTGTTGGGAACGCACAAGGATCCAGCTGTTTGTCAGACAAATGATGTAGACAAAAGGTGACTGAAACCAGCTAATAGCCAACCTTTACAGGCTACTCTCCCTGCGAATTAGTCCGGTGCTATGCAGTGTTTTCTAAGCAGTCAGACTGATTAGCATATATGAACTCTGACATACACAGAAATCACACCACTATTCAGTGCTATACAGGCTAAATAAGGGTTTAGAAGCCTTCAAAAAATCCTTGGAATTAACTGTAAATTCATTGGAAACAAAAATATTACAAGGCACGCATTTCAAAATATGTAGCTGAATTACAGTTTTTACTGACTGAAGAAATAGAGAAATTTAGTTTGTGGGTCTTTTAGTAGTAAGTGCGTACATGGGTGGGAATAGCAGCTGCCTGCACACTTATTATGATTCAGATTTGAAGAGCCATGAGACTCGCCTCCCAGCACAAATTTATGGCCACAATTTAGGATCAAAATTCTGGCCTTCCTGGAGTACCTCTGAGTAACTGTACAGATGAATTGCTGGAATTGTGACTTCCCTGATAAATCTGAGGCAAGCTTCTAATTAAGGCAGTACACTGAACAGAAATATTTGAAATGTTCGAAACTATGAGGTAGAACCCCTGATTGCATTCAAGTCAATTGTAAGTTTACCATTGTTTTCAAGAAGAGATGGAATTACAGCCCTAAACCCCATTATTTAGAAGGCTATAATACTCCCCCCCACAAGGGTTACAAACATCTAGATGCAACAATCAAGTAGCTTTGTCAGTCATGTTTATTGAATGTAATCATACAAACTATTAGGTACAGGATGCTTGACATTTCCTCTTAGTCCTGCACAACTGACAAGTTCTTTTCTGACCATACTATTATATCTATTTTCCTTTAATATTTACTTGTTAGGAAGTTACTTGGTCCCTAGCAGGGAAGTATACAGGCCAACTTAAAAGAAAAGAAAAAAAAAAGTCAAGGAAGGGAAAGTAATATTAAGGGGTTTTTTTTCTTATTCTGTCTTCCTAAAGCTCCAGTGTGGTTTCACAGGTTTCTACCTGCTTGCTGTTCATGTCCAGAATGAAAATAAAACCACTAAAAGAGCTTCCCAGATTTTAATAATGCTTAAGAATTTGGTCAATATATGCCACCAATAGAAGCACTTCAAGTGCACATGCCACAAAAGAGAGGGGGAAGAATGAACAGTGCTTCTAACCTCAGTAGTGGTGATCTGTAATGTTCTTTCAGCCTCTATTGTACAAAACACCTTGAGCAGCGTGAGCCTCCAGTCCCTAGATAGCAGAGGGAAGCTCTGTGTCTCCATGCCATGGATGAAGACTTTGGATACCCTTCCTCGTAGCATAACTCAGGGGCTTTCCTTGCTAACCTAGAGGAGGAGACAATGTTTGAGTTTATCTGTGCAAGGGATGACCAAAAAGCTCCCATGACAAAGGCAAAGAGAGCCACACTGACAAGGAACTGGTTGGGGACAGTGATTAAAATACATAGATGGGTAAGTAGAGGTTAAGTTCCTGCCTTTAAATTTCTGTGTCTGCCCACTGATACCTATTTCTGCCTTGCCTTTGGCAGTCAAACTCAGAATTTGCAGTTCTGAGATATAAAAAAAAAAAGAAGCCAGAAATATTTAGAAACACATACAGGGCTTGAGAAGGAAAGTTTGGGAAAAGGACAGAGGGATGGTTGAATGGGAATAGAGATGCCAGGGAGACACTGATATGAAGACAGCAGGAACACAGGAAGAGAGGAAAACCCATCAATAGTTATTTCATCCCCTTCAGAGAAAATTAGCTTAATGATTCAGTCAGTCTTTTCTGCTTTTCAGTTGAATAATAATGGAAGTTATCTTTCAGGCTTTTCCCAAGGCCAGCATGATACCTCTTCCTAGGACAAAAACACCCACTGGACATAACATGTCACTCTTACTTCGTGTTTTTTAACTTGACAGCTTTGAAACTAATTTAACAGAATAGTTGCCAGAGAAAAGATATCATGCAATCCGTATCATTCATGGGTACTCTTCCAATCCTAAATAAAATCAATGAAGGGACTTGTTCTTCCTGGTTGGGCAGTAGGTTTATGTCTCCATCTCAGAAGCCAGCTAAAGAGAAATAAAAAAATTTAGCATAGTGGATGAAATATGGAGAATAGCAAATCACATTGTTCCATTTAAAAATGTGCGACTTTTCTGACTGTACATTAACCTGGGATTATTTTTAAAATTGAAAAAGGAAAGGCAAAATAAAACTACAGGTTGTTCCCATGGATATTTACTGCTGGCTTGCAGAATGCAAACTACTGAAGGCAAAGCAACTCCTATGAGTACATGAATACTATCTGAAACATAATATGAAACAGCAAGATATGTGTTACAAAGCTGTATTTTCCATTCTATAGAATTTTTTTTTTAAAGAGAAATGGAAAAGGAGAGCGAGAGTAAGGAAAGGAGAGGAGTGAGGCAAAGAGAAAGGGAAAAATGTGACAGAGATGGAAATACAATGGTGCCAGGAATGCTGAACACTTTGGAAGCTCTTTAGAGAAGACAAGGAAACTTAAGTACACAGAATGGACAGAAAAGTACACATCTGTCCTCGATGGAGGATTAGGAGGGAATATGCAAGCTGAGGGCTAGAATAAAACTTGTACCCTCACACATACTGCCTGGGGTGTTAAACAAGCCTTATGTGCACTGTGCTAGCCCAGCTCATCCTTGTAAGCAGATACGGCTGTGAAACCTGTGTCACTGCTGACCAGGACATGACTCTCTGAGAGTTTCTCTAACATCTTCATGTAATAAATGCAACTTCCAACAATGAAATCCTGAACTATGGAGGGACTCCAGTTCCTTACTCAGGGACTCATCTACTCAGAAGTCTGCTTAGCATAAACACTAAACAGTCAGCCCCTGCACATAATATTTTCTGGATATGACCTTATGCTCCTTCAAATTTATGTGGCAGCAACCTCTTTCCAGATTCTCCTTTCTCTGTCTTCATATGCTTCTTCATCCTTGTCTACTCCTTGTGCTGGTTTTCTCCTTAGTCTCTCTTTCCTCTCAGCCTTTAGCATCTCTCCATTTTGTTGGGCTTATTAACGTGCATATTAGTGTTTTAACTGTCTATTCTGGATTAAATTTAAAACTACATTAAAAAATATGACCATTCAAAAAGAAAATGGAACATGAAATGTGGAATTCATGTTGTGATTTTTTTTCTTCTATCATTCTGTTATCTGTTTTCCTTTTTCAATCATTTTCTTTCATTTTATCTGTCTGATTCAGTTGATCTTTGAACACATTGGTACATACTCTTTATAGCATCCATTGCAGTAGAAGGCTGATTTTTATTTAACACAAAGCCTAAACAATATTAAAAAAATATTATCTGAAATGAATCTGCAAACTCTGAAATTAACCTGCAAAAAAAGAGAAATTGTTTTAAAAACTGTTTTAAAAATAAAAAGGGTCAGTAAAAAATCTATTTTTCAAGTCAAAGAATAATTTAGTGCTGGTAGCATAAATTAATACCATCCCTCTGAGACTGATACTCCTTATATCATCAGTGACATATAATCTCACCTGGTGCGATAAAGGAACTGAAGGAAAAACATCACTGATTTAAATCACCAGATTTTAAAAGGTTGCTGCAATGGCAGCTTTTGGAAAGGGTCCATGAAGCCCAGCAGCAGGGAAAACACTGCCTAGGTCCATTCCCCACCAAGCTGCAGAGAACAGACTGAGGCAGGGACCCACAACACTGTTTCCTTTCAGCCCCCGCCCACTCCTTACACATCTGTCCCCCGTGAGTCACCATGCTGCGCTGGACCCAAACTCCCCAGAGCACGTGCTTCTTACTGTAGGCTGAAGGAAATTAATTAATTCCCCTGTTCTGTCCTCATTTTGCTGCCTTAAAAACCCCTAAAATTTGAGATGGCAGGTAAGCACTTTACTAGCTGAAATGAAGGATTAGCCATTTTGCATTCAGCTTCTGAAAAATAACCCCCATGGAAACACTTTGGAAGCACAAAAGAATGGCTTTATTTTAAAACATCATCTTCAGAAAATAAGGTAAAATTACATTTAAGAGACTAAGGATATAGGTGCTAAATTTTTACACAGCCTAAGAATGGTATTTCTGGACTACCCTCAAGAAATTGCCTTTGGTGACAGCAATTTACATCACCTGATGAGTTCTTCATCATCTAAACAAAAAAAAATTTCTAAGATCTGTATCTCAGGCTCCCCTAAAGACTGTGCAGCCACTGCACAAGGCTGAGACACCAGGCTCTGCCCCAGACTACTGCCTGGATAGCCTGCCCACAAGGAGACAGAGGCAGACCTCATAGCTCAAAGGGGGTGAAGGACCTCTCAGCTCGGCTTGTCAGCTCCCCAAAGCTGCTGCAGCCACGATGTTCTGCCCATCTGCATAGATAAACACACTGCCAGCACCCTGGGGCCCAACGCTCACCAATAAATGCATACTTGGTCTAAATGGTCTACTTTTGACTGCACTGAGATGAAGGCAAAGTTAGTTAGATATGGGAACACTGCAACAAATTGTTCTCTTTTGCAAGCAAAGGCAAACACACTAGTTTATCCTGCTGTGTGGAAATACAGGAATGGGTACTGCTTTCTGGCTAGCATGTTTCTAGAGGTCAAGTAAATTAAAAACAAAAAAACAAACAATATTCTGTCTTCTGTCTCTAGGACTGACTGGAGGGGCATCTGGAGAGGCAAACACAATATAGTTATATATCACTGGTAGTTGTCAATGTAACTACAGGATTATGATCCCACACTAAAAAATTGTTTCATATATCTTCTAATATAGCAGTCTTTACCCAGCCACTTGAGATCATCTTAACTGGAGGAAGAGCCTAAGATTCTCAGGAGAACTGCTCAGTATATCAGCCTTTTTCTCTCCCAAATAAGCACATTTTTTGACATCTCCTTCTATCATCTATAGCCAATGGCTTCAAAGTATAAGGCCGTCATGGCACTGGAGATGCACTTTGTCTTCTCCTTTCAGAAACAAAGTCTTGAAGGAAATTCTGTTTGTAGACTTCACTTAGCCAGGGACAGAACAATTAATTTTTGCATCAGCTCAAAGGAAAAAAAAACAAAAAACAAATAGACTGATGGAAAGAGGGTTCATATTGACACAAAAGAAGTTTTGCCCATAGGATATTTCCATTTTGCGGCAATTTTTAAACAAAATCCTTTTTTAAACAAACTTTTGCAAAATGTTCTTGTTAAAAAACCCAAATCATTTATAGTTTGCATTTTCAAATCAACACAAAGCACTGATAAGCAGAACTTTATTAATTCAAGAAGATTTTAAGGTCTAGATTATAAAACAAAGATTGTCTTTTATAGTACACTAGCCTGGGACATAAGAAACACGGGATGAAAAGCCTTTGATCTGGATCAGGCTGAACACAAACTGCCACTTCTCAAGTTAATCCCTTCTACAGAGATTCTACACTTTCTCAGTGCTATTTTGTAGATATGCGTGTAAAAGTGTTCCTGTCTCTCTTTTGCCAATAAACACTCCCATTCAAACAGACATCTCTTGGAAAAATTCTGTCTTCACAAAAAATTGTTCCAATCAGGGCCATGGGAATTTTGCATGGATTGACTTTCAAGTGTTAAGTATAAGCTAGGAGAAAGCCTGCAATATTTTAGGTTGGAAAATTAACTTGTTGCAAACCCCCAGTTCAGAAACCCTCGACTCCCATGACGAAGTTTGAAAAGGAGAAATCGCTTTTTTCCTTACAATGCTTTTCCTTCCTTTTATTTTCCCTCTGATATGCCATCAAATTCTTAAAGAGACAGAAGTACAGACACTGTATCATTTAAGTGAGATCCATGTTCCAGAAAGCTTAGTTGCTATAAATTACTTTTTAAAAAAGTGCAAGTGTGTGAGCATAAGTGAGATTGGAGTAAAATGAAAGGAAACACAGAACAACAGCAAATCTTGCCCAGAGCCATGGAGATCTCTCTCCCACCACAGGCCCACACATTTTTCATGCTTGGGAGGTAAAATATTAGGAAGGATTATTTTTCAACTAGGTCAAAGTAAATGTTGGAAAGATGATTTATTTTGTCTCCTCAACTCACATCAGTTGTGAAGAGCTACTCCTGCCAAGCAGCCTGAAGTCAACAGTAATCTTGGTAAGACAAGTCAGTGGCAGACATAATGTTAAAATTAAATCTGGAATGAAATACAGCTGAGGATTATCATGGGGAAATTAATCAGGTGGTGGTAACAGCTCACATCACCTTGTCCAGAAACAGTGCTTCAATATAGGAAGAGGAATCCAAACTGAGGCATGATTATCAGGCATGTAGTGATTCTCATGTTAGATATTTTGCTTAATTGAGGAGTTTATAAGTCTCTTGAGGAATATTTCTTTTTCCTCTTACAAGCAAGATTTTCTAGCAACAAGTATCAGAAAAGACTATTAAAAAATACTGGCATTACAGACTGTGTGCAAGACTTTAAATAGGCTCCGGAGGGTTTCGAAGTGTACATGAGCATGATAATTTACAGTCAGATGGTGAAAATGTGGCAGAGATGACATGCATCATGTAATCTTGAACACATTTAATTTGAAACTTAGCTTTTAAAACTTAAGTCTCAAAATAAACTATACTAGTCTATGCCCTGCACAGAAAAAAACCTAAAACAAAACAAAAACCAAGAACAAAAAAAACCCAAACAAAACACACAAAAACCACCTAAACAAAAAAGCCCCACACAAACAACAAGAACAACAAAAACAACAACAATAAACCAAACCAAAAACCTAAACACCAAAAAAACAAAGAAGGGAAGCTGCTTCGGAGTCATTCTTACTCTAAATATCAGTGTACCTACACTCCTTCCCTTTGTTTCCATGGAACGTTTTTTTCCTTGCACAGATGTGGTTTTTACACTGCTACGAAGTTGTTTTCAAATAGCTGCTCCCTAAGACTGCAGTATGATCAAATTATTGCTATTCTTATCACTATATGCACCTAGAAGTCTTAATATTGGCCCTGTATGAACACTGATACAGTTTCTGGAAGGCCCTGAAGCCCTGGAATCCGTGTATGTTACAGTACCTGTATTCAGGTCTGGACACACAAAGCAGACAGGGTTTCTCGTGGGTTTGGCAGATAAAATTTGCTAGACTTACAGAGTTAGTCTTAAAGAGTTAGTCTCTTACAGAGTTAGTGGCTGAGGCTGGAAGGAGATTGTCCCTGCTCATACTGGGCCACCTGGAGGTGGTTGCCCAGGACTGTGTTCAGATGGCTTTTGAGTATCTCTCAAGATGGAGAATCTATGAACTCTCTGGGCAACCTGTGCCAATACCCAAAAGCTCTCATGCTAAAAAAAAAAAAAAAAAAAAAGGAAAAGAGTTTCCCTATTTTTAAATGGAATTTCTTGTATTTTAGGTTGTGTACGTTGCCTCTGGTCCTGTCACTGGGCACTGCTGGGGAGAGCCTGGCTCATAACTCATTTAAGAACTGAGACATCTATTCAGAGCTTCAGTTCTTTGCCATTGAAAAATAGTCCTTGAAGCACAAATTAGGCATGGGCACGCTGGTATTGGTCCTTTGGAGGAGCAGAGACTCCTCTCTAACTGTGCTTCCTCTGGAGCTTTGTCATCCTACTGCAAGGATGGAGCTGACAAGGAAAGACCGGCACTGCCCACACACTCAGGCTGACCAGCATCTGTTGTTTGACGTGCAGCTCATACCTGGGAGGTTGCTCACACAGCACGCAGGCTCTGCTTATTCCACGTTTACTTCAGCCCACAAGTTCTCCATGCTCTTGGCAGCTGGATCCCCAGCACAGAAGCCAATGGCATTTCCACAAGAGATATTCTACTTGTTATAAGCCAGTTAACTTCTAAAGACCTACATGTAACCCACAGAAGCTAAGTCTGTATAATGTAGTTCTTGGAGGAGAAATATGAAAGCATTCCAGAGAGAAAACAAATTGCTTTTTTCTTGGCTTGTCTTTCAGTACATGCTGGCAATTTTCTTGAAAACAGACAAGATCTGGAAATAGCTCACACAACCTGCCTGCAACTACTGCTCGAGATGGGAAAACTAATGGCATATTAAAGGAGGTGACAAACCGAGGGGCACCTTTACTCAGCCACTGCACGACATCATGACTCTACAAGTACATACAAGAGGATCAAAATCCTGTAAAAGTCTGAAATGGGAGCTTTTTCCAGCCTTGAAGAGGCAATTTTAATTTGAACCTCCCTTTCTCCAGATTGCCTTCTGTAGGGCAGCACAATCAGCAAAATCCTAACCTCAGAGCTTTGGTGCCATTAGTCACACAAAGCTTTGGTGATTTACAGTCAGAAAATCATTTCAAGACATCTGACGGGACTTTGTTAATCTGCCTACAGCTACACCTGTGCACTTCTTTGTCTCTAAGTTTCAATTAGAGATAATTTAAATAAGAGAAAATCATGTTTCCTAGTGGCAGAGCCTGTTTATGAAATGTGTTTCACATTTCCAATGGAAATAGGAATTCAGGAAACCAACAGGCAGAGCTTGTGCCTGCATTATGAATACATTTCACACTTGAAAGACTTTATCTCCATCTCACTATCCAGATAGGCAATTCATCTTCAGCTATGTGAACCATATTCATATTGCTCTTAATTTCTGACTCGCCACACTGTTAACATGACAACTCAATTTCTAGAGTATTTTAAGAAGCCCAAAAAATAGGGGGTTATCTATTGTTTTAAATACCTTTAAGAACTGAGGGAGGAAAAACTTGTACCATGTTACACTGAAAGTCAAAAGGAGAACAAGAAAAGACGTTAGCAAACAGGCTTAATGAATTTAACCATGGTTTTGCATCAAAGAATTATATAAAACAATAAAAAAAGGCAGGACAATTGATTTGAAAACTTTTCACCCAAGTGATTTTATCAGAGGTCTCTGGAGACACCTTTCTGTGGATTAAAATCTTCCCTGCTTAATATGAAGCAAAAAGTCACCAGCTTTACTGGATAAGGGACATAAGTGCTGTGAGCACAGGGAAAAAGAATTAGCCCATGCATTACTTTCTCGGACTCCAGAAAGGAGTCTTCCATCCCTTGTGCATGGGGAGGATCCAGCCACAAACTTAGATTAACACATCCAATATTCTTCAAGATTCAGGTATTTTCATATGGCTTGAATATACCTGATATAGCCTCAGATGAGGCTATGGAAGGAAAAGAAATCTTAATGTTTAGGCAAGGTTCTTATACCTGTCATCAAGTGACAAAGCAGAACAACTCTGCAGTTCTGCTCAAGGTCCTGCAAAGTGGCACACTGTCAGACTGAGACTTCTCTACTCCCATTCATATCAACACCTTCTCTTTCAAGATGTCTTCATAAGCCCAGTGTTCAGCTGTACAACTCTGAGGGCAGTCACTGACCTGCCAAAGCCAAGTACTGGAGATAATGCACCAGCATGAGAAAAGAAACCATGTAGAGGGAAACTGCACTGTTAATGCCAGGAAGCTCTTTAAACCAATCCTACAGGTCTTTCAGCATCAGCAGTGGTAGAGAAAAGATATTCCAATAGCAGGATGTGGGAGAAGAGACAAAGTAGCCACATTAGGTCTAGCCACAAGCCCAGGATGTTACGCTTTTACAACTTAAAATTACACCACAAAAAACAAATGTGACACAAGCAAGCATAAACTCATGCACGCTTATGCACACTTGTAGAAGATATATCTCAACTACAAATATTTTCCGGCTTTTTTGACTGGTTGAATGACCACTTCCATAATGACATCTTTGACATGCCATGTGAAAGAAGAAGTCCTGGCAGACACTTCTGCACATTTTAACAAGGCATCAGTCTTTGCTGAACTGAACTCTTGGCTGAACACAACTCTAGCTCACATGCTGGGAATACCACCACCAAATTTAAAAGTTACTGAATTTGGGAACTCAGCAGCCGACTTTGTCTAGCCTGCAGAGAAAGTTAACAACAAACTGTCTGGTAAAGAGCAGAAAAAGGTGAACTGCTCTGTTAAAAATGGTGCCTGACATAGAGCAAGCATTGGTGGAGAAACCACCCATGAGTTATTCTGTAATTACACGTGGTACATATCGGCTATATTAGCCCTTCTTCTTTCACATCAATTCTTCAATCTCAGATCTCTAATAACAAGGAAAAATTCCTTGTTTACTAGCAGGTTATACTACAAAAGGAAGCAAGAGACTTTGTCATTTCCTTATTCCCTGGATGAGCTACATGTAGCATAAACATCTCCAAAGAAAGCTCTGGGAAAAAGCCAGGCTTGTTAAATGCATGCGAATTGCTTTTAAGACAATTCATCCTACTACTTGGCCCACGCTGTCTTGATGTGGGTCAGACTGTAAATTACACCATTTGGTTGCCACTGTGCTAACTTCTGCATTCCTCTGACTCTGAGGGAGAAAGTCTCTTCTTCCTTTCTCACCTGACTTCAAATGGAAGTCTCATGAATGCTGTGAATTTAGCTTGTAGTTTTATAATTGTGGTTTTATTTGAATTGCCACAAAAATGTTGGGTGAGATTAAACGCAGGCTTCTCCTTTTGAAGAGGTCTATGCTTATAATGACTTTTACACCCTCTTTTCTCACTAACTTTTAATTTTTTGCTTCTTTGACTCTAGTTGCAACTCCAGCTCCTACACTCCAGTTGTGAGAGCCTTCCCTTGATACTGTGCTACATGATATTTATGCATAAAATTTTACTACTTGTTGATTCCATTGGCGTTCATGAACCTATGTTGGAATGAATGAAGCTCTCATTCATGTTTATATATGAGTTTCCAGCATTTGTATATTTGTAATCATCGGGCTAAATCCAGCTTTCATTTGCAGAGACATAAGCTGTGGGTAACTGAGTCAGGAGATACAACTCTGTTATATAAATGGAAAGATTCTTTTCCAGTATCATTGAGAGTTGAGTTTAACACAGAAACCTCCCATTTCTGCAACTCAATGACGTTTGTTCACAACAGGTAACTATGGTTATAGCTACATTAACAAGCAGTTTGGATCAGTGGAAGTCCATTTCTGGAGCTCATTTTGTGCTGGGCACCTGACATAGGCACTGCTGCAGGTCTACGGAAGGCTTAGTTCATCCCCTCACTTAGTTCATCCCCTGAAGTTTGCTCCCATGCACTAAAGCTCTGTTACTGCTGCAACTCACCTCCCAGGCTAGTCCTGTCCAAAGGGAATCCAGGCCAGGACCTGCAGTGCCCTTCCTGATAGCAACCTGTGCTCAGCAAGCAGCCAACAGCTGAGGGTTGCCTGAAAAGCACCCTCCTGATCTAACTAAGGAACACACAAACACAGACACACCCTACGAGCAAGTTACAGAGTTATCCAATTAGAATATCTCTGTGGCAATCCTGGCCATCAACGATTTCCCCAGCCATATAATTGCTACTATTAACAACACAAGTTCCCAATTTAACAAATGGAAGCCAGATTAATGTCCACATCATCCTGGCTTCTCCCAGCTTTATGATTCAGGGTGTAGCAATCTGTTGCCCTTGGTCTTTTGGAAATAGTGCCCCTGTGAGAATTTTAATGACAATGCAGCCCTACTTCTGGCCTGTTCTGGATATCTAAGGGCTTTCTTTATCATGTGATTCTTTATCTGTGATTTCTTTATCATGGAGGAGATTCTGATGGTTAAGCTAACTGGGTCTATCATGCCCCAAGGACTTGTAGCTTATTTACTTCCACTCAACTGCCCATGTACGTCCTCCCTCTTTACATTTTGCAATAGGTTACTCAGAACAGAGACCCAAAACCAAGGACTTAAACAGTCTGGAATCAGCAGGGAGAGGAACCAAGGAGGTTTCTGATGTAGCACCAGGGGAGAAGATGGGTGGAAGGAAGAGGTGAAGTGTGAAGTGATACATTGCTCAGATTTTCTGAGTCCTTTAGCATTGCTGCTTTGTAGGTGAATGGCTGCAACTGCTTTCCTCTCTCTCTTTTGGCATTGGCTCTGCTTTCCATGCCTCCAGCATGGGAAACCAGGCTTCCTACCTCCCTGTATTCAGAAGTTTTGTCTGACCTTTCTTCATGTCTTGCCATGCTTTTACAAAAAAAAAAAATCCCATCACTTGCATGCATAGCCTTTTTATTACTACCCTTTGTCCTTCTCTGCAGCTGTTAGCACATTATTGCTCATCAGCTGCTTCATAGGAATTACTTATGTACATGCTTTAAATCTCCCTTGTCCCAGAAGTAAGTATAGATTATGTCAAGTAAAACTACTTACCCTTAGATATCAGACAGAGCCCCAGACAGAGAGTGGGCCAAGACAGAGAAGGATGATAGTGCCTTAAAAACATTGTAATTACTTGCATTCAATAAGCCTGGCATTTTCCCAGAGCTGTCTCCAGGGATGTTTGTGCTATGTATGGCTCAGCCAGGCAACAAGGAGAGGACAAGGTCTTTTGCTCCCTTTTGCTGTCCAACCTGATAAAAAGCAAGGAGATTTTCTTTGTTCTGAGAGATCTGAGATCTGGATAACAAACTGATGGCATCCACTCATGTTGTTTGTCCATAATAGCTATATTGTCCCAATCCTTGACCACACTGGCTGCCCAACAGTATTATTTTGAGTAGTTCTCCTTCAAGAGTCTGATATTCCTGATGGGAACAGTTTCTGTAAAGCAGCGTTTTCATATGGGCCATGAAAAATGCTCGAAGAAAAAGCAGGAGGAAAGGGTCAAGACAACTAACAATGTTTTTATGCAGTGACTAAACAGATCTTGAACTGTAGCTTTTGCAAAGGTGATGCTCAGTGCTGTCTTGGTCACAGTATCTACGCACACATCCTATTGAAAGCAAAGTGCAAATTCACTGATAAAAAGTAAAAGAGGAGTGGCACTCAGTTCTGCACAAGTCTTTTGTACAGGACATTGCATTTGTAAATAAAAATTTCCCTCAATCAGTGAGAAATTCTGAAAAGGCAGTACTCTTCCAATTTATTTTTAGGCCAAACCTACCAGGGCCTCAGATTACTAAAGCCTCAGTCAAAAGAATTACAATGAGGAACAACTTCAGTCAACTTTAAATACACTTTCAGCTTCCTCAAACTGCCATCTGCATCTTAACAGTTTATAACTGAGAGCTACAACTGAGTTTAGTTAGAAAAATCAAGAAAGACTGGGGTGCTAGAAAAGCCTGTGATCACACAGAAGGGAGAAAATAAGACAGACCCTGGATTATTCAGCTTCATGCAAGTCACATGATGTAATTAATTCCAACTGGTTTTGGTCTCTGTACAGAAACTTCCAGCAAAAGAGTTTAATGATGTAATAATTACCTTTTGCCTTTCATGATCCTTCTAACTATGCCTTAATTTATGATGCTTTTAACCAGCATACATGTATCCTGAGGCTATAATGGGTGCATATTTATTTAAGTCAAAAGATAAATCTTAATGAAAGGGTTTTTTAACACAATAATTAACACGTATTTTGATCATCATAACAGTAATTATTAGAGGGGCAAAAACAGAAACAGATCTCAGAAGAAGCCATGAAGATCCGAAAGAGGTTGGAGCAGCAACACTGCCCTATCATTTTGCCAAGAAATGATACATCAAAGTGGTAGGAATGAATCATCATACACTATTAGGAATTACACCCAGTGAAACCCAGGGACAAAGATATGAGCTGCACTAACCTCCACCATAAACTGCAAATTACAATCACAGAGCGGACAGTGTGGAACATGCCTTTTCTCTTGCTTATCAAGCTATGCTCTCCTTATATCTCCACAAACATGATAGATCACCAGATAAAGAAAATAAGAGAAAAACCACAGAAAATGTAGGAATTTAGGCTCACTATGAAAGGTCCATTTATAGTTAAGAAAATGATTTTACTTTGTGAAGTATTATAAGCTCTTAACATGTGTCAACCCTATCAAGCAGCCTTGATCTTTCAAAACGCATTCCCTCCTAAAACAAGAAAAGAAAAAGAGTACACGCTCTTACCTGCTGTTATCCTCCCCTTGGCAAAAATTACTGGCATTATGAATTTTTCACAATTAAATCAAATTGGGAATTTTTCACAATTAAATTAAATTGTGCCCATACACATATGCAGGCAGACTGTAACTTGCAGGCAGCCCTTTTGCAATGACAAACAGTGAAGTCAAACAAGGCTGAAAACATTTTAAAAAAAATATCCTATTCTTTTTACCCCTGAGTCAGATTTATTTCAGGAATTCAATTCACAGAATCACAGAATCACTTGTGTTGGAAGGGACCTTAAGGAGCATCTAGTTCCAAACCTCCATGGGCAGGGGCACCTTCCCATGGACCAGTTTGCTCAGCGCTCCATCCAACATGGCCTTGAACACTTCCAGGGAGGAGGCATCTACAACTGCTCTGGGCAACCTGTTGCAGCACCCCTAACTTAAAAAAAAAGTTTAGCCATACACAAGGGGATCTCATATAAAAGGAGATGACAGCAAAAAGAGAGGAAAAAGAGTTTCTTAAAGGAAAGGATATAGTATGGTACCTTTTCCAGTCAAAGTTTCTTCTTTTATTTTCCTCACTGCTTCTTGGCCATCGCTTTCACTGTTTCCAGCTGTTAAAAGATAGAAAATGAAAAATTAGCAATGCAATCAATTTAGGGAGTGTCACTATGAAGTGCTAACCACAGTGTAAAACCAGTATGAAGTTTTAGGTGGAAAGGTGTGCTTCCTTACTGTCAGGCAGCAGAGGTTTTCAAAGAGGGCTGCACAAATGCACTGCTGCTCACAGAAGTTCTGCCAGTTTATCTCATTTATTCATATAAAATAGGACTATCTACTGGACTAGCAGACTTGAGAGTTGAGTCTGTGAGCCAAGTGATCTGTATCACATCCAGATTCTGCAAAAAATTCACAGCAGGTTAGAGCAGACTTCCCCTTGCTCTTTTTCCAAAATGAAGACTTCCACAGTTGAAGGAAAGTCCTGACTACCCTGGCTCCAATGCTCATGAGAAGTTTTCTTAGTGCTAACATAAAATGTGATTAAGTGTCACATAAATGTCTTTTGTGTCATTCAGCTTACGTGGGTGGTTACTAATTGTCTGACATTTGTTTGGCAATTTTTTTATAACATATGAAAGGAAAAAACATAAGCACAAAAGAAATATTGGAATTAACACAAGTTAAATTTTTTTAATTAACATTCAATGTATCCATCCACAAATATTTCCCATAGCATGAAACATCAAAATACCTATTGTTCATTATCTAAATTGGACAAAAATACTGATATCTCTTATGAACTTCATGAAGTTGCCTTCTTCTTTTCCTGATTACATAAAATTCTGCCAAAATTTCTACACAGATATTTTTTTTCTTGTGCTGGCCTACAAGTCTCCTGTTCTCTCTTTCACAGCACCACAGAATAAGATGAAGTGGGAAGAGACTTCAGGGGGTATCTGGTTCCGCTCCCTGTTCACATTAGCTGGTGCATGCTTGTATTTACTCTAAGATGCATTCTTTTGAGAATGGAGTTTTAGCTGTGCTTCTGCAGTAGGAAAGGATTTGGAACACATCTTTGTTTTCGTGGTATGCAAGAAAACTCAACATTTACATAAATTCAGCCAAAATAAATACATTTAGCATTCCAGATACTGGAGAGAAAACAATTCTCACATAAAATCTAGAGACATATAGGCGTACAACTGTTCTCCATAAATTCCATTAACTATGGAATTATTTTGCTCAGACTGACAAAGGAAGGAAGGAAGGAAGGAAGGAAGGAAGGAAGGAAGAGAAAGAAAGAGAGAAAGAGAGAAAGAGAGAAAGAAAGAAAGAAAGAAAGAAAGAAAGAAAGAAAGAAAGAAAGAAAGAGAAAGAAAGAAAGAAGAAAGAAAGAAAGAAAGAAAGAAAGAAAGAAAGAAAGAAAGGAACCCAAAACAACAAAGTAGACATTTGCACTATTTTCTTCTTGCTGTTTTTCTCCCTTTAAAACCATCCAGCCTTGTGGAGAAAAAAAACATTGTTTGATGCTAATTTCCAGATATAGATGCAGCATCAACAAACAAACCCTCCAGTGAAACTGCCATTTTTGGGGAAATTTGTGCACAGGGTTCATGGGCAATAGATCAGTTTTCCTCACTGTTTCACCCCAAGTGATGTACTAGAGTAGGATTTCAAGCTCAGTGTGTTGTTATTAGGCTGGATAGTGTTATGCTAGGAATAAAAATACTTTTGTGCCAATTCTGTGAAGGTTTTATTTGATTCCTCTTTTATTCAGCACCTCTCACGCAGAGATCAGGCTTATTAAAGCCTCCAGTGTCTTGATTTAACTCTCAGAATATTAATTTAATTTGTTCTTTTAAAAGAGCTTGTCTTCACAACAAATTTTAATTTGCTTTATTTTGCTGTTATATAAATGGTTATTCATTAAAGCTCAGTGCCTTCCAAACAAGCTTGTTTTATTCATATTTGCATATATTTTTCACTCTAGACCACTGGGAAAAAAAAATAATTATTTTTCTAAACAGTCACTTCGGATGTGTGTTTTCAGCCTGATTCAACAGAGTTTGAAAACCAGATGCTGAAGGGGGGAGTATTGCAAAAATTGAAATAGCCTTGGTGGAAACTCCCACAGTAACAGAGGCTTTTGAAATCCTTCTTTCAAAGAAAATCCTGTAAGAAAGAATAAAGACACTGAACAAATGACCAAAATCCTTACAAAAAGTTCAAACACCCTTAGATCAGAAAGATACTCTGAAACTGGGAGGGTAATCTAGGCTTCTGAGTTAGATTAAGGAGTAAGCACCCCCTTGCCAGGGGTGGGTGGGAGAAGAAAGGGACATTGCACTTTTGCACTGCTTCCCTTCTAGTACATCCTTCTGGGATCTTCTAAGCAAAGTGAGTGCTAGGCATCAAAAAGATCAACCTCCTTTTAAGTGCTACATTAATTATTCAAAATTTTTAAAAACAAAAGGTTTTTTAAGTCACCAAGCTAACACAGCTTCAGGTTGGGAAAAATCGAAACTAATCTGCATCTTGTTGATGAAATTGGGTCACTAAAGGGCACAACCTTCAAGTGCACTGAAGAGGTGTCCAGCACCCTAAACTCAGGAAGAGGATGGTTTACTCTATGAGGGTCAAATTCTTACCAGTGTCAGCTGGTTTAGATCCTCAATAGCTATTTGTCAGGATTCTTTAAAAAACTTTGTGATACACAAAATAATCCTCTGGCTGGACATTTTTTCAATGATTCACTATAATTTCCATATGTTCCACATACCAAAATTTATCCATTTTAAGTGTTGTAGCATCTGTAGCATAAGATCTGCCTACTCTGAATTCAAGTGGTTTGAAGGGAAGGGTAAGAAAGGGATAAGATCATGTATTTTATGCAGTGAGGGAATCTTAAAAAAAGCTTTGAGAAAGAGGGATTCATTGTCTTGGGAGCTTAGATCATCAAAGTACCCAAAACCATAATAATCTTGCTTTTCATGCTAATTTAAAGTGTCTATTGGGAACTCAAAATGGATATAGTTGTCTCAAGAACTGTTTATGCAAGCTGTTCAGTGCCCTATCTGATGGGTTTTTTCCACTTAGTCCCCACAGAATAGTGAAAAATTTAGGTGAGACTGATTCAATAACAATCTGACTACAATCAATTCTGAAAATAAAACTAATAATATAAAAATAAATTCATTCTAAATGTATGCAGCCATATAAAATCAGATATAATTTCAATGGCATAAAAAAAATTCTTAATAAAATACTGAAACTTGTGTTGCAAAAAAAGGAAAACATATTTAAATGCGATTTTTATTCAAACAAATTTATTCATCTGTTCCACATTCACTTACACAAACACCACAAGTCAAAGCACGTTGATATAAAGCCACCAGAGATGTACATATTAAAATTCTTATCAGCAGCAATAGGCTTTGTATCTTATCCTAAACGTCAAGCTCTGTCATCTTAGTCACTTAAGTAGATCCTAACTCTGAAAGTTATTTAAGGGATTTCAACAGAATTATCACAGAGATCACTCAATCTGAATAAGGCTGAAAAAAGCACAGCCAGTACTTTTTAGCATGGGCTAAAAAACACGCTACCTCTAGTTAAGGGGTTCTGATACATCTATATGTATTCTTTATACAATATTTTTAATTTCTTTGAATGTGAATATCTCTCCAAAAGAGTAACTGCCACTCACACACTGAATTTATGCACAAGATTGATCCTAATAAAGAAAGCGAGAGCTTTTCCGACTGGTGTTTTGCAAAACCAGGAATTTGCAATCTTGATGTTTCAGGGAAATGTACTTCGGGGCATTATAAAGAAATTTAAAATAGTCTGTGATCAACAATAAAGCCTGTAAAGCTTAAGGGTGCCTGGAGAGAATAAACCCACAAATCCAAAAAACACTTGCATACCTCAGTTTGTCAGGGAAACAATGGATAACTTTTCAGGCTTTGCAGGATGCCCCATGGCCTTCCCCTCTCCCCACTGCTGACTTCAAGCAACCCGAGTATAGACGTGGTGCCCATAAACTCTCATGTATATGTGCATTACCAAGAAAAGCTTGGTGGTACAGTAATCAATTCCATGTAAGTGTATACCATCTGATTAAGGAGTTGCAAAGGATGATGGTTAGATGTCTTTGTGCAACAGAATATAAAAGTTTCCAAAAGGAAATTTGAATTAAGATGCCTCCTCAGAGTAGCATAATCCTCATTATGATTGAAGGGGAACTGATTTCTTTGAAGCACCAGCCCGAAGACAGGGCTTGTGAGAGCACCCAGTCCCTCAAGAGAAAAACAAAATCCTATAAGCTGGTGTTAGGAAGATTATGATTTTATGACTGTGCACAACAAATAGTATGTGCCTAAAAGAGAGGAACAACTCCCCCAAAAAACTCCAAGGATGAGAAATTTGAACTCAATAAAATAGGAGCAGGTTTTTAAAGCAATTTATAAAATCTTTAATAAAAAGAGATACAAATGTTGGGTCTCACCTATAAAACATTTAAGGCATCGATTTCAATAAAGCTAGGTATAAGGATGTGACCAGCTATACAAATAAATTGTGAACATGATACAAACTTCCTTATGTCTAGAGATACCACATGTCTTTTGTCATCGCGTTCGTCATACAGCAGTCACAATTAAATACATGCCTTTTTTGCATGGAAGGTAAAAATATTGTTGTAAATGTTCCTTTGAGAAAAGAAGCAAAGAATGATCAAGGCAGAGAATGTCGATTTGCAAAGAGAAAAGAAATCATCATTATTGCCTTGGGTTTCAGCTACCCACCTGTTCCAACAAGAAGGTAAGAACAACCCTGTTTATCAAACCCAAAATACATCTAGAAAAATGCCCTATTTCCAACAATAACCTGTAGGAGATGCTTAAGGAAAAGATATGACAGCAGTAAGTCTAGGAGTGATTTTTTCCAATACACCCTCCCAGGAGCAAGAAGTTTCAGACATTTCCTGAATCAAAAGTCACACATAGCCTCTCAGTGAACCTGGCCTGCCCTACTCCACCTAATTGCACTTTCAGTTCATTCAAGCGCTTGACCGCCAAAGAGTTCTGGGACAGCAGGCTCTGTGATTTAATGACACACTTAATTACATTCAAAAGGTTGTACTTCAGTAGTTCGTTTGTTGTTGTATTTTTTATTTTGTTGGATGTTCTCTACTTTGTGTACAATAAGAGCAGGAATGACCGCTTCTCGTTCACTTTCTAAATCATTCATAATTGTATGATACCACACCTCAGTCATCTGTTTGGAAGCAGAAGGACCTTTGTTCTGTGCCCCACCTCATACAAAGCCATCCTGTATTCCTAACCATCACTCTTTAGTTTTTTCCAGTTCAACCAGACTCCTTTTGAGTATGCCCAACAGGATGAACCAATAGTTTCCATAAAGGAAGAGGGACGCTTTCTGTCCTGTTTTCATCTTCTTTCCTGCTAAGTAATATAATTTTATTTGCCTTTATGACTGGCACAAAATATCGATGATGTTGTACATAGAGCTTTCAACAGTAAATCACAATATTTATTTAACTCTCTGAGTAGCAGTTAATTTGGTCCTATTCTTGTAAATACATAGGTGTGGCTGGTTTTCCTCATATTCTGTATTTGCATTTACTCACACTCTGTATTTATGCATCCCTTCATAATATAGTCATTCACTATTGGGAGATTATTTCCTATTCTTCGTAGTAGTTAAGATTTCACAAGGCATCTTTGGACTCCACCCAGTCCCACCCTCTGCTACAACTGGTGGCCCAGGACCATGTCCAGTCAGATCTCCAGG
>VZRQ01009767.1:92207-135231 GCA_013397975.1 Machaerirhynchus nigripectus | reverse complement strand
AAAAAAAAAAGTGGGTTTTTTCCCATTAGGTACTTATACACTGGAAAAGATCCCCCTAACCCTTATCTCCTCTTCAGGCTGAATACAGCTCTCTTAGCCTCTCGTTACACGTCAGAAACTCAAATCCTTCAATTATCAATAGTCAAATTCATTTGACTATCCTAAACACATTTAAACAGAATGCATCATCTCACTGTTCACCCTGTATTCTGTATCTAGCTTGTATAAATGTACTGAACATATGTCTATGCTACCAGGGGTATCTTTGCTCCAGCCTGAAGCTGACAAATAATTTCTCAATGTTGTCTTCTGCCTCCTAATCTATTACTAAACTAGAAGAGATCTTTCTCTTATCTCAAGACAAGCCATCCACTTTAAATCTTCTGGCATGAATCTTAACAAAAGCTTTTGAAAACCAAGATTAAATTAATTCATACAGTTTTTGAATATTTCAAAGCATTAAGCATAAATGCTTAATGAATAAATTAGGCAAATTCCTAGAAAAAATGCACTAACTCTTCCAAAATTTATCAACACATGTTTAACTCTACATTTTTTTAAATGTCTGACTTATTTTTCAATATAAGAAACACACTTACTGGCCTATGCACAATGTTCTTCCCAGAACTTCCTAGCACCTGTATTGGTCCACCTTACACTTCTCCTTTACCAAGGATGATTTAAGGTTCTATGCAGCAGATACTAGCCCAGAAATATTTTTACACTTCTGATGGATTTTGTTTTTAATCACAATGGCCTGTTTTAGACTGTTTTAATTTCTTTTTGATGTATACTACTGTATTTATACTGAGTTTGTAACAATCTCCATACTATTTTAAGCTCTGCATCTTTTTAGCTGCTCATTTTATATGCTTCAGAGACAGTGAACAGATTGAAGACTCCAAGCCCATTTGGTTGCTCCTCATAAGGATGCCTTTCCATCCCCCTGATAAAGCTTGTTTTCCTCTAAACCCTTTAAAACCATTCTGAAATAGGCAGACCAGAACACAACATAGTTTTTGATGTTCTGGCCCACGAAGGATTCCTACTTTAAATCAACTCATGTTGTCTGTTTAGTTTGTTAATTTTCTAACTATTTCTAATATTTGTTTTGATTTTTCCCACCTATCAAGCACCACTGAGTTTCTCAGAATGATCTGTTTTGACTCTGAGACCTACTTTCAAAGGAATGATGGTCGACACATAATCCATCATGTCTTTTTCTGGAGTTAAGATTTTTCCCCATGTCCATCACTCCATACTGATCTACATTGAACTGCACATGCCTTTTAACACTCAGCCTCTTATGGTCTTCCTGCAGTTCTTCACACATCCCTGGTCTTTATCACCCTGAATAGTTTGATACAATTCAAAGGACTTGTCACTTCACTATTTGCTCCTCCTATAAAATTATATGTTGAAAGCACCATATGTTAAAACAAGCACAGACGTGACAGTCTTCCAACAGAAATTAGGGACTAAAGTGTTGGACAAAATTTGTACATATTTGGAAGGCTGTGTGTGGCTGTGTGCACATGGATGGTGCATAAGTAACAGACAGTACTGTAAACAAAAGAGTTTTTCATAACCCTGATTACAGTGCACTGATATGACAGAACCTGAACTGAATTACAATTATCAAGCAATCTGCATGCATTTCCTTTATGCCTATAAAGAAAAAAAGAAATCATCACCCACTTTTTATTGGTTGGTCATATTTTGACACTTCCGGACTAACTCTAGAACTTATTCAGGCCTAAAAAAACCTGGCTGAAATTAGAAAGATAAAACTTTTCTAGAAACAAATTATAACCCAAGCATCTCATAGATCTATGTATATTAAAAAAAGACTACTAAAGTAACCCATTGAAATTTTAACTCATTGAAATTAAATCAAACTGTCTTTGAAAAATGAACAATTGCACCCTCTTGATAGGATTTAATTATCCCTCTAAAGTCACTTTGTAGTATTAGACAATACAAGAATGGTCTGATTCATGGTGCAGAGAATCCAGCTTGAAAATTGGAAACTAATGGGAATGAAAGAGGTGACACAAACATCTCTTTCTTGGTCTCCTGCAGGGCTTACCGAGCTCACATAGACGTGCTGAATCTGGTGATGGAAGTACATTTATTTATGCCAAAATTGCAGGGCTCAAGCCAAAACTGAAGAGCTCAAAGAAATCACCTGAATATATGTACATATATATAAATATGATGAGATTGCTTCCTTCAAAGTGTGAGCCTGTCTTAGAAGCCTGTGACACTGATATATTCTGACATTAAAGATTGATTACACTGTTCTGAACCTGGTGTTTTATACTAAGCAGCATATGTGTAACACTGTAAATGTGCAAAAATCTTTTAATTTTCATTCACCATTTTCAGATAGAATTATCAAAACTTCTGTATTAGATGTTATCACACATTATCTCAGCCTTCTTTTGTTAATGTACTAAGGAAAAAAAAAAAGAAAAAAATCAAATTGAGGCTCTTTTTTTGAGGCAAAAATTTGGAGGCACTCACAGAATCCGAATAAAATTAAACAGCTGTGATAAAGGATGGAAGGAAAATAAAGAGTTTATGCATTTTATCAGTCTAAATTGAGATTCACAAAACTGTGGCAAACACCTTGAACCAGAGCTGAACCTACTGAATTTTATGACCTGGGCTGGGGGAGGTCATAGAAATGTCCAGGATATCTTGATTTCCAATGTCCTCTTTGTGAAGAGCATATTTATTTTTAAGTGCACACAAAACACTACCTTCAATATCAGTCACTGCTGAATATGGTGTGTCGTTTACCTTGTCTCTCTGAAAATGAAATGGCAAGTTTATTTATCAAACAGTAAATCACATTGGAAGGTGCAGGAGCTCCCTGTGTGGCTTGATTCTGAAGACTCACCACAGCCATCAGTTTTCCCTACCAAGGGTTTGCTGTCTGCCATGAGATTTTCCTGAAGTAAAAGCCCTGCTGACTGTGAGTAAAACTACCAGGAAACGCAGTCTGGCAAAAAGCCTCAATGAAATCTATCAAACAAACAAACAAACAGAAAATTACTTTCATCATTTCAGCTCTCATCACAACCTCTTTCTGAGGGAGAGGATGAGGGCAGGGTGAGCAGCACCTGCAGAGGGAAACCATCAATGGGAGAATGTAGTCTTGAGCACCAGTGCTGGGACTGGAAAGGAAGAAGGTGGAAAAAACTAAAAAACCACTTGCTGTAAAGGCTCTGAGTGAACATACTGCCTTTCTGTACAGTGCTTTTTCATGTTCCACAAGGTAACATGCTTTCTACTCATTTGCTTTCCTCATTCCACTGGTGGGTTGGATTTAAAAGTAGGTTGCTTCAAATATTTACTCCTCTAAGATGTCAAACTGAATCAAAATCACATCCATCACAAATGGTGAATCATTTTTCACATCAGACATTCAGGCTTGACTCATTTGCCTGCTGCAGGGATATCATTCTTTATTGCTACAGTTCCTATAATGGGAAACAAGCATTCGGTGATTGAGCATGATTGACTGTAAGCTACATGTGAGTGTCCAAACTCAAGAAAGCCCAAATTCACTTAACATCCACACCTTTTTCACAGAAGTTCATGTCTATATACAAACACAGGGTGAAAACATTTGTAGAGGAGAAAGCTTGAGCACACTTGCTGTCTTATTTGAGCCTTGTGTGGCCTGAAGCTGAATGTGCTAATGAATGCCAACGTGCCAGCAGATATTTTAAACATACTCTGAACACTTGGGCCCAACAGTGAGGAACAAGGATGGAAGGTCATTGCATTTAATGTGCTTTTGAGACTGTTATGATCTTGCAGCTGGAAAAGTGCCCGGGACTATCCATTCTACTGACAGGGCTGCTTTGGTCTGAAGTATTTCACAGGCAAAGAAGATGGCTGTGACTCACAGGGCTCAGTGTTTAGGTCAGAGTTTGCTTGGAAGAAATGAATCAGCTGCAAATCTTACTCATCAAATGCTTCCAATAATTAATTTCGTTAATTTGCATTTGTAGAGATTCATAGTGCAAACACTAAGATTGATAATATTGTAGAGTGAATGGAAGTGTGCGTGTTTGTAAGCACCAAAAGAAAGAGTAAAGTGTTAAAAGAACGTTCTTTACTGACCAACAAAAGACATATTTAGAGGACAATGTTCCTGTATTGTACATGTCAAGGCCACAGCACAGAAGACTCTCCAGCAGATGACCATGCACTCTGCCATCAGGAGAATAACATCCAGGTTACAGCATAATACCCATACCATTATTTTTCCTGTTAGTCCACCCTAAAAATAGGCTATAGACAGAGCCCATATATTGCAGACAAGGAAAAATGTGCTGACAGATGCTGAGCAATATAAAAGATCACAGAATGGTTGTGTTTGGAAGGGAGCTCTGTCCAATGCCCCTGCTAGCGCAGTTTCAACTAGAACAAGTAGCACAGGGTCGCATTCAGATGAATTGTTAATATGTCCAGAGGAGGAGACTGCACAACCTCTCTGGCAGCTCTGACCATAAACTAGCCTGTCATTTCTGGCCAAGAAGAACCACAGAGATGGGATAAGGATTCAGTAGCTGGCATGACCTTTTCCCATACTCAAGTGATGCTCACAAGACCACATGAGCTCACACATCATGGAGCTTATGAGAGAACAGATGTGAGTGTGAGTGAATGACATTTATGAGGGAGTGATTGTGAGTTGAAAAAATTCAGCTTATTTAGAGATTCTGCACCTAAACCTCACCTTCCCATTCCCAAAACTCTCACACTGATTTTTGTTACATGGAATACCCTAAACTTTAAGTGATACAAAATAAATCTCAAAGAAAGAATGTTCTATGCTTCCATGACCCTATGCAAAGATAAGAAAACTACCCTTTCTCTTTTCCCCCTGAGAGTCCACCTTAAAGATGAAAAGCAATTTTAGTGAAATATTAATGCTGACATCATTAGCTACATCTAGCTACATTAGCAACATCTAGCATTTAGCTACATAAAGCAGCATCTACTTGCGTTTTGCAGACGCTTGGGTTTGACACATCTATTAAAACATGCATGAGTAAGTGGTGTTCCACATTACACCTGTACGATTCCAGGACAACTCCATCAGTGTTACTGACTGCACTACACTAAAAGTACATGGCTACTATGCTCTCGTCCATTGTTTGGAGTGGGTTTGGTTTTTTTTCTAAATATATGTATACAAAGCCTTAGAGAGAGCACATTCTCTATAAAAGCTGAACAAAATGGCATCACCAGGTTGATAGTAAAAAATGAAACAGCAATCTTCAGTGACTCTATGGACTAGAAGTTAAAGTGGTTTAGGTAAAAATCTAGTTAAAGAAAGATGAAGTGAGAAAATGTAGCATTTTAAACATATAAGTATTTATTATGTTACGTTCTGATTTAGTAGACTTATTAATGCATAAATATAGATATGTAGTAGAGAAAGCTTTAAAAAATAGGAAGTCTCCTAAATAGTGTCTGTGGTAGAAAGAAGAAATGGTGCACACAGGACAGTTTTTCAGTTCACAGAGAAATTTACCTGACTTCAAATGTCGCACTCTAATCTTACAAAATCTTTATTATCCATGAAGAGAAACAGGCACCTCCAGAAGGTGAATTGCCCAGTCCACCTCAGACTGACATGACTGAATCTCAAGGTATTTATTTCTTTGCCTTGGCTACAGAGGCCCCTTACAGTGACAAACTGAGAAGTAAAAGTGTCATTTTTACACAGATGAAGTTGCAAGAGCTTCCTCTGCCCTTATAACACAGATCGTCCCCCACTAAATTCCTTCAAGGCTTTCATTTGTTTTCCTCTTAATGAACATGTACACCCTAATGCTGAGGCATAATCCATCCCCAGTAACAAGGAACTAAAATATTTTTGTAAAACTCATATTTTTAAGTTTTTTATTGTTTACTTCTTATCTAAGGTAGTACAACTCTTCAAAATTCTACAGAAAAAAAATCCCATCCACTATTTCTTTAAGAACTGGTAGAGCAAAACATAAATCAATTTTTATTTGTGCTAAATGCTAGCAAAACATTCTCCTACATTCCCCTGATATGTCCTTACTTATGCTGGAGAGAAAATACTCCTTAGTAGAAAAGAAATTACTTTCTGAAACAAGAAGTTTATTAAGAAAATAATGACTTTACCTATTATCACATGCATGCCAAGTCTTGCCAAATGCTTCACAGTTTGGTAACCAATTCCTTTGGAGCCTCCAGTCACTATAGCAACCTTTCCATTTTGTGTAGGGAAAACTATAAGAGGAAAAAAAGAAACAACACAAGATTAGTCCACGATAGTAACGCGATTAAGAAGTTAAGATGCATTTTAAAGAGTGGACACTTAACAGACCACTTAAGCCAGTCCAGTAAACAATCTCAGCAGCAAACTCTGTAGGGAAATAGAGAAAACTATAAAAACTATGAACATCCACCATTATTTACTGCACTATAATTTCCAGTATTAACAGTACACGAAAGACTGAGGTTGATGACATGAAAAGCAAACACCTACTTCAGAAAATTTCTCTTTTCTATTTGCATCCATTTCATCATCCTGCAGTCATCCGACCTTTAAAATTTCCACCATAACTTTTTTACTGAGCAAGGTGACGCAAGTAACGTCAGCTCAGGGATTACTTACTTTTTGTGTACAGGGATAAAAATTCAATTGGCAGCGTGATACCCTGACAATTTCTTGAATGACAAAGACCACATTACTCCGCCAGTAACACGGAGGAAAGGTCTCAGTCAAAGGTGAGCTATCTGAAGTACACCACCTGGCCTAATTTCCCTGCATAACTGAGCACTCTTCCTTCTGAAAATCACAGGGCCCTGAGCCCCAAAGGAAGGAGGAAACAATTTTCTTGCATGAAAACCCCCACCTGCTTTTCCCACCCACACCAGCCCTTTCCCACAGAAGCCAGCATCCTCAATACCCACTGTCAACCTCACTCCACCTCCACTCCAACTGCTCCTTGACCCACACACAGCCTGGCATGCAGAGGATGCTCCCAACCTCCCTCTGCTAGAGGGGTGGCTTAGACACAGCCTGTGTCTCCTGCATCCCCAGGCAGCCCTTAGCCTGCCAACTGAGCCAAGAAGTATCTGGAATGGCCCTTGCAGAGTGGCTGCCATTCCAACTACAAGCTCTCACACTGGGTGCAGGTTGCATAGTGCATCCCCCCACCTTGGACGGAGTCCTGCAGCCAAAGGAGAGCAAAGGCATTTTAACTACTTGGGAAAGGCATGAATTAGACCAAATATCAACTATAATTTTTTTGACAAGGTGGAGAATGCTTCATGTGAAGCACCATGTGGTCCTTAGATGACCAAGGTGAATTTCTAATTCGCTTTAGAGTAGAAGCCATGAGCTATTTGCACAGGGAAAATGGTACTGAATACTTCATTTTGCTGTGGTGCAGTGTCCGTAGGCAACACTATAGACAACAAATGTTAAAAAGATGTCGATTTTCATCTATCAAAGGAGTTTCTATTTTGATTTCTAGGTTTCTAGGGGATTGCTTTGTTGTACAACACAAACTCACATTTTATATAGTTACGAAACACAGGACTAGCACTGATACAAGCTGCTTTCTTCACAGCAACTTCAAAAAGGACCCAGATGTCACCTTTTACGAAATACATAGTTCTTTCTATCATGATTCAACATGAATTTCTGTTCTCTTCAGGTAATGACTTGGTTCTTCCCATCCATGCAGAACAGGAATTGTTTGCAGGTATTTGAAGGTTCATTCCAATTACAGTGATATCTGTGCACATAGGTGTCCTAACATATATAATTCAAGCTAAATAAAATTTCACCATGTGCTTTCTTAAGGGGATTCAATTTAGTTATTAGCAGCCCTTCAATTTCCACCAAAAATACTTCTAATCACAAACTCTAAATTAAATGCCCACAGGTGCAAATCTCCTCAAAAGAAAATGCATTCTTGTGGGCCTGAGTACCTTTTCTTCCTCTTCTGCCTCCCCATGCCTCCCTTGCTTCCGGCCTCTCACCACACTGCTGACCTGACATTTGGATTTCACATGTTGCATACAGGTGCTGTCCCTCATTTCCATTACTGCAAAACTATACCTACCTATTGAATAAGAAATGACATTTTAATGCAAAATTTATTCACTTAGAAGAGAATTAATGAAAGAAAAGAAGAAAAAGAAGTCAGGACTGGGAAAGGGGCAATGACATGAAAGAAAAATGGGAAGTCAGAAGAGCAAAGTGATAACGGGTATCACTGTGATGAAGTGGTTCTTAGCAGAGGACACAATTTAGCAGATGAAAGAAGATGTCCAGTCCTATCCTGTCCATGGTGACTGCAAAGAAAAGTAAAATTTTTTGGTCCTAATGGCCACTTAAAGACTGGCCACTGTAAAAATGCATTCTGTGAGATCCTATATTACAGAGAGGTTTAAAACAGGCCTGCTTGTAGCAGCTAGCTCCAAGGACCTAAGAAAGCAGCCAGGGAGGGAGAAATGAGGGCTGCAGACACACAGATAAGTGGCCATTATCTGTTTTATTTACAAGAGGTACAGTATACAGCTTCCACACAGCATGGTTTTGAATAGACACAACACTGCATGGCACATCTCAGTCCGTTCACTTCAGTCAAAATAGGAAAAGCAAAGAGAAAAACTGAAATACATCGGGGAGGGGAGGGGTTCAAGAAGAAAATAAACTCCTAAATTAACTCTTAATTGTTATTAATTCTAAAAATGTGCACAATTTCTATCAAGTCAGCTTAATGTAAAATGAATCTCCATTTAAATGAGACACAGCTAGTATTTATGTCAACAAAAATGGTCAAGATCAAATACAGGCTCTGTGTGTGAGCCGGGGTAACTCCAGTGAAAGGCAGTTTATTAGTGCCCTGCTCCCACTAGAACTCCAATGTCATGTGGAGTTTGCAGTACACCAAACTTTTAGTGTTAAAACACCTCTTCCATGATGAAACTCAGCATGAAATTTTCAAAGCAGATCTGGGCTCAGCCCGGTTTTCAGCAGATACTGGTTTATTTTGTGTGAGAGGTTGGGCTGATTGCAGTTGGAGGCCCACAGCCCCCCAGGCAGGAGGCACTGGCGATCCACTGGCTTTGCAATGCCCAGAGAGTTTTCCCCCGGCATTTCTTGCACCTCATTTAAACCACCCCTGTTCTCTCTCTGCCTCTGCTACTGGTAAGGAGGTAGATACTGATCTCAAGTACAGAGGCGTAATGCCAGTGATCTCTCCGTGGGACTTGAGAACCGTACAGCCCCGTACTAATGAAATCCCCTGACCAAGCAGTAGCTGTTAATTTCCCTTTGTGTTCAAAGAAACCAGCCTGAACTCCTTAGGTGTTGCTTTATCACACCAATGTTTGAGGGAAGCTTCTCTCAGGCTGCAGGTTATGCCTGCATTCCAGTGTATTTAGATGACATAAGCCTGTTTACTTTGCAAGTGGATTATCCTAAAACAGAAAAATAAAGCAGATTTATTATGTCCCGATATGAGGCTATTTAAAAACAATTATTTTCCTTTTAAACATACTTCTCCCTAATCAGAAATAACTTCCATGTACAGAGACATCCTCACATAAACTCAATACTACAAAGAATGTAAGGCAATTCTATAATTTTCAAAAATACTAATTTTCAAGGGACTCTAAAACAGGGCTGTCAGGATGCCTCTGCAACTGCCAAGACCACAGAGAAATAAGACAGTCTGCAGATCCATATCAATGACCAATTCCATATCACTGACCAGTTCCTGCCAGCAAAATCTCAGCTCTGGGGGAGAGATGAGTAGCCAAATTGAAGACTGAAGTAGCCAAATCAAAACAGAAGCATTAAACTTTCTTTTCTTCGCAGAAATGCACTATGTGAACACAGACAATGCAAACCTCAGAAGAAGAGCTTCCCTTAAGAGTAGCTTGCTTTGGTATTCTGTAACCTTTACAGCACATTGTACTTGAGGCCAAGAGAAAAATAATAAAGAAGAAAAAGTTATTAAAAGTTTACTAAAAGCAAATTGCATCAAATTTTTACAAAGTTCCATGTCCTAGCCTACTAATCCAGCATCTGCATGGTGGCACATTATGGGTCATGCAGACATTAAAATATAGTATCTTTATATTGATTTCCTCATTAACCTTCTTTTTAAGACATTGAAGGCCAATGGTAGAATTCAGATTCTCTGAATTAGTCTCCAGTGCTTATCAGGCAAGACTTGAGCACAAACGAAGGCATCCAAAAAGGTGGTCAGTGTCCACCTGTGAGGTGCCATGCTGGGACCTGCCTGCACCTCCTGAACTGGCCACTCAGTGCAGGAACTTTGGTGGCATTTGTGCTGGAGAGATCCCTACAGACAAATCCCAGCAGTTCTTTTTTCATTCCTCTTATGACTGAATAATTTACATGCAAATATTAGGCCGGAAGGTAACTGGCAGAAGCACAGATGGAAAAAAAATAAAAAGGACCAACAATGAATATTTCGTTTCATGACTGAATAAAAAGATCCAAGTCTGGAGCCATTCCTGTATAGCAACACTGAGTGAGAAAAAGAGGGCAAACTGTAATTTCCAGTTCTTGTCTAATACCACAGACAAGGCACAATCGAGTTCTTCTTGTTGGATTAAAGAAATCATATAACTCAGTGTACCACAGAATTATTGAGCAGTTTTTCCTACTGCAAAATATTCTGACTCCTTTTCCGTAATTTATACTGTGGAGATATTGAGATTATAGCCATTAAGCAGATGTAGAAAAATAATTCATTTTCCACTCTGAGAGGCAATCAGTCAACTGCTGGGGAACCCATGCAGCTTTCAGCAACAGCCTTTTTTGTGTGCCTTACAGAAACATCTCCCTAAAATTCTGGTTTGGCAGAAACCAGGTAAACAGGGTCTGGATTCAAATGTCATTCCAGGACTATCCTAACAGAAGACAATTTAGGTACTCAGATCCTGACAGATAAGCCAGACAAACGGTGTGTGCCTCAAGCCTGTCCTAAGCCAGTGCAGATGATTTTTCAAATGCAAATGGTCTTCCCAAATTTGCACACCAAAATCTTTTCTGCCGTTGCTGCTTCCAATCACTTTCCTAATGAGCATCAATATGCAATCAAGATTGAAGGCCTTTAAGGCTGGAAACCAGGTAGGTGGCAACCAGCCCGACTAGTCCTTCTGTGAAAAGGTATCCTGCTGGTTTCAGCAGCTGAGGCCATCGGGCCTTCCGCTGATGAACAACTGTCATGCACACATGCAGATCCACAGGCACACGGCCAGCAGGTCCAACGTACCTCAAACGGCTGGGTGCATTGTGTAAGGCAGACTTATCTGTCCAGGGAGAGCATCTGCTTCCAAACACAACTGCAGTTTTGCATCAGATAGGTGACAAGCCTCCCAGCTTTTGTTAAGAATTATGAGGAAATGGAGGTATCGGAGAGAGGCTGGCCCTGGAGTTACTCATGGGAAGAAGAAGGTGTTGAAGAACCAGAACAGCAGGAGAAACCAAACCATGGAAATGTGTCCCTTGCCCTACAAACTCATGGGTATCTCAAGGTGCTATTAATGGAACAGCAGCAGTCAGATGGCTGTAAGAATTTCAGCAGCCTGGGGAAGACCTAATTTAATATGGCTCCCACGCAGCCACTGACAGGGAACACGACGGGTAACAACTGCTCACAAAACCACAGCCAAACCCCTGGCACACATAAGACTAAGTTTCTTGTTTAACCGATGCGCAACACGCACACAGAGCCTGAAATGCTGCATGCCAACGAAACAACAAACAACAACTCACACTTACCAGTTCTGGAAACTCACAGAAGTTCCACCCCTGTGTTTCAGGGGAATGCACGCACAGTCTGTGCCTCATGAAGTGGACATTTCCACAACACAGCAAAGCTCCCACATAGCAGCAGTAATTTGTCTGGGCTGCTTGAACACCTGGGAACCCAACCAGTGCTGTAACTCCAGCCAAGGCACCACATATCCAGAAAGCCTGGACAAATGGCCAAAGTGCAGCAAGGCAGCAAATGACACAAAGGCAGAGGAGCTGGCAGATACACCAACTAGAGAAGCAGAGTGCTCGGCCAGCTAAGGAGCTAATGCGTTTACTCATCCCTTCCTGACACTGTCAGCATGGGAACAAGTGACATTTATTCAGAGTTAGCAGCAAACATCTGCTGAGCCAGACTAATGATTTTTTTTTTAATTGCCATTGAAAACAACTTTAAAAAAAACCACCCAAATTTAAGGCTGCTCTAAATTTATAACATTTGTTTAGCTTTTTGATAAGCATGCCAGCTTGCTTATAGGAATGAAGTGATAACATTTGCAGGCAAGATGACAAGCCCTTCACAGAAGGCTGAAGTACAAGCTCTCAAAATCCATTCCAGGACTTGTTCCTAGATATCTCACTTAACACATGCAAAAATCATACTACAAACTAGCAGAACAGCTCGTTTTCCTCTTGTTTTTTCAACTCACGAATGCACTATGGAACCTTGGGGGGTATTAGCAACAGGTATTATTAGAGTCTGATATCACAAGTTTGGAGCACAAGTATCCACAGCAAGACCTAACTATAGTAAAAAAGCCCCCACATGTTAGAAAATATGTAAGATAAACTGGTGCAGTAGTAAGATGAAAGTTATGATGCCAGCATTACAGCCCTGAATGAAATATTTTTTTTGCTAAAGAAAAATAACAATACCCTAAAAAAGGCAGCTGTTCAGAGCAAGAGTTTTTGGCACTCAAAAATCCAAGACCTGTGGAAAGAGATTTCTCTAGCAACAGTGGGAAGTGGAGTAGAAAGCTACGCTAAAAATTTCATTTGCATGACACACCTATCTGCATTTCTTCTAGTGATTCTTGGAAAGACAGCATAAATGCAGATAAAGGGAGAAGTGTATGTGGAAAGCAGGGTGTGGAAGGGGAAGCAAAAGGAAGCGTTAGACTTTCAAAAAAGACACAGGAAAAAGGTTTTTTGGTCAAGATGAGGTCATTTTCAAGTGCTTTGTTCCCCTTTTCTCCCTTTCTTCACCTTCCCCCCACCTCCAGGTATTTAGGTGAAAGAGACACAGCTCTAAGCAATTTAATACACCCAAATCAGAAATCTCTGCATGGTGATATTGTCCTCAAGGCCAAAAAAGGATCCCAGTGAGGACACTGGCACTGCTACTTACAGATGCAAATCAACCATGGTTTGGTGGGGTAAGTCAAGGCACTGATCCACAGACTGCTAGAAGAGTAAGCTACAGCTACTGCCAAAGTAATCAAAAGAATATTTCCTCTGCACTTGCACATGTATTTTCAGTGCCCTGTTTTTCAGAGCACATGGCTGGTGTGTTTGCAAGTGAAGAAGTCCTGCCTGGTTACAAGTGCCCAGGGAAGACGCATTTTCACACATCTTTTGACTGGAGCCTGAGTGCTTTTGCTTTATTTGTCAAATAGGATGTGCAGTAATGTTGGTCTTGGACTCAGTGATGCTGCTAGATTTGGCAGAAGGGCTGAATGGAGAAAAAGCTAATTGCAGTTTTCAGAAATAATATAGACGGTAATTTTCCAAACTGATTTATGCTGTCTTCACTCTGACTGTGCAAAACTTCTTCCTCCAGTAAACACTATGCAGACCTTCTGCATCAGGATCATTGAGCATACACAGAAAAAAAGCTGAATGCTAACCCCTCTTCCCCAAGAAAGAAGAGGATGAGAATGGAAAAAACTAAAGAGGATTGTTAATTTGGGAAGTTTTTTTGCCATTTCTGAATTGCCTTTCTCTCGGACAATGGGAAATAAGGCTGCATTGAAAAATAGTTTGATGAAGCATATATCTGAGCTTTTTACAACACAAGTTCAGGCTGATTTTGACAGAGATATTAGGAAATTTGATCCTAACAAGTATGGAGCTGCCCTAAGGTAAAAGAAAGCAAAAGTGGATGAGAGGGTGCAGTTCCTGAGTCCTGAATCTCACTTCTGGCCATGTTTGACATTCCTGAGTACTTTGTTCTTTTTGCCAAAATTCATCTCAAGGTAAGATATTTAAATCTATTTTTTTACAAGAGCCAAATAGATAGATTGAACACACCATTATACAAATGAGTCAGATGGAATATACCACAGTGCAGTATTAAAATCTGCTAAAAATTCACCAGGAATACAAGTTTGCCCACAATCTGCTCTTGAGAGTAAAGTTCCCAACCGAATGTGTAGGAAAGGGAGAGCACTTGATCCTTGGGAGGGGCATGGGGTGATAGAGAAGAATCAAGAGATGGAAAAGCTGTTTTAGATCTACAAGAACATTAGTGAAACTATGGCTCTGCAAGTTCCCAGCAGACATCAAGCAACTTCTGCCATCACACACTAGTCTTGTCTTAAATATTCTTGCTATTCCTGGCTTAAGCTAGGTGTTTTTTTGTTTGTTTGTCTGTTTGTTTTTCTGGAGAAACACTAGTCTTAAGGATATTTCAGATAAAGGCTGGTACTACATATGGACAAACTTGTGCAAATATATCTGGCACCTGACTACCCACTGGTGTTACACCACTCATGGCATGTTTTGCTCCACTGTGCAATCATTTTGTGTTGGGACAGATGCCAGCTGGGGACTCGGATGAGGCCACGAAACATCGCCTTCACTTGGAAGGGAGGGCTCTGCTGCCATGAAGCTGGACAGGAGAGGCGTGGGGACAGCACTGTCACTGACAAGCACTAAGTCAGCTCAGTGACAGTGACCGATGTGTGAGCAGTCCCAGCCTCCGTCAGAAAAGGTATTTCCAAAAATCTAACGTGGGGTTTTGTGAAATAAGGGCAGAACGGTTGTTGCAATAATATGAAGAAATCCCACTAATTCTTTACACTATACTGAACAGACACAGCCTGCATACGAAAGATTACTGGATTTGTTAAAAATATCAGGAGAAGAAACACAATGCTAGCACCAAGAAGAAACTAATCTTCCCTACATATGCATATATTTAAAGGCTCCATTTACTCATATCATTTTTACATGGGAAAATACTATCACAAGAATAAAGAAGGAGATTTTTCCATTTGTATTCTCTGCTCTGCTTATCTTTCATTCTTTTTATATATTTACCTATTAAGTCTTACTCTTCATCTTTCTTCTCTTTCACTCCAGTCACACTAAAGATAGGGAAGTTATATACAGGTGTATCTTTAAATCAAGAAAAAGCATCTGATTATCTTTTGAACAGATTTACTGATACTTACTCTCATACTCCCTCCCTCTGGGCAAATGTAACTCTGCAATACCTTGGGCAATGTCATTTTATGTAAAACTTCCCAAAGCTCTTCAAGTCATGTCATCATGTAATTATATTTTTTTCCTGTTGTGAAATGAGAGATGAAAAAGAGGAGCTTATCCCAGGAGATTTAAATAGGGGTAATGGAAATAGCTCTGCATAGTCTAGTAGCTGCAGAATGCATTTTCCCATCCTGCAAAAGTTTCAGACATTAGAATTATTTTTTCATTCTCTACCAGGAACCGAAGATTGTCTAGGCTCCAAGATTTCCCAAACAGCTAACGAGTAGATGCAGCTGCATCTGACAATGCTTTGCATCCCTCAGGATGTAAGAAACCATTTCAAGTCCTTGCTCTCAGAACATACAAAAGCCTTCCCAAGTGTAATTCCCTATTTAACAGGGAAAGTTTCATTTTAACCAAACATTTACCATTTAAAGACACTTATCTCTCTCACTAAAGTCTCAAATAAATATAGTATTTCTCCAAATCATGTTCAGAAATTCAATGAAGAAGCCAAAAATATGAAACAAAATGAAATGTGAGTAATCTCAGAAAAGGTTTTCCCTTGGATAGACCACATCCCATATGTCTCAAAAACCTTGACAGTTGTCTGCACAAAACGTGGCACAGAATTCCTAAGGTTTTAAAATTTCGTGTTTAACTATGAAAAATTAGCATTTAGGTTATAGTTCTGACCAAAAACCAGGGTAATGGCAGTGAGTTTGAAATGCTGAAGAAAATATGAATCAGCAAAGTGTGATGCCACTGTCACTCCATTAGACTGAGTAAATGTCATAACTGACTGCACTGCAGAAACCTCATTTCAGAAAACTGTAAATGATAGTTATTTTGCAACAAAGAGAGCTAAGAAAAGAAAAAAAAAGAAAAAGAAGAAAAAGGAAAATAAAAGAAAAAGGAAAAGGAAAAACAAGGAAAAAAGAAAAAAAAGGAAAAAGGAGGAGGAGGAGGAGAAGGAGGAGGAGAGGGAGAAGAAAGAGAAGGAGAAGAAGAAAAGAACAGCTGCTAGTCTTTATTTAATGCCAAATAATATAGAAACAAACCTAAGCAGGCCAAGTCCCCACACCCTGCAGGGAAGAAAGGTTCCATCATAAACCTTGAAGTCTGGAGAACATTTAAAGAGCCCAAAGCTCAGAAAATGTGGAAAGCCAGATATTCAGCATCTGCTGAAAGTCAGAATGCTGAAACTTAGCATTCTCCTGGAGAAACTGGCTCCTTATGGCTTGGTCATACTGTTTGCTATGTAAAATCCTGGCTGGATGGCCACGGCCAGAGTGTGGTAGTGAATGGAATCCAGCTGCTAGCCAGTAACAAGCGAGGTTCCCCAAGGCTCAGTATTGGCATCAGTCCTGTTTAACATCTTTATCAATGGTCTGAATGATGTGATTGAGTGCACCTTCAGCCAGTTTGCAGATTACACCAAGTTGGGTAAGAGTGTTGAACTGATGGAGGGCAGGAAGGGTCTACATAGGGAGCTTGACAGGCTGGATTGATGGACCAAGGCAAGTGGTATGAGATCCAATAAGGCCAAGTGCTGGGTCCTGAGTTTGGGTCACAACAACCCCGTTCAGTGCTACAGGGTGGGGCAGAGTGGCTGGAAAGGACCCAGCAGAAAATGACCTGGGGGTCCTGGTTGTCAGTATCTGAACATGAGCCAGGGAGTGTCCAACTGGCCAAGAAGGCCCAGTGGCATTCCAGCCTGTATCAGCAACAGTGTGGCCAGCAGGACCAGGGCAGCGACTGTGCCCCTGTACTCAGCAGTGGTGAGGCCTCACCTTGAATTCTGTGTTCAGTTCTGGGCCCCTCACTACAAGAAAGACATTGAAATGCCTGGAGCATGTCCAGAGAAAGGCAATGGAGCTGGGGAAGGGTCTGGAGCACAAGTCAGATAAGGAGCAGCTGAGAGAGCTGGGGGTGCTTAGCCTGGAGAAAAGGAGGCTCAGGGGTGACCTTATAGCTTTCTATAACTACCTGAAAGGAGGTTTTAGCAAGGAGAGAGTAGATCTTTCCTCCCATGTAACAAGTGACAGGACAAGAGGAAATGGCCTTAAGCTGAGCCAGAGGAGGTTTAGACTGGGTATTGGGAAAAGTTTCTTCCCTGAAAGGGTTGTCAAGCACTGGAAAAGGATGCCCAGGGAAGTGGTTGAATCACCACCCCTGGAGGTGTTTAAACAACATGTACATGTGGCACTTAGGAACATGGTTTGGTCATGGACTTGGTAGTGTGGGTTAACTGTTGGAGTTTTCCAACCTAAATGATTCGATGATTCTGTGATTCATCAGCACTTTCATATGCAGAAGCTGAAGCAAAGAGTGATCTCATTACTTATGGAAAGACTGATCTACTTATGGTCAAACTAGAAATCCAGACCAAAAGCAAAATATTGCTACCTGCATTTTAGCATCTCACCAGAGGAATTAAAAAGACAACAGAAAACAGTCTATACTTTGCACTATGATCTATAAGTTTCAAAAGACAAAATATCTTAATTTTTATTTTCAAGACAGTGTTGACAGTATCATCATATTCCTAGACAGTGCAGGATATATTGTATCACAACCCCCAATATCATCTTTACAGCTTCTACTTTTACTGTTTGTGAATTCCAACACCTCTTATTCTGACCACATGCTATTAAAAGATTGCATTAATCATTCCATCTTGCTCACAGCACAGATGGAAAGATATAGCTGGGCAACCAATACATTGGGAAAGTCTATTCTTTAAATATTCCCTTACTATATTAGATTCTGGGAATGTGAGGGGTGTCTGTGTGTGAAGAAAAAAAAACATTGAAAAGATCATTAAGAGTAGTTTAAACTGCATCTCCTCTCTTCCCAGAGACAGAGAATGTAATTTCCATATCCCAATCAAGCTTAAGAGCATCCAGCTGAAGGTCACATTCAGATCTGCCTCTTCCAGCTGACAAAAATGCTCTGCTGCCACTCAAACAGCCCCCTTTGCTTCCCACAACTTCAGGGTGACAGTATTTCCGTAAAATAAGTAAGCAAAAGTCATGAGTTGGTATACAGAACTTAGAAGGTAATTGAAAGTTTCTGGAGTAGTTCACTTCAAAACCCTGCAATCACTTGTGAACTGAAGTGCTTGTTATCATATACAAAGCTCTAGTAATTAGAATCAGGGAGAGAGGTACAAGGTGATTAGAGAATATTGGGAAAAATCTAGTTAACAGGAAACATAGCACATAAACCAATCAGTACTAAAAATTTCCCTGAGATACCTGCAATTAATTAAAATACAAAATGTTAAAAAGCACATTTCCATATTATTAAAATTTTTTGAAGCGACTAATGATCAGAAGCTATTACAGCATTGACATTAATGTGAGATTACCCTCAGATGCTACTGACTTAATAAAAACATGGAAAATAGTCTCAACATCCCTTCCTCTCCCTCTCTGCCCTGCTTCCATATCCTTCAAACCAGCCACTGGCCAGCACATTTATTTCTTCATCTGGCCAGTACCTGGTGAAGAGCCGGGACAGTGGCAAAAGCTGTCTGTGGCTTGTCACTCCTAGAGGTGCCCGCCTGCCTCTCGGTGTTTTGGGGCCCAAAGCAGTGGCCCCAAGGAAAGCACACATGGCCTGTGTGGAAGCAGAGCAAGCCAGTGAGGTGGACACTCACAGCTGCTCAGCCCCAGAGGTGCTGCCCTCGCAGGGCAGTGCCCAAGCTTGGTGTCCTGACTGCACCGGGCTGCCCAACCTCTGCTGCTACATGCCACCTTCCCAGGGCCGTCACCCAACCTCCAGCAGCAAAAAACCCTGATGGAACAGAACTTTGTGGGCTTTTTAAGTTTATATTTTTTCAAAGATAGGAGTTTTACTGAAGCCCCCTGAGCTGCTGGGTGGAGCTCAGTTTCATACTCAAGACTACTTAACAATCAGTTCTAACTTAGAAGGAGAAAGGACAAAGGGCATGCACATATTTTGTCTTCAAGACAGCTACAACATTTGTGTTCCAAATATGGAATTTTTTTCATTTTTCTCTTCTTTGATAACACAAGCAGGTCAAGGCTTTCAAATGGAGTATGAACGTGCAGGTACAGAAAGGTCTAGACTATACCATATATAATTTCCTAATTCTCTTATAAAAGTCCTTTCCTAGGAAAAGAAAAATTCTTTTCAAAATCCTCTTTCTTAACACATGCTGGAGTGATCTCATACTCAAAGATTTTCTTTCAATTTTCATCTTTCTTGTTCCTCATAAAATACTCACTGAAGTTTTCACAGGAAAACAACTACCTTGCAGTAAAGACAGCTAATTGTTTTGAAAGATTTTTTTTTTAATTAGATGTTTTTATTCTTTAGTGAAAAACTTAACTTTGAATGAAATTTTCTAGGCCATTAATCTAGTGCAGATTCATGAGACTTAGTTAACTTAGAAGAACAGCTACTGTGCACGCTCTATAATTGCTCTTCACTGAAATTGTCAAAGACTTTTAATATGCAGTTACCACACCGATTAAAAGCTGTTAAAGTATGTCTCCATCTAAGAGGCCATCATTCCAGGGTGTCGTTATCTGCTATTAATATTTCAGTTAGAGAGCATCACATGCTCCTCTGAAGAAATGCGCAACTACTCACGAAACAACTCCCATTATTGATAATGCTCCAGGGGTATGACACAAACATCCTATTTTTGTTCCTACCTTTAATTACCTTCTATAAATACCCTGCCAAAATTTTAAGAGATTAGCTCCTTTCATATAGAAATATACATTTGTGTTGACAAACACCTTCCAACCATCCTGCTTCTAAGAAGGGAGGTGACAGCTGCAGGAATTATACTGGCCCTTCTGCAGAGCCACGTTACAACCTCACTCTTCAACCAGGTGTTCAAACAGGCTGTTTCATCATAGTGCACCCTGTCAGTCCTTCTCAGGACATCAGCCAGAACTACCAGCACTTTTCAGGCATCACTGGTAGCACAAACAGGCTTCACGCCTGCTTGTGTTTTTCCACCTGAACAGAGGATTTAGCTCAAATCTTATGGCTCTGCAACAGCCAATTTGCTGTGAAATATTTTTCAAGGCACAACTCCTTTCTCTTTTTTGAGAATAAAGAAAACACCAAACACTTTGTTCACTATAACAGATCTTATAGTCCTCTTTTCATCATGCCAGTGATGATAATCAACTTCCAGTAAAGCTGATCTACCTGGAGCCAACTCTCAAAGGATGGACCTCATCTAGCTAGGTAACAGTGACAGGACCAGATAAAATGGCCTGACCTTTTGCCAGGGGAGGTTTAGATTAGATATTAGGAACAATTTCTTCACTGAAATAGTGAAGGCATTGGAACAGGATGCCCATAGAAGTGTTCAAAAAACATGTGTGTGTGGCACTTAGAGCACTGGTTTGCTGGTGAACATGGTGGTGCTGGGTTTGTGTTTGGACTTGATGATCTTGTAGGTCTCTTCCAACCTAAATGACCCTATGATTCTAAGCCAATAGACAGTGGTTGACTACACACAGCACTTTTACTCCACCTCACACTAAAGAGCAAAACGTTACAGCTCATTTCTGTTGGGTGCTAAATAATTAAAATAATTTGAATGAAGTTTTCTTTTTAAGAAGCATAAAGGAACTTAGCAATTTAAACATATCAAGGGGAGGAAAAAACAAGAGCTTGAGGAATAAAAGCCCAAGAGCTTGCAGTGGCTTGTTTGGCAGCTCTCTGCTGTTTCCAATACTTTTCTCTCTAGGCCTTTTTCCATAAATATACAAGGCATTCGAAACACATGCCTTACACTGTGCACTGACTTCTAGGTGATTTCAAGGATATGACCCTGAAGTGCAATTTCTATTCCAGACTCCAGCCTTACATCTCCATCAGCCCCCTGTAACACACGGAGTAAACAGCCAGCCCACTCACACTCAGTTTTCCAGCGGGGCTTTGCCACCAGTTAGCACCTCTCTCAGAAAAAAATCCTGGTGATACAGAAGGTAAAAGGTGAACAGCTCCTTGCTGGAAGAGAAAAGTGAGCCCCTGCCAACTCTGCAAGCTGCACCAGCAGCTACTGCAGCCCTTACATCAGCATTTCACTTGTTATTGCTCTTAAAGCTTTGCAGCTATCCATACAAAAAATCCAGCAGTGCTGCGGGTCACACCACCTTAATTTTGGCCACAGCACTACCTCCCTCCCAAGGCATGCTAAGACATCTGGCCAACATGTCTGCATCCTCATGCAGTCTGTGACCAGTGCTGCTGTCCCAGCAAAAGCCCAAACCCTGCTTCAGGCAGTTACCAGTATTCCCTCTTTTGCTTTGGGAAACAGAAAACATTATCTTACTGAATAAGCTGTTCTGCAAGTGCTGCCCTGCTAATCTTTGTGGTACCTTTACCACAAGATTAGTGCTTTGCTCAGCATGGACTACACCAGCACAGCCAGCCCCATGCAGGTTTATCCTGGAGAATACAAGCGTTCAAGTGAAAAACCAGTAGCTGCAGTCAAACCTGAGGCACATGGGACCACTGTCAGTACAAAGAGGGACATCCAGAACAACTCACCAGGATGACATCACCTACACTCCTGTGACAGCAGTGACATTTCTCTAGGGAGCGCAGGCATTTTGCCAGCCCTTTATTTACTCAGCTCTTTTGTAGTTGCATGTGTCGGGGACTGGGCAGGAAGAAGAGGTCTCAGCATCTCCCCTCCAAGCAGCCACGTGCCAAGCCAGAGGAGCATGCTGCAAAGCCATTTTGACACAGACCCTGATGCCTTTGCAAGGAACAGATCACGCCTGCAGAGAGGCTGCTGGCAGAACAGCCAGACACACGCTGCTCACTGAGCCACTCAGCCTCAGTCCCTGTCCCCACAGTCCCCAGCAAAACCACGTGCCAGATGTCAGCCCGACCAAACTTGCAAAGATCACTTTGTTCTTTACAGCAGAGGGTGACAGCTTGGAAGAATCTGGACTGAAAAAACTGGACTTCATTGCTAAATTGCAATCATTTTCTGTATACATATGTGCGTATGTATATGTTTTTTTCTTCTTTAGGGAAGAAAACAAATACTTTGATAACTGGATTAGATGATGGGGAAAAAATCATGGTTTTCACTTGTGCCTCACTAGAATACTTTATGACAAGCATAATGTGTAAATACTGAGAAAAAAAAAATCACTCTGAAAACTGATGTGGAAGAGATGGACAGAAGATACAGTTAATAGCAAAAATCCCAATAAAGGTCATTATATTAGTGCATAAACAAGTAAGTCCATACACCACTGCAGTACAATCCTAACAGGGCCATGCTCAAGCTGAAGTCCACGCATCAACATCGCCCACCTATTTTGCTGTTTAACACCCTCTTTCTTCAAATATCCCTTTCCTCCTCGGAGTGCTAGATGACTATACATAGTGTCCTTAATAGTTGACTCCAAAAAAGGAACCCATGAGAAGCCACTGGAAGAACACATGCCTACAACCAAGTGCAAAGAACTCTGCTAGCACCTATTAGGCACTACTAATGGCAGCATTTGCAGCTCTTGACACTTGCTTCTGACTCAAATTAGTTGCTCTTCAAGTATCTGTATCATATAATTAGGAAGTACAGCATCATTGAGAGAACATGGATTTTGCATTTCTTGACCTTTTTCCTACTAATTTTCAGCAGACTATTTAATGTTAAAATCATATGCCATGCAATGCAGCGATTCCAGTTAGGAATGCACAAGTAAGACTGGCATATACAGGTGGTGGTATTAATTAGCATGAAAACACTCCAGCAGGTAGATTAGGTGATATCTGTATTCAACTGGATGACTTTATTCATTAAAAAGATGTTATTTTAGAAAAATATGTCCAAGAAGTCCTTGTACCTCAGCTATAAGAAGCATTTCATAGCACAAATGTTCCATTTCCAGTTACCGAGGTTATATCCAATTGCCAGGAAGACAACAGTTACTGCTCTGCAGGCACTCCTGTCACTGGGACACATTCAGTAAAAAAATTACAAGGTCATCACTGTGTCAGGCCTGGTCTGCAGAAAGTATAGTGCCAATACAGTATTGTACAGTATAGCAATGTTTTGTTTACAGTCCTTTCATTCTGTGTAATTCTTAGACTGTTGCAGACTTCACAAGCCATTTGCAGTGGTACCACTGAACTTTCTTTAAAGGATGAGGTCTGATGCCGACTCATCTGTAATTTCCTTAGTGGGACTGGTTGACATGCTTGTTAAAAAATACTGTTATACAGAACTATCTGTTTCTGTTTTAAAAATAGCCTTCCTAGAACAGAGTACACCTTCTGGGCTGGCTTTGTAAAGAACACGGCCTTCGGGCCCTAATCAGCAGTTTCGGTACAAATGGCTAACACGGAGCATCACCTGCCTCCTGCTGCAGCACATCACCTGGGCAGCCAGAGCTGCAATCAAACCCTTGCCCGCAGCATAGCAGATTAAAAACTCAATCCCAAACTCATTGAACACTCATAAGGTTCATTAACTTCAGTCCCTGTTTTGTACACAAGAGAAACACCAGCATGAGATACGAGGTCAGGAGGTGGCAGAGCTTTGCTTTGTTTTGGCGTGACTTCGTTTCCTCACGCCAGTGAAGCTCACATCAGAGGGTGACTCAGCACAGATCTTACCAGGATGACTCTTTCCTCATAGAGTCAAAAGGCTGTTTAGTTATATCAACCATGTTACCAGCGTTACCAATGTGCCAACAAAAAAAAAAAGAAAGTTTTTAACTATTCCCTCTAGGTCCTCCTGCAGAAACAAGATCAGTGCGTTTTTTTGGTCCAATTTTCCTGGTTTTTTTTTCCCTCTCCAGGCTAATTTAAAGTATTGAGCAATGTTAGCAATCATGGTTAGGCATTCCCTCAGATGGCAAAATGTCCATGTCCCAGAAAGCATACTCTGGCAGAAAACAGGCACTCAACAAAAAGCAGAAGTGTATCAGAGCCAAGCACTCTAACTCAGCTTTACACAACTCAGAGGATGTTTTGGGTAGGATGGGGGATGTCATTTTCTTGCCCAGTGAATGTTCTGTGAAGTATCAAAGCTCTCCTAGCAGAGCACAAATACAATGAAATTAAAACAAATGTCATCATTTTATTACAATACTATGTCACTTTCTATTTTCTTAAAAGCAGTCTTGATGTGTGTCACTTTCTATTTTCTTAAAAGCAATTGTGACGTGAAGCAAAACTTCCCTGCCTTTTTGGTTATCTGCTTTGGGAACCGCAGCTCTCAAATATTTTCTTTCCTTGCTGGCAATATGCCCATTTGAATCTTGCTATATTCCACCACATCTGCAGCTTTAATGCAGTAATTCATACAGTATGATAAAGCCACAAACCGAAAATCACTGTCTTTAATGACATCTGTAATTTAGAAACTTCGAGGATAGAAAGCTTGAAACTGGCAGGCAACAGTTTCTGCAAACACCAAGAAAGGACTCTGTGTGTGTGTGGATATATAACATTTTTACTCTTAACTGCACAAATCTAGAACCTTGTCCTGTCTGTAAGGCAGAGCACATAATCTTAGTGACACAGATATCGAAGTATTTCCTAAGAATGCATTTGTTCAATGTATTAAAAGCTTATACCCCAACTGAGTTGAATTGAGAATCACACATTGGTGCCCACGGAACTTCAACACTACTCCAACACTGCGCAAGGGAGCATCAAGTAAAGCATTTGTGGTGGGACAGTATCTACATGGCCTAAGAAAACTGACTTATTACTTATCTACTACCAAAATATCTCTAAAAACAACATCATGGGGTCCATGACTACTTCCACCTGCCTTCTGGCCTTGCAAAACATTATGAGGCTCCTTCAGCACTCACATCTAAACCAAACAAGACTTCTGGTAGTGCAGCTTGTCCTACACAGCCAGTCTCATGGTGGAGTCCATGCCCAAAAGGGTCTGAGTGACTCAAGACCTTCATCCACCCAACTGGCCCGTCGGTAAATCTCTCACATTCCTCAGATGAGTTTCTACGACCTCCAGTGCCTTCAGCTGAAATCTGGCTGAGTGGATTTGGTTAAACAACTCTTTTTATGGTATAAAGGAACAATTTTCTAGCTCATTTTCTTGAGTTGCAGCATTTCATCATTAGCAGCAGAGCTGCTAATGCTAACAGAGTCTGCTCTATCACCTAAACAAGAAGATCTTAGGCCCAATAGTCCCAAAACCACAGAGATAAGAGACTGCAAAAGTTCGAATTTGCACAACCAGCCATTGCTTGGCATAGTGCTGTCTTGGAGACAGACCATATATCCTTTGCAAAGATACCATCTGCCCATCTTTAGACTCAAATGCATTAACAGAATCCATCACCTGGCTCTGAAATCCATCACTGCTTCAGCTGCATGAGCACAAAGCAAGGACCCAACCCGCCACCTATAATATTGTGCCCCTATTTGCCTCCTTTCCTTTGTTCTACATTAACAAAGGAGCGTAAGTTCCTGTTTATCGAGGAAGGAAGGACCATGGAATAGAAATGCTCATTCACATCTGCTGAAACTGTTGATTTTATTCTTTTTATGACTAAGTTATCGAAACTGAAACATCCTTACAAGCAGAATAATGACTAAGTAAAAGAGGGTTGTTCTTTCACTCGCACCCTCACTGAAATACCACGGGTCTGGTTCCATATTGCTACGATGCAGGTAAGGGCACAAAATGAGGTGCTTACATTTAAGCCTTTTACTCAGAATTTCACCTAAAAAATGTAAATATTTACACTTCACATTCTCACATATTTTGGCAAAATGCAGTTACAATTGCCTCTTTTGACAACAGAATAATTAAGCCTTCCAGCTTATGAGCTGTGGGGGAGAATACTTTTCTTACTTCTGAAGCTCACCTACATTTGGGACCTGAAGTGTTCCAATAACAATATTTTAAACAGAATAATTCTATGGATACTAACCTTTGAAGCACAATGGAAGACAAAATGGACACACAAATAATAAAAAGTTGTGGTTTGCATTTCATACACAGTCCACCCCAAAATACCATTTTTTAAAAGATACTAAAAGAGACACACTTGTGATGCCAGCATTTTTAGAGGGTCTGAATGCACAGCATGCAAAATGGATTGATTGCTTTTGGAGTTAAGGTCCATAAATCTGTATTTGGACATGTAAGTCAAGGAGTTGGTGCATGGGTTCTGCAGACACCTTTTCAGGCCACATTTTGTATCATTTTAATCTTAGCCTAAATATAAATATAAAATGAATAAATCGTTTTGTAGTCCTGGTGTTTGCAAAGTTATCACCTGGCATTGATATCACCTTCTGCACAATCTTCTTGTTGGGGTGGCCAATCAGCCCAGGGAAGAAGCAGAATCAGGGCAAAAGCCCTGGCCCATCCCCTTCCTTTGGGCATGTGCAGACCAGAAAGCAGCCCCAGCAACACAAACACACAGGGAAAACACTCTGGAGGAATCTGTTTTTCCCTCGGCGGAGCACAGCAACTTTCCTAAACAGCCCAGAGAAAAGGCAGAAGTGCAGCCAACAGATCAACTTTGCGGACTGAGCTGACTCCCTCACTCTAGGAAGAGCTGTCTCTGGGATAAAATAAGAATTTTATCTTCCATCAGCTCTAGCATGCTTTGCCAAAAAAGGCACAAAAAGCGTATGCAATGGTCTTAACAACTGGCAAATAGTTTCATGTATTATCTCTGAATTTATCTGTCCAAAAAGAACTGTGAAACCTTTGTGAACTTTTATGAAGGAGGTGGGGTGGTGTGGGCAGGGCATGAACGAGGTGGTTTGCCTGCAGGACTACAGCAGAACTAGTTCATGAGAGCACTTTAAGCCCACTTGGGTGCTGAGTCATACCTTCAGATACAGCACGCACAAGGGTGTGCTTTTCTCACTTCATTTCTCTGAGCAGGTGCGCAAGAATCTCCGAGCAGCAGTGCCAGTCTCGCGTTCCCAACTCCACAGGGTAAATGCTGCATTATCCTCAACCCACTGCTCATGCAAACCAGGCAGCAAACCATGGACAGTGCAGGTGAACTTCTGCCTACCTTCACCAAGGCTTGAAAACATGCAGGTCAGGTTCTCCTATTCTTACACTTGGAACACAATAGGCACACAGCAAATAACACAGCAAAGAGCAGCACCAGTGTACTTACTGCCTGCACAGGAAATAAAGTGGGGCTTAGAATGAGGGATAGAAGGGATACATGCTGCACACAGGCGGCTCCACTCATCCACAAGACCGGCTTTCTCACCACAGCACTCGCTCCCTTGGGACCTGCCAGATTTACCATCAGTGGCAAGTTCTTGGACTGCATGTGAATGTTTATCAATGTAGATCAATGTGTCAAAATATCATCAAGAAACAGTCCCTTCAGCCCAGGCTCCCATAGGCTAGAGGACGGGTCACAGAAAGAGCTTGAATCTCCCTTCCTCTCCAATATCTAATTAATGAAAACTCCTCCCTGGCCATTTGGGAGTGCAGGAGTCTTACAAAGCTAACAGAGCTCATTCCAGCAGCATGTGAACACGGAAAAGTGTGTAAAACAATTGTTTTGCAGAGTTCTGAAATGTCAGACTATGGGAAGGTTAGTCATTTAGCATTTTTAAATGCTATCAGGATCTTGGACAGGAATTGGAGACTCCTGACAAAATTTCAGTGTTTTCCCTAGATGGACCCACTTCCTGCTGTTCCCATAAGTAAAGCAATTACATTTCTCACATTTAATTGTAATCTCTTCATATAAATTCCGCTGTGTGCTCAAGAAACTTTTATTTGGTGCCAAAGCACTGAGTGCCCCCCACAGCACAAACTCACACCAAACTGCACCATCACCCATAAACAGAACTGTGCATTGCTGGCAAAAGCACTTTATTTTTCTCTCACACATACATCAGAAGGTCGTGTTTGAGAAGATGAAGGTTTCCCTTGGAGCACAGCATTCACGACATGGGACAGGACGTTTCTGGCATGAACTCTCCTGATGCTGACTTTACATCTTCCTTGTTATGACTGCAAATTCCTATCACTGTAAACCTCACTGATGACTCATGAGAAAAAAAAGAAAACAAAAAAAAAGCAAAAAGAAAGGGAGAATGAAACCCTTTCAATTTCAGTGTCTGTAAAGACACAGTGATACACAAAATGTCTCAAATTTAAAAGCAAAGCACTATCCACTGGAGAAATAAAAATTGAATTTTTAATCCCTAACTGCAAGTATTTGGGGACAATGAACAGACAGAAGATTGCATGCAATCAAAGAAACTGCCTTTTTAAAAATAACCTTATTCTGCATTGTTTGGGGAAGCACTGTTGAACATGACACCATGCGCATGTAGCTATGGACAAATACAGTCATAGTTTCAGTGAACTAAGTAAAACAAAGCGATTAATTCTCTAAAGATATATCTAAATTATTAGGCTATCACAAACATTTACGGATGCACTTTAACTAGTCTTCTACCTAAGTGTTAAAATAAAGACAACATTTCTCACTTATTTCAAATGAAAGTACATACAGGAAATATGTACTTATATGTACATAAATGAAAATACAAACAGGACCGCCCTACTGCTTCTGATAGCTGAATCTTGGTGTACCTCTGAAGATGGCATTTACTCCAGGAAAACCACTGGAAATGTTACCCCCAAAATATCTATCAAATAGGAACTGTAGCTTTACTGCCTTGATAACATATTTATTTAAATGTCACAGAACACTCTTTTAAATGGCACAGAATACTCTGTGTTAGTATTAAACACATAGCTATTTGAATAATCACAAATTTTCCCAGGCACAGGTTCAGCCTAGAGCACAAACCAGTACCTTGTTACGATACCTTAAACCCCCACCTAAGGAGAGCAGCACAGATACTGTTTCTAGCCTGACATGCTTATTATGCCTTTGACTGTGAGTGTAGTTTCCCAGCTGTGCTGAGCTCAATTCCCCAGCATATTCCCCTTACATAGGCAATTTTCGTCCAGTTGAGCCATGAGTCCCAGTGCACACCACTGTGGGGAGAGGAATCATCGGCTCTGCCTTTTCACACCATGGCACAAGTGCTGTAGCCCCAGTGGACTGGAATAAGAACCTAGTTTAAACTCATTTTAAACTGAATTTTATCTGCTCTCCAAGAAGTCTCTCTGTAAGAGAAGAAGTTGGAGTTCTCCTCCCTACTGCTCCCACCTGGCTTTCTGCCCAGGCAGGGCCAGGGAGAGAGGACAGGACAGAGGATTTGGCAAACTCAAGTCACTGAAGTAAGTACTAATTGTGATGCAAGGAACCCAGCAGACATGTGCAGCAGGTAATAGTCTTTTCAAAACCTCTGAAAAAAATACATCTGATCACCATTTCAAAGCACTGCAGATGGCAGCATCATTTTTGTGATCTTTTGGCAGCAAGAGAAATCAATACCACTCAGAGAGGAAATGTCAACAGAAATGCTCAAAAATCTTAATATTTTAACAATTCCCAGTTCTGAGGGACTCTCATTTGAAAACAGTTGCTGCAACAGCCTTTGAATTTTTGAAAAGATATAAATCAAATTGTGTTTTTAAAACACAAGGTAAGCTTAAATGCAGTGGTTTGTTTTTCTTTTTTTCCATTTTTTAAAATGCTAAACTCAATTCACATTGTGGCATTTTAACCCAACTTCAGGGGCACTGAAACGGACTGCAACAGCAGTAAAAATCTATTTAACTGATTTTTGTTGTTCAATTTAAAGGAAATTCTTTTGTATGTAAAAACCGTAGCATTATAAACTGCAACTGCAGAGATGTTTTGAGATTATAGTTTAAATAATATCATTAAGACATGCTTTACTGATGTGCTCTAAAGGCAGATGTAAAATTAAGCTGTATCTTTAAGTTCTCTCTACAGCACCAAATGATGTTACTAAAAAAGCAAAACCAATTTCTGTAATTTCCCTGTCCCCTAAAAATGTTTTGAATTTAACAGAACATTAATTTGGAGGAGATATGGCAAGACAGACCATACAGTCTGGTCCAAAGGAAAAAAAAACTACAAAACTTAAGAGACCAGGAGAGTCCTTTCATCAGAGATAAAAAGTCAGTCTAGACTAGGTAACACCACCAGAACCAGGATCATCAGGTCTTCAGAAGGACACTCAGAAATGAGGACTACCAAAAGGAGTATGGTGTGCACAGACTAAAATGTAATTTTTCTAGCATAAAGTTTCCCTTACCCATTTGTCATGGAATATGTAAAATACGCTACTTCTGGGTTCATATCCATGTACTTCCCCTCCTTCAGAAATGATGTCCTCAGGCAGCCCCTTCTTCTTAAGCTGTCACACGAAAAGGACTACGCATCACTTTTAAGTTTTCAGAAGTCCTATAAAATATTACAAATAACCAATTTGTGTTTCTTTTGCTTTTAATATTCCTGCCTGCTTACAAAAGCTCCTGTAAAGCTAACTGGACGCCATGACATTGGTTAAAGACAACACTTGAAATTAATCTAACAGACTGCTGCAATAGAAACTTAACACAATACACCCTTTCCATAAATAATACAAAACTTTATTGCCCTCATTTAAACCAAAGCATTTCAGACATTGTTTGCTGGAAAAATTCACCTTTTCAACGTCAGTATGGTTCAGGCTTTTCTCTTTGTCTTCACATAATCCCTGATAGCAGAAGAAGGTGAAATGCATGCAAGGGTTGGTCAGAAACACAAAACTCCCTTTGGTTATATTGTTAGCCCAAGAAACCTCACCTAGCTCACTGAGTTTTAACCCTGAATTGGCAACACCTAGTTGGTGACAAAGGGCAATTCTTCTTTTGACACAGAGTATGTACTTTGAGAACCTGTTCAAAATTTCACTTTTGCAGCATGAAAGCACTCAAAAGCTGAAGTTCGTTCCTCTACTGCCCCTTCAAAAAGATGTTTCAGCTGTACTGAAAAGGAAAGGTTAGGCTGTGGATTCAAAGTAGCTGTCAAGAAACACAAACATAAAGTTGACTTAGTAGCATTATTAGGAAATGTGTTCTGGGCCCACCCTTGGCAATAACAGCAGGGTTAACTCAAGTTGTAGCAATATTTAAAACAGCTCTGCAATTTTCCTTCCCCACCCAACTAAACAACAGAAAATCTTGTCAATAAATGAAAAACACCACACGTATTTAAGTGAGAGAAACCATCTAAACTTCCAACATTTTTCATCCTCATTTTTTTTTAATCCAAAAGATTTGTACAGCATTTTTAAAAAATAACTTACAGGATCAAAAGGAAAATAAATGCATAGCTTTAAATCCTTAGAATACAACCTCCCCCTGTTGTGGAAGAGTTCAAAGTCATAAAGTGCTGCAGATATGACCACACATCAGACAAATAATCTAGTAACTAACTTATTTTTCTGGTTTATTTAACAATATTCCAGGCTTAGAACATTAAATAAAAATCTCACAGACAGGGGGTAAGACTAACAGTGGTTTTGCTCTTTTTTTTTTTCTTTTTCTTCTCCTTTTTTAAAAGAATTCTGAGACACAGCAATTGAACCAACTACAATTTTATTTTGGATACCAAAAAATAAAAAGAAGCTGGAAGGAAGAGAGTAGTGCATTGCACTGATCTTGGTGGAACTGCTTGTAAGCGTCACTGTTTACGTTCAGCCCTAGGAGGATGAAGATGGATACGATGCTGCCAACAGGGGAAGGCCAAGTGCGGACCAGGAGCGGTGCTCTGGGCTCTGCCTTGGTTGTGAGGGCATGGCTTTACATTATGCTCATGTAAGACAAGATCCACACACTTCGCACCAGCATTTGTGCAGCTCCTGGAGGGAGGGCTTGCAGTGGTGGTAATATCTGCTGAAAATGACAGCCAATAAAAACCTAGAGGTCTTCCTGGCAGACTGCTGGGGTGTCACAGGAGCTCAGGTATCTCGCTCCCTTCTGTAATTTGATTTTGTTGCCCTCACAGATAGCCTGTGCACCCGCAGGATTTTAGGCCAAGCCTATATTTTGCACCTTGGGCAATCACATACACCTCTTCAGTGGACATGGAGAGGAGCAACATTCAACAGGATGCACAGTGCGTGTACACTGTACAAGTGCAAATCAGTTTTTGGGGGCTGGAAAGTGAAACCCCAGGCCTACTAACAGCCAAACACAGACCGCACCACCTGCTAACTGCATCTTTCCCAGGCTTCAACATTTTTGTTTATGTCGTTTGCAATTACTTATTTCACTGTTCCTTCAGCCTAACCTCTGTCCTTCCTCCTCACTCACCCACCCATTCCCACCACCTACAAAGAGCACAGAGGCTTCAAACTTCCAAAAACTATTAAACCAAACCATAAACAAACAGTTTGGCAATAGATTCAATTCCACTGCCATCCTCATTTTTGTATCTTCCTGCTGTCTGTGCCCTTTTTACACCCCAATGTCCATGGGTGCCTCCATGATGAAAAACCCCCAGCTTTCTTCCTCCAGAACAGTAACAGACAGATATTGCTTAATATAGTTGTAGACTAACACTGGGGGGAAGAAGGGAAGGGGGGGGTGGGTGAGACATCAGTAACAGAAATAAAACCCCAAGCAAACCTTGATTGTAATTGGAAAATGCCAGGTCCTCCACTGCACCTCAGAGAAAAAAGCTGATGCACACTACTTTGTGTCTAGCGTGAGCTCTAATCATGTTTATGACCTGCAGTGTTTCATAAGAGGTGGAGGGGGTCTCGGGTTGGTTTCCTTTCTTTTTTTTTTGTTTGTCAAGTTCTCAAAGGGGCTTAAAACACTTATGCTTAGAGACACAAAGGGAGCAGTTACAATACACAACTAATTGGAAACAGCACTCAAACATTAGACTGGATGGGACTAAAGTCCACTCAACAAACTGAATCAAAAAGAGACAGGAGATAAAAGTTTTTAAGTGCTAATGTAATAAAAAACAATTTTAAAGACTCACTAAATACATGTGAGGAAATGGAGGGGTCCCCTTCTTTTAAATATATTTACATAATATTAAAGCTTTTTATTTTGCTTTTCTGGACAACAAAATTTTCTAGCTATCCTGGGCAAAGTCCCCATTAAATGAAGAGGTTAAGGATTTTATAACACAGACAAACCATTAGACCCGTGGCCTGTAGACGTCTCTCTGCCCTCTCTTTCCCTCTCTCCCTCCCTCCCTTACCAAAGGGCTGATGCCTTGCCTGCTACACACCATGTGGCATCAGCCATGACATCGGCACAAGGCGAAGGTAACACAACACTGCCTCGATCCCACACTTGGTTACCACTTTGCAAAAGCACAAGAGACTACAATCAGGGCTTGCTTAGACACAAAGCAAAACAAACAAAAAACCAATTTTGCCATTTAGCTGCAGTTAAATGGTAAAACTGGACTAATGTGGACACAGCAATACCAGTTTAAAAGTGTTTATACCATTTACACCACACTGGAAAGGAAAATAAATTATCCCATTATAAATGCATCCACACTACAGCCTATGCCAGCACAGTATCAGTTAAAATAATAACACATCAGTCCCCTAACCAACAGAATTATACCAGCCAAACTTTTCTAGCATAGAGCAGACCTAAGACATGAGGTAGTGAAAATCAGGCTCAAGATCTTTTTTCATTCCATAGCAACAATATATTCTAAAAATATTCACTGCTCAGATTTATGGATTTTAAAAACGTTTTAAAATCCAAAATTTAAAGCTAGCATCCTGAGTCACACAGGATTTACAAATGGAGGCATAAATTTTAAAAGCTTCCTCAAGGTCCTAACTCAGGAAAATAATTTTATGATAGAAAGCACATAAGCATGTGTTTGTCTCCCACTGAAACAAGTGGATAGGAAGCACATGGATAAGTGCTTTCTGAAATCTGGGCCACAGTCAGAAACCACGGTCTTTGTAGAATTTATTTCCTCATTCATTTCAGTGCTGTTTAATCACAAGTCATTCATGTTTTAAGACAGTGGGAAAAACACAGATAATGGAGGCTAAATCAAGTTTGTTACAACTGTTCAATATTTACAGCATTCATAGCATAAAACAGAAGAATTTTTGGTAACTTAAGACAAATACCTTTTCTCTTTGTTATTAAATGTACCGCAGCAGTCCTGTTAAACAAATCCACTGTCTCGAATATTAAAGAAATTATTGTTTATGTTTACCGAGTCATTTAAATTAAAAATCTGTTCCTGTTCCAAACCCCACTCTCCTTCGTCTTCGTCCTCCGGTTCTGCCTCAGACCCATTGCGACTGTTTTCATACAAAAAGATCTGTTCATCCACGTGAGCCGGGGCTAACCGGTTTCTCTTTGCACTCACAACATTAGCAGAAGAACCAAAAAGGCGTTCAGGGAAGACCCTTGTGGCCAGAATACACCAGTATTTTTGAAGAACCTTTGGTAAAACTGGAAACAGCGCTAGTCTGTCAGACCACCACTTCAACGGGTCTTCATTCAAACCGAGGACCTTTTGTGACTTGAAGTTGCTCAACTCCTCAACGATTTGAGCATGCCACTCCTCCTGGTCTTCCACACCTGCTGTCTGGCAAAAGATCTCTGCGAGCATGTTGTTGATGACACTGGTAGGAGGAGGAGTAGAGGAGATGATGATTTTTTTCATAGGGGGCTCTTCTGAAACAGTGAAGAATTTCTCCTCAGTTCTAAAGCTGTTTTCTTTTACTTTCTCCAGCAGGCTTTTTGCTTCTTCCACCACTCTGTTTTCCACCTGCTGCCTCTCAAAAGCTGAAAGAAAAGGCAGTTTCTTGTAGCGGGGATCCAAGAAAGTTGCAACATTGAGAAACATGTCTATCTCAGGTGTGTGCTGGTAGGTGGTTGACAACTCTTTAGCAATCACCTCCTTTGCCATGCTGATTTCTTTCAAATCGTTCTCTTTGATGTTCAGAGTAGTATTCAGAAGCATGTGGAGAAGTGGCTTTACCATACTTATTGTCGGGTACTTTGAAGCAGACATCATCTCTGCAACCTGCTTGAAAGGCTGGAGCAGCTCCACCAGCCCTTCGATTGTATTCCACTCACTGGATTCCAGCATGAGGTGGTGGTTGTTGCTGTCCTCCACGAGAACAGCCGCAATGACAAACTGCTGCTCCTTGAGGCGCTGCAGCATAGCGAGCGTGCTTCCCCACCAGGAAACACGGTCACTTACCAGCATGCAGTGGAGAATATTCTGCTGCTTCTGCTTTTCGCTCAGCATGTACATTGCGACCGTAGACTGCTGAAAATACTCCACTAGCTTTCGGCACCTGGCAAGAAGGTTGCAGAGTTTGGGGAGTTGAAAAGCTTGTTGTATTCCTGCGTTAAAAGTGTGCCCCAAACAAGGCATCTGTACGGGAATATCTAGGAGAGAGCAAGCTTTCACAATGTCTTTACTATAATCTGTTGTAGCACCAAAGACTTTTGTATTGATTCCCCACTCAATGAATGTTTCATAAAGAACTCGTGTAATGGTCTCTGCCGTGTTATCCTCTGGTACTTCGAATGTTTTCAAACACCGCGAGTTCACAGCCAGGCAGTTGGCAGGACTGCTGCTGAGAAAGTGAACTGCCACGGTTACATACGACCTGTTCTGGTTTTCGCTCCTCCACATGTCTGTGGATATGCCACACCACAGAACCTCAGTGAGCTCTTTCAGCACAATTTCTCTAATAGCACTGTACTTTTCAGGAATCGCTTTTGTACAGAAGTACTTCCGGCTCGGAAGTTCATACCTGGGATCCGCTGTTCTCAAGAGGGCCTTGAAGGTAGGTTCATCAACGATGGAAGCTGGATACATGCCCTCGCAAATTAAGCTGATGACTGCAGATGTCAGTTCCTGATGTTTTTTGTTTTCGTAGTTCTGGTAGGTCTTCATGATAAGGCTATCTTGAACAACCTGCTGTGAAGACTCCGGCTTGATTTTTGAAAATGCTGTGGCAAAGGCTTCCCTCATTTGCTCAGTGTTACTTTTCACAAACTCACAGAATTCATCGGGGTGATTTTTCTCAAGGTGGTAGGAAAGGTTGGATGTGTTTCCTGAATAGGCAATCTGTGCCATGCAAATACGGCAGTAGATCTTCTTCCACTGTAATATGCATCCTTCCGCATTGGTATCAAACCCAAAGTACTTCCACACTTTACTCTTTGCTCTTGGGTGAGCCACTAACTTTAGGTCTGATGGGGAACCTTCTAAACTTTTATTCTCCATTGCTTCTTGGCCACCGTCCCACCTTTTGATCCTTCACTCATTAAAGAGTACCTGATAAAGGCAGTAAGATAAAGATACAATGAGAAAGCACAAGTCTGACCACACTCAACTATGTGAAATCAGCGTTTCTGTGAATGTATCAAGAAACCTACTCACTAATTACATTTGCAAATTTAAAGATGAAATTTGCTGGAAGTGTGACTTACAAAGGCCCATTGGATTGTCAAAAATTAAAAGGGGTTTTAATATATCCCATTCTGCTGTGAAACTGAACTAGAAGACCTGAGTAAATCTTTTTTTCCAGAATTTCATAATTCTGGGTAGAGAAAGCATAACAACCACCACAAACTTGATAAATACTGTCACAAAAACTGGTCATCTGCTACAGCATTTTCCTGCCTCTTAAGTCAGAACTAAACCAACATCCTCCTGCCAAAGAATTACTGAACTTTGCTGTTAACATTTATTTCAATTGAAACCTGATACTGAAGGAGCAAAGGTTTTCTTGTGTGTTTATTTTGAAAGAAGTTTTCTTAGTTCGATCTAACTGTTCCAGCTTTTGGTTTGGAAAAAAAAAAAAAAATCTCTGATGCAAGTTATGGCAATAATCTACTCCTCTCAAATGTAAAGATGTTTTCTGACTGAATTAAAAGGAAAAGGAGCTTGAACCTACATGCAGATCAACAATACATGTCTGACACCTTTCCTGTCCTTCTCTTTCTGAAATCAAAGTCATCTCCTGAAGTACTAGTTCACAATTGTGGTTCCTGGAATAATAGTGAGTTATAATTACAGGAAAAGCAGACAGGGAAGCACTAATAAATGTTATTATCCACATCAGCTGGAAAATAATTTGGCTGAGTTTTCTTCAAAAGGCTACACAAGTTGGGAGAGGATGACACTAGAGATGAGTGCGGTGATAAGGCATGATTTGGCAATCCATACCTTGATATCTGCACAGGAAAACACTTCTTGTGCGGTGACATCCAAGCACTACTTGAGGCCTACAGTGCCTCTGTGAACAGTGCAGGCAGCTGGCACCCACCAGAGCTGATCTCACTACACCAAAAAGCCAAGTCACAGCACAGCGCAGTTGCACCTCACACTTCTCTATTCCTTCCACACCACCACACCACCATGACAGCAACAAGCCCTTTTCCAGGGCCTTGGCCAGCACTGGGAAGGGGAAGGAAGACATTAGGTAAACATCGATGCAGTCTCCTCCACAAAAATCCAAAGAGAACATGAGAGGAACATGAAAAGGATCAGACTGAAAACAGTATCACTGCTACTTCTCTGCTCCTCAGGAGCTGCAGCTGTGCCCAAGCCCAGAAATCCTCAGGTGGTAAGACTGGCTGGTTAGGGCAGGAAGAAACAATCTGACTTTTTCATATTGCTGCAAGGGAATATTAAAAAAAAAAAAAATAGTACATGTGCAAGCTTCTCTGGGATGCTTTCTGCTGTTGGTGAACATTCCCAAGAAAAGACAGTTTTCTCTCTGAACTATAGCTGCTATTTTGCAACATTTTCTGAATGTCTTGAATGGAAAACCAAACACAGGTTAACCAATACCAAACATATTTATCTAAACACAGCTGTTGGTTTAGAAGCAGAATGAGAGATGCAGGGCAAGCATTTTATTGGATTTGTTCTGAAGATTTACTTCTGGGTGTAGACACTTTGGGTTTTTTTCCTGAGGGAGGGGCAACGTTCTGCCTACTAGCATGCCTTCTACTGTGATTCATTCAGTGCCTGTAAGTTGCCAGGATAAACTATTGATTCAACATGGTAATGCTGCCTAATTCCAAACATGCGCATATCAACAGCACCGAGGCATGCAATCCCACAAAAACTGATGATTTTGAAAGACCAAGTGGTGTAATGTGTAATGAGGTAACCCTGCCATGGCATCAGATAGTGCACTGACAAGACATGCCATATCGATACATACTATCATAGCTTTTAGATTCCTCCATTTCAATCCATGACATGGTATCTCAAGGAAGAACAGAGGCTCATGGCATTTCATTAAATTTTAAGAGTTTCAACTACAGTTACCTGGGAATTCTTGAAAGTAAGGAGGAAGGCACTGTAATAAAAGAGTTGATGCATCTTTAATATTTAAAATTAGTATGACACACCTTGGATCATAAAAAGTTCATCACCAACTGATAAAGTAGAAGTTATTTCAGAGTACGGGAGTGTTACAGACTCACCCCACTCTTCATTTTTATGTATGTCACAGCTTTGCCATCATTTTGCGATGTATCAGGCACTTGGCAATAGTGGCCCAAAGCAGCACTGTCACAGCTAAGGATATGCCAGTATAATATAGCCTTTAGTAGAATGCTGTAAAATACACTGCAGCTGTCGTAATAGCTCAAATATAAACTGCTAATCATCCCTGCCTCTCACCAAGTGTTATACAGCATAACTGGCACTATGAACACAAACCGAAAACCCCACACTTCTCTTTTTTCTCCAAGAAAAGATACACTTTTCCACTTTCAGCGAAACAGTGTTCATAGTCTACTCCTGGCAAAAACAACAGCAACCCTGAATTAACCACCCACAGGAGAGCACCTCTGGAGAAGCTGCTATTTCTTTCCCTTGTTTCCTCCATGCAGCTGGCCAACACCATTAGCCAGTACCCGGGCCGAGGCTTCTAAGAGCCTGCAGAGAGGATCCTCTGCTGGCTTTGCAGTGAACTCAGCTGCCACAGGAGGAGGAAGAGGAAGAGGAAGAGTCCAGACTTTCTGGCCCTAGCACCTCATCCCAGCTGTTCTTGGGTCAGGCTGTGCTGTCTCCTCACACCTCTCAGACCGCCCCTCTCATTCTCCTAACAGAGACCCAGGACTACCCTCTCCAGGGCAGGCATTGGGCCAAAATAATAATGCTAGTGATGACTTGGGTCGTGGAGGGCAGCCATACTACTCTTGAAGGCAGGGCTCAGTTTCCCCAGTGGCGAAGAAAATTGGTTCAAAACCCACATGAGAGTCACTTGGATTGTGAAACCAAGCATGGGGATGTGAGGAAACGTGGGGTATGCAGACACCCTGCAACCTTAGCTCTGCCTCCTTGTACATGCACAGCAATGGCACCCTGTGGGTATGCTTGTCCCACAACCTTTGTCTAAGTCAGCACAAGGCCAACCATAAAGCAAGTGATTCCTCATTCTGAAACTAACTTAATAACTCTTCTAGGGGCATGCGTGGGGAGAGGGTTTAACTGCTAGATGTAACTGCATTTTTGCCTGCCATTAATCCTTCCTACCTGGTCACTTCTCTACCCACCTCTGGGTGATTTAGAACCTGAAGGTCACACAGCTTGGAGCAGGAAGTGCTCAGTCTCTCACTACGCTTTATTCATATAAAGTAAGAGCCCTCAAAATATGAATCAACATTAAGAGATTAATGATCCTAAATCAACATTTCACAATTAACTGTAAAGGAACTTGGTACAAGTGAGGATACTGAGTAACTAACAATTGGGGAAATAAAAAAATGTATGACATTTCAAACACTTTTAAGAATGGGAGTCACCTTTAAGGTCTCCTGAACTTAATCCACATTACCACGTTCTTCAGAGACAGTTTTCTATACATTACATGTTCCAAATTTAACTACAAAGACTTCAAAACTACTACATAACACTCAGCATTTAGGTTTCCCCTACTAAATTTCAATGAGATATGTACTGTGCAGTAGAAGAAAAAATGCAGGAGGAAGATGCCAAATAAATTCCTTAAGAAGCTTTTAATTATATGAACCATTTTTCTTATCAGTAGGATGACTTTTGGTGATCACATTTCCACTGGTAATATCCTGGTGTCACAATTATTATTAGTTTATCTTTTATCAATCCACTGATTAGATTTGTGTTTTTAAAAAGCTGTTTCAATCAAGAACTTTAGTCATGCAGGGCTTTTTTTCTTCCCTACAATTAATTACGATTAAGCCCTGTAAAGAAGTCCAAGCAGTAATTTCTAAGGAAACTATTAATAGTTTAAACGACTGAACACTAAAACTACATATTAGCAGCTATGCTGTTTATGCAGGTAGTACTTGGAAAACTGTTTTTAAGTTTAACTTAAGTTCCCCATTAATACTGCACTTTCCTCTATGCTGATTTTAGTTAGCGAAGCAATTGCTGACTGCGTGCCCTGTTTATAGTCCCAGCTCTGTAATTCCCATCCCTGAGATTCAAGATCAGAATTTCAGGTCAACTTTCCTACTCTGTGTTGAGGTGGGGGACATTCTCTTGAATAGAGGATGTTACTATCTTTTCAGTTTGCTACTTGAAACAATTACCAAGTTTTTGCACTGAACCTAGATTTCAGAGCTCAAACTCTTTCCCCAAAAAACTGTCTTGAATCCCATCTATAAAAATCAGATGAACTCCAGTAGGATGTGAAAGAACACATGGGTCACTTTTAAAAGCACATGTGCCAAAAGCACGCAACTCTTAAGCGAGGGTAAGGAAAAATAAAAGTGAAACTAGTTTCGTTTACTTGGATTAAAATCCTGAGCACTTCTTCACAAGGATAAGAAAGCAAGCTTCTCTTGGAAAATTCAGAGGGAGAAGGGCTGCACTGAGACCAGAACCCTTTACTAATCCACAGAGCTAAAGGACAAGCCAGCAGGCATCTCTCTCCTTTAAATCTTCCAAGCGAGATCTGCACCACTGCTGCACAGAGAGTGGGAACTCTGACATGGAAACTGGGGCCAAGGAAACCAGTATCAGAGGAATGCCTATCTCTCCCTCCCTGTCCTGTCCATCCCAGCCTCACTTTGCCACTCCAAGCTCTCCCCAGGAAGGCACCCTGGCAATAAAATGCCTGTACTTGTGAGAGTTACAGACACACCCTCAAAAAGATGTAGAAAATTTTAAACATACACACCTTTCTAGATTTCTGCCTGAAAAAGGCACTCGGGGTTTTCTTACAGAAACTGTAGTTTACTGATCCAAGCTTGTTCTGACAACACTTTTTCTTTTTGTTGCACTGACATCACTATTTTGAAGTTATTATGGAAACAAGGTTCATCTGGATAAAAAGGTTCCAGTTGTTAAGGTGATTCACTTCTTTAAGCAATGGCTGGACACAGCGAGTCAAAGTAAGGCAGCAGCTAACTGGCAGCAGGTAACTGCCAAGAGGGAACTGCGTGCAAACAGCTAGCTGAGGAGGAAACCTCTTGTCCTTGGAAAAAAAGTATCCCATGTTAGGGCTCAAACAAAACTTTTCACATCTGTCAAATCTGCCTTGGTCCCACTTAGGCAAGTGACATTTCCTAGGTTGGATCTTCACTGCCTTCCTCTGGCATTTCCAAATTCAACGCTTTTTTTTTTCAAAAGCAGCAAAGAGCAGACTGCAACAAAACACTGGGTCACATTTTCGTCACGCTGTTTCTCTGTGGTTCGAAAAAAGATTTGGAAAGTGTTACACATCCTAGGCAAAATACCCAAATTTTCTCTGCCAAGAAACGCTAATGCTAGAAAAATGCTCAGATGACTTCAAACCATATGCACATCTGCCCTTTTTTGTTACCAGGGTCGTCTGGTTTGTTTGAGGGTTTTATTGCTGCCTTTTGAGAATGAAAAAGGGAATCCCAGCAGAAGAATCAGGACTGAATAAAAAGTAGACAAAACGCTACCCAAGGATGCCACATGTGATATCAGATGAACAAATCCGCTCCTATTGTGTGGTGTACTTGTTCCATCTCCCACTACTTCAGATATACCCTATACCAATATCCTCCTCTGCCTGAACTCCTTACTGAAACACTAGGGCCTCTCAATATTACTTTTTTTACTGTTCCTCTGGTTAAAACTATCAACAGGGCCACATAGGCTCACTTGCTGATAAGGAGAGAAAGTTAAAGGCATGGACTTCAATGTAGTTGTATGCTCAGCTCTGATGATAACCTACACATCTGTCCAAACTCATAGTTTGCTCTAAGTTTATAAACACAGAAACATTTTCGAGTCTTCAAGAGTAAAGTGAGCAGATTGTTGTTTTTCTGGCAAACTCAAAATTTCCCCTAAGTCAGCATTTAGCATGCTGTTGATCCAAATCAGAAAAGTGCAAAAACCTAACTTCTCAAACCAACGACTAACCTGAAGTCCCTTAGAAAACTTACAAGTGTCACTCACTTGTCACCTTAAAGGCTACCAGCGAGTGACAGCCGGTATCAAATACTAAGTTTTTGGAGCACAGGTACGTTCCCCTCCTGGAGCAGCCGGGACAGGGAGGCCGAAACCGGCGGTCCCGGCCACCCCAGCGGGATGGGGGCACGGCGGGCGGCAGTGGCAGGAGCGCCCGGGCCAGGGGAAGCCGCCCGCCNCCCCCCCCCCGCCGCTACCTGCCTTCCAAGCACCTACCTGGGCTGAGAGAGGGAGCGCCCGCGCGGCTATGAGCCGAGGTCTCAGGAGACACTGTCAGAGAGCCAAAGAGTGGAAGAGGAGAAGCGGGGACCCCCGGCCCACTGAGCCCCCACGCCGCTTCGCGAGACCACAGTCACGCCGGCGTGCAGCCAGGCGCCCGTCCCGGGCCCGACCCCCG
>VZRQ01009767.1:49766-91433 GCA_013397975.1 Machaerirhynchus nigripectus | reverse complement strand
TCGGCCCCCGCCGGGACGCCCGGGAAGCTGGGCAGGGGGAGACGGAGAGGGGCGGCGTGCGCGACGCAGCAGCGAGGGGGAGGCGGTGGCGGCGGCGGCGTGACAGCCCGCCCGGTGAGGCTGCCGGGGTTGGGGCGCACAGACTCTTGCTGCCAGGTCTGTCACAGCTACGGGCAGTCAGTGCCTAGGCGGAGTGAGGCACACGGCGTTGCTTCAGGATCCCGTGGCTGAAAGTGCTCATCGGGTTGTCTCACCATTTCCCTTCTCTCTGGCACAAATGAGGGGCTGCTGCGGACTTCCACGGCGTCGCTGGGTCTGGGCACGGCCCCTGTCATCTCGGGCATCCCTCAGGCTCACTCCTCTCGAGGTCGCAGTGGCAGGTACCGATTTCTCCAAATGTAGCTCAGTGTACGGAGCCTTCCTGCCTCAGGAGCCGGAATTTTACACCTGCCTGACGAAGACCTTCTTTACAATGATAACTGGTATATCGCATGCTGTATCTTGAAAGTTTCGTGTTACGGGTTTTCAATCCTCAGCCTTAGTTTGAGTACTTAGTCCGAGTACTCGGGACAGAAAAGCTGGTCCTATCTACCGTTTCTTCTGGTAGGTGGCTAGTTTCGGCTACAGGAAATACAGCGCCTAGCCCTGATGCTGTGGTTTTCATTCACAGAACCGGTGGGTTTTCAGAAACGTAGATGACCCTCAGTATCGATACAAACCAAAAATCAGTCAGTGCACAATAGGAGACGCTGGCCTATATATTCCGTTTCAAAACTTTAGGTAACTTTTTGTCTTTGAGAAAGATGGGAAGCCATACAAAGTTCTGGAAGTGTATTTGAAATGTAATCTCCTAGCCTTTTAAAAAAACCCACTCCACACTGTCTAAAAAACAATACCATTAACAATGTACTTTTTCAGTATCAGATTACATTGCTCAGCAGAACTGATTTCATGTCTTCTGTCAAAAATACACATAAAGTAAAAGCATGGTGTGTAGTTGCTCCAGGACAAAACCAACCATTTAATTTTGTGGATCTCTGATGATTTTTTTTTTATTAACACATACAATTAGACAAACATAAATAATAGACATCATGAAGTCACATGAATGAGGGATTCATTCTTAATGGATATTTTTTGCAACCATGCATGGAGCAGTAGAAAGAGCACACATAAAACAACATGAAAGAAGAAACACATTTAGTAAAGGTGAATTAGTCTTTCAACTTATCTCAGTAAAAATCAAATCTCAACTCTTTTATGTTGCTTTACATCCTTTTCTCAGAACTATGCCATTAATGAAAGCCCTTTCAACGTTAAACTGTTCCCTACAGTGTATTTACACAATCTGTATATAAATAAACCATACTTTCTCAGGTTTTCTAGTATAATAAAATCAATTGATGCATATTCAAGCTACTGGAATAAATACTGCTCTGTCTTCTTTCAGAAAATGCTATCCAAAGATTTAGTCTAAGTGAGGGAAAACTAATGGGTTAACATTAGTCTTTTTAGACCCACTACTTTTTCTCAGGGTGTTACAATGATTATCAGCCCTCCACGGTTCATGAGTAGAGCTTCACAGAAAGCATGAGGAAAATTTTTTCCAACAATATATTAAATTATTTTTTTCTAAAGGCTTATGGGGCATGAGAAATGAAAATAATTACAAAAGGCTGTAGGTCTTTGATTCTTTTCAAATGTTGTCTTCTAATACATCCTAATTTTAAACCATACTTTCTTTTCTTTGGTTTTCAACAACCTGCATCTTCTTATTGACGCTTTGGTTTTTTTCTTGCAATCATTTACTGCAAAGCCTCCAGTATTCAGGCTGGAATCTCATCCATCTACTTTAGACACCTCACTGAGACATTATTCCCTCAATGAAATTTTAGGTGTCTTAACCCTGGAAGGGACAAAAGGAGCAATCTAATTCCTCAGCTTTGCTGTATGGGTAGAGGAGAGAGGCACTTCTGAAGACCTGCAGAAAATGACAGCTTTCTTTGAGGCACTTAGAGTGCCTCCTTCTTTCCACTGACTGCTAGTGAACTCACAGTGCCAGTGGGCAAAGTCAGCCTGCAGCTAGAGCACTGATATCCTCTTGGAAACTCATTTGAAACACCCTAACACTATCGACAAATGATCCAGCCTCTCTGTCCCTACTGCAGGACTGACGTTAATGAGATCACAGTGCTTCCACCCACATTTTGCATAAAGATGCAAAAACTTATAAGAAAGGAAGTGGCTGATGTTTCTAGACTCTAATTAGGCCCTGAGCTCCAACTTCCCAGCAGAATGGCATAATCAGCAACCATCAGGTAGTGTGGATAGTAGGTGTTGCAGCTGAGAGCCTGTGCAGCCTGGAACACACGAGGCATAGGGCCACATCAGAGAAGACAAAACCAAACCCAAGGTTGGCCTAGCAGTGCAGATGCTCTCTGACACAGGGTGGAGAGTTACAAGTTTATGCTTTGTTTTTCTTGTATCCTGTATGACACATTTTTTCCACCTATGTGAGTTTGCTCCCCTTGGTTTTTTTTTTCTCTTGAGATGAGAACTGGAGCCAACAACTCGTATCCACACACAGTAGGAAAGGTTGATGCTTTTTGCCCAAGCGTGGTGTAATAGCTGGGCAGTCTTGAAAGACGTCAGTGACACATCAGTCCCTCTCTAACGGTAAAATGTACACTAGTATTCCTGTGCTTAGCTCAAGTCATGCTCTCAGCCTTATGCACCTACGTCGAAGCTGGTGGCCCATGTCGGAAAAAGCCAGACGGAATTCTGACTGCTGCTAATTTTTAAGGCTTCTAAAAGGGATTTAAATGCCTGTCTTCCTAAGCTGGATTGTACTGGGACTTGAGGCAAGAGATAAGTGCCTATCTTCCCAGAACAGGATCTCCTTAACATGTGTGGGTGAATATAGTTAAATGCCTGAGGAGCTTTCAGGTTCAGTAGGGAGTTGCTCACAGTAATAAGCAGTGCTGGGAAACAGTCAGTTGGGATTGCATCTGGAATTCATGTAGGGTTTTTTGCACCTGCAGACAATTTTGACAGGCTGCCTTTTTTTTTTTGACATATGCCTTTTTCTTATTTCCTCTGTGACAGGAGGAGTAATCTTAGGTACCCTCAAACTAGACATCATCTTGCCTAATATTGGGCACTTGAGCGTAGCAGGACTATACGTAGCAGTAAGCTTTTAGGCAGCCTTCGTAGTAGCTTGGGGAGGATCAGCTACTTAGAAGAGGAAAGAAACTTTGCCAAAGGGAGAGGTGTCTGCAAGCTACACAGTAGAAAGTCCTGGGGACTGAGAGCAGGCTCCTCTGCTCTGGGCAATCATCTGATGGGACATACTTACTTTTCTTCAGTAATGCTGGGGAAGATAGACAGAAGATTGTTTAAGACCAGCCTTCCGTGTAACAGAACCATGCTACAGCATTTGCCCATGAAGGGGGATGGCTTTTGATCGCTCTCAGCCTTTTTAAGATATTTAACTTTTCAATAAAATGGTCTCACTGGGAAAAAAATTACCTTTGCTAGTGTGGCTATATGGAGGTGACACCCAGGAGCACAGTAAAGAAAATAAATCTGAGGGTTTTTTAGCCTAGCCTTTAAGTTCATGGGAATGAGACAACAGTGTTCAAATCCATATTCCCTGAAGAACCTACACTTTTTAGACTAGAGAAGGACAGGACAAAACATGGACTAATAAGTGCAGTGGAGTCTTGGAATAGGGACAACTTCCCCTCTTCCACAAAATGCTCAAACCACTCAGCTATTATGCAAGAAGCATAGTGTGCTTTTTGCTCCTGCTGAGCTGTTTTTGTTTTTTTTTTTTTTTTTTTTTAAATCAACCATCTCTGCAGCAACTGTTGTATTTGTGCATCTAAGTATTCAGTATATGTCACACTTTCAGGATGTATCTGGTCTGGAAAGCCTGGAGCATGAGTAGTTTGGTCTGGGTTTGTAGTCCCCTTCCCTCATATACCTTTTCTGTATCAGGAAACTTCTGAGTGTCCCCCCTGCAGCTCAGTCAAGACTCAGAGGCCAAAGAGTCAGAAGAAGATACGCAGAAAAAAAGCAATTACAAAAATAAAAATAATTTTTTTAAAAATCTCCAAACGTGTTTACCAACAAAATTTGCACGGAGACATAAATATAAAGCAGGTGAGCTGCTAACAAGAATACACAAGCTTTTGTTAAAAACTTCTATCATAAAACACTTAAAAATACTAAATATGTTTAGAATTGAGCAGTGGTATTAACAGGATTCAAACTGTACATGGCAACTTGACTTGGCTGAAAGAAGACCAAGTCATATGGAAATTCTAGATGTAACCAGCATTATTTCAGCAGTGGAAATCAGTTCTTATGTAATTCCTGGATTTATTGGAAAATGTCTCTAAGTAGATTAACTGATTGATTAACATACATGAAGTTTCAAAAGCCCTTTGACAAAATCCTGCTCACAAGGGATGATAAGCACTCTCAGGATAAGAACCAGCATATTTGTGAAACAGAAGAATAGAAACAAAACCCCACAGAGCGTGAAACAAAGTGATTGATTTTCATCAGAAAATCACAGCAAAATAAGAAGAGGGTGTCACGTTTCCATTGAACATCCAGCTCTGGCTAATACATTCCTTTACGCCTCAGATGGGGTAAGGGAAAAGCTGTTGCACCACAATGGCACAGTGTTATTTCTGTTAGTCAGGACAGGAGAGGAGCAAAGGAATTCCAGACATTTAAACAAGCAAGGTGTACTGGCAATATTCCAAAACCAAGAAAATAATGCTATTAAAAAAAAAAAAAAAAGATTAATTATGCCCGCTATAGAAATGACTTTGACAGTTCATTTGTGTTAAAAAATATCTAGTGTCAATAACTGCCATGTGATTATTTCAGTGTTTGTATAGGGATGTCTGCAAACACCTGTGGCATTCCCTATGCAACACTGCCCAACCCATAGCTAAGACAATTTCTTTAGGGTTCAGCAAATATACAGGAAGATTATTATGGTCCAAAGCAAGAGTTTTCCATGACACTCAGGTCCTCCACATGTCTTTGATCTCGTCCTTAGCCATATAGTAAGATAAATACACCTTTCATCAGAAGTGTGGCTAGCACCATTCTAATACAAAGGAAATTAAAAAGCAGAATCACCCCTCAAAAACTGGGCATCATGAGTTGATCTGCACCTGTATTTTTTTTGCATCTACTTGCAAGAATACTTGAGTGCCACTAAAATAATATTGCGCAAGGCAAGGTTTGTGGGGAGAATGTAGCAGACCAGCTTTCAGGTGCACGTAATCCTGCCCATCCCCTTATCCAAACGGGACTATGACAACACCGCTAGTGTTGGTATTGAAGGTTCAGGAGCAGAGTTCACTGGTCTCATCTGTGCTGTTTGTGGGCACTGAAGACTACACTCACTCCTGTTGCAGCTGGCCAGTCAGCTTCAGGAAGCAGTGGGATTGAATGCTTTGAGGACAGGAGAGCCTTGGTTTTGGGCATGTCAGCTATAGATAAGCAGGTGACTCCATGCCACCAGCAGGGTGTCCTTACACTGATGATGGATGGGTGACCAGGTCAAGGAAGCTGGGAGATGGAGTTTGAATGTCAAGATCTTCAGAGTTAGACAGAAATGGCCAAAGTGGCAAGGACTGTGCCCCATGGACGTGCATGTGAGGTTGGGGCTGTGACTGATGTTTTAGACAGTCGGTGGAAGCATCTGCTGCTGCCAGAAGAGTGCAATTCTTACCTGTCGTGAGCTTTTCAAGCAGCTTGAGGTAACCTGGCTTTGTTCCCCAGTCTGTCTGTGTGTGCCTCATATCAGTATGAAGATACTTATAATACTTTACCTCATGTATTCCTGTTTCAGCAATTGACTCCTTAGACTGGATTCTCACATGTTGTCTTTAGGACCCACACTGCTTTTGTACTTGGCTCCTTGGGGGCAGGTTCTGGCCTCAGAGGTCTCCAGCATGGGAAGAGCATCTCTTATTTTTGTTGTTTCTAAAGACTGACTGGGGTGTTTCCAGCTGCCTGTGTCTAAGACTGCAGCATATTAGAGAGCAAATGCAGTGATGGGTAAAGAGATGTGCTGAACAAGCTGGAGGGAAGATGAGGCCAAAACATGATGCAAAGGAAGGCATGCAGGTGACAGAAGATAGGAACTGTGAGAAATCCTAGAGATTGGTTCACTGTGGTTTAACTTTGCTAAAATACAGTCCAGCTCACTGCTAACCTAGATCATGACATGCAGTGTGAAGGATGAAGATGGGAAACTTTCTGGTCTGTAGGGTGAGGATGTTTGAAAGCAAGTGGAGCTGAAAAGCCTGGTGCAGTAAAATCATCCATCTTGTGGCAGCGTTGGGGCAGGGACCAGCTGCCCCTCCCTGACCCCAGGCAGAGGTGTGCTGAGAGGTGGACCACAAACAGGAGGGAATGCAACGGTGACCTGAGCTGGGACATGTCTGGGGCCCAGTGTTATCTTTCTCCCTTCTGTAACAAATATACTGGGGGATTATTGAGAGTAGGAAATGGTCTGACAGTTCTTTAAGCCCTCTTTACCCTTCTTTTTATCCCGTCCCTCTGGCACAGATGCTTTGCACTACTCTTTGTCAATGGCTCCTGTCTCCTTAATCTCCCGAGACACTTAATACTGCTGCAGCTTGTTTGTCTAACCCCCTCAGCAATCTCTGCACTGTTACTTCTCCTTGTCCTGGGACAGCCAATGCTCTCTCCCATTTTTCCCAATTCCATCTCACTTTACTTTCTAATCACCCAGACAAACCTGTCTCTCTATCTGCCTACAATCACTGGATTCTCCATTCTCTTGATCACACCTGCCTGTCAGTTGTCCAAAAAAGATTACGTATGCCTTGAAATTTCCACTTACTTTAATAAATGAATGATTGCAATGTTATATAACTTGTTTATGTTCGGTTTGTGCACTACTGGCTTGGACTTTGGCTATTCTGTAGCATTACATTATTTTCCAAGCACAAAGGAACTGTGTGAAAAGCTCACGTGGCCAAGACATTAACAGACTCAACATTTTAAATTGAAAGGGAAAAGTTAAACAAAAGAATAAGTATGTCCTGCTGTTCTTGAGGAAAAATTCACATATGGCATAGACAAAGTAAGAGGAGACATCTGATGTCTGAGGAGACATTTCTCATTCCTTGTCCATGGGATGATCCAAGTCTCTGTAAACATGGAGCTTTATTTTTCATTCTTTATGTCATTTTTGTCAGTGTAAAAGCAAATCATAGTGTGATCAATGCCGAATTTCCTTAAGAACAACTGCAGAGAAGATTCACCTTACACTTTCTTTAATATTTGTCTGTGAGGAAGTGCAAAATATTCCAGAATTGTAGTTTGACCCCCTAGAATGTATGCCCTAGAAATTATCACAGGAAATTCATTCTGCTTATAAAAATAATTTAAAGGATGGAAAAAGCCAAGGGCTCATCCTGGCAGCTGTTAAGAACACACTTCCAGTTTTGACTGGTCACTGGAACAGGCTCCTCAGGGAAGTGGTTATGGCACCAAGCCTGCCAGAGTTCAGGGAGCATTTGGGCAACGCTCGTAGTCACATGGTTGGGCAGTTCTGTGAGGAGCAGGAAGCTGGAATCAATAATCCTTTCAGGCCCTTCCAACATGAAATATTCTATGACTCTATGTCGGATTCCAATTTTACAGATTATATTAGTCTTCATATTTTTTAGAGATCATAAACTATTTTGATTATACATAATCCATTACTTATGATAATTTAATTTTCAAGTCTATTAAGACAGCAGTTCAATTCAACATCATCATCACATCCCAATCTGCTGAGACAGTACGGAATGAAACATCAGCCATTTTTAAAAATCTCTTACTAGATATTCTCAAATATGTAACAAAGTGGGTATTTCTCAGTCCTCTGGCTTCCCTGAGAGCCGAAATTGCTTGAGCCTGATAGATGAAATTCAGATTCTCATGAGGTGCAGTGTTTAGAAATTATGCATTTCAGATTCTGGATTAGTCTTGGCTTCATATTGCTTTCTAATCTGCTGCTGCTGTTTCAGTAATATCAACCATTTACATTCAATATTTAATGACAATAAACATAACCTGAAGGACTCAGCTATTGCTGCTTGTATATATGTTGAATTCTTAGTGTTTGAGTTTGAGGTTTTTTGTGTGTGTGTGTACATCCAAGAGCATGTGTTTAAGTACCAGCATTATTATAAAATGGCGTAGGTATTTTACATGCATAAGAAGCTTTTAAAACAGTTTTATAACAAGTATTTTTCATAAAGTAAAAGGCCTTAATCCAAACCAACGAACAATTCAAGAGATGAGTTGCAATCTTTAAACCGACTTCTTAAAGCTAGGCTATATGTTTTCCAGAAACTTGCAAAAATGCCATCACCCAGTCAGACCTGTCACTCTAAATGTTAATTGATAAATTTAGAATAAGATGCTTTAGCAATACAGAACATTTTATTCCATAATCCCAGCTAGAAGATGTTTTCCTACCCCCTGACTTCACTTCAAAGCAGATTTATCTAAATTCTAGGTTACTAAAGTGAGTTTAGACAACTTCTCTAATAAAAAGAAAAAGCATATACATATACATATACATTGTAAATGCTTATACATGTTTATGTGTACAAAGAATAAAATATAATTTTGTAATTTTATTAAGCATGTGGAGGGGGAATGGCATTTCCTGCAACCAGGAGGAATAGAGAAGTGTTTAAAGGAATTGTTTTATGCTGTTATTTCTTTCCACAAAAAAGTAGGGATCTTTTTGTATACAAATCACATTACTGCATTGTTACCTCTTTGAATAAAGGAGTTACATTGGTTATAACACTAGCTACAACAACTAGAGATGGAGAGCAAATTCTCCTGGTAACCACATATTCAAGTTGCAAGCCCTAGCAAACAAGTTTTTATCCATCAAAAGTATAAATCCAGAAGCCTTTACTACTGTTTCAGATTAAAGAAGAATAAGCGACCAAAGACACACATTACGTACAGGATGAGTGGCTTTATGCTCAGTTTCACTAGCTGCGTTTGTCATTGCAAAACAAGGGGGTTTCCTGCAACTTGCATGTTGGGTCTTGCACCCATTTTACGTCTGGCCAGCCTGCCTTTTATTGGAGTTTTGCTTCTTAATTATGAGACTGTTAACAACCAATTCACTGTGCTTGTTTTTTTTCTCAAGGAGAAGCCAAGATAAAAACTGTATTTTGCATCTGGCTTCCCTTGGTTTTTCTTTGTCACGATATCAATTACACCCTTGTTTTGCATTGTCTTGCAACCAACTGTTTACAGTATGTCATTAATAGCAATCAAGGATCTGATTCTGTCATTCTTGCTGTTGTTGAATTAATAGGGAGAGTATGAAGTGAAAGAGAACTTTACCTCTTCATAAAAATACAGTTTATTTACAGAAAAGTGCACAAATTTGCCTGTAATCAGACCCAAAGAAATGGGTTTTTTACCTGCAGGTTTAACTTTTTTCTCCATGTAATTATTAACTGTTCCTGCTGCTAATCAAAAAGTTAGTTTAAATCATGATGTTATGAAAAAAAGTTTTACTCAGCTTCAGAAGGGCATATGGAAGAATGCATGATCTGTAGTTCAGGGACAGGATCAGGCACTGAAGAACCACACTGGATGAGATGGAAAATCAGCACAGATTTGTATATATCTGTTACAGCAACCAGGATCGGGTATCTCAGAGGGAAGTTTAAAGTCTTCTCAGCAAACAACCTCCTACATGGTAATCTCTACTTTCCTTCTCTGCCTATTATACTGCTATTTAGTAATGGTTGTTATGCTAAGATACTGAAAATTTTATATCCTTTTTTTTTTGTCCTGTTGCCATTTATTGTCTCTTTATATATATTTGATTATTTTTTAATAATCAGATATATATAAATAATTTCCAAATTTTTTTTATTTTATTATCTCTTCTAGCTGTGCTGCATTTTATTTATATGATTATATATATCATGTCACAAAATATTTTAATATTTTATCATTTACCACCTATTGATTTAATTTCGTAGCCCTTTACTTTTGTACAAGGCAGAAAAGAAAAAAATCCCAGTCTATCTTTAAACAACTTATTTTATACACTGCTTTTTTGTCTTACTCATTTCCTGCTTACTGTAAAAGTCTTTTATGTGTCTTCAGAGGAAATTCACAATACAACACAATCTGTCAACTTTTATTTAGACACACCTATTCAAACTGTACAATGGAGTGTATTACTGTAACTGAGACTTATACACGGAAAGAGGCATTGATATAAAGAGTATTTCATATATTTATAGTGCAAAACTGCAAGTGTAAACTAGGCAGAGACTAAAGTATGAGTAATAAGTGAACCACTGACAAGGAATGTTCTTGTAAAGGCCTGCACAGTATCAGCTAGTCATACCAGGCTGCTGTCTACCCTATTTTGAATTGCAAGGTCATACGAAAACACAGATGACAACTGCTCTAGCTGTTTTCCTAAAATTCTGCTCCTGGCTCTCTTGGCTGTCTCCAGCACTGGTGCACGTCATTACAGCCATGCAGCCCTGGCGTTACAGGGTGAAATCTCTTCACGTGCTGAAAGTAATGAGATTGGTGCCGCTGATGGAGACAAGCCAGGATATCTAATGCCGCAAAATGCCTTTGAGAGCATCTGCCCTCTCATCAGCACACACAACTGCTCTCCATCTGTGCCATTCTCCATACTCCGGGACTGCATCACCCCTTCACCAATTAGGCCATTATGCTGCTAAGAACAATTTGTAAGTAATATTTTTGGTGCACTTCCTTTTTCCAATTACATTTTGTTTGCCGCTTAAAAGAGAGAGTGAGAGTAAGAAAAGAAAGAAAAGAAAGGTATTTGCAATGAGTTCTTGAAACATTTTAAACAGAAGGCTTGGTCTCAGCTTTTCCTCTTTAATTATCTGCTTCTGCTAGTTGGAATTTTCAGGGCTGTTTGAGCCCTGTAATAACTTGTGTGATTTATAGTTATAATGATTTATTCCTGCTGAGGGGGGGAACCATGCTGATTACTTCTCTCTTGTTTTTGCTGTGTCATTCTCTATGCTCACAGTACGTATTGCAATGGGTTTGCTAAAGAGATAAAAAAACCCAATTAATATAATTTTCTAAAAGCAAACACTTGATGTACACATAGATACACAAGCTGCTAACTATATCATAGGTGAAAATAAACACACCTGTTGAGTGTATAGATGCTTCAGGTTTTTTCCCAGAAAAAAACCCCCAATTTTCCACATACCAAGAATCAGATGTGTTCCCTGTTATTTTCTTGCTTACACAGACCAATCTACTGTGATCTATTATCTTTAGGCTTTTTACTATGCACTAGACTGATAGTTTCAATGATTTTCCCTTAATAACTTCAAGCCATTTTTCTGATTATTGCACGATGGTCCTACTTAGTACGCATACTTTAGCCTGTTTGTTGTTTTTTGGGGGTTTTGGAGGTTTTTTTTTGCTCCCAGACCAGCTAGTTTCCATTTATACAAACTACAGTGATTCCAATAGAAAAGCAAAACAACTGGATTAAGTTTTATGTGGTTGGTTTGTGTCCTTTGAATGATATTCGTTCACACCTTTAGAAAGGGACAAGAAGCACATAATTTTGAGTGCTCAGGAGGTTGCTTGTTGTGCGTTCAGGCCTCCTGCACAAAGGGGAACTTTGCTCTCCTTTCAGTATTAGCATTGTGCCTGCAAATAGAAATCATAGTAACTTCAATTATGCTTGCTATGCATCAGTGGCACACTACTCACTTCAGGTGTATTCCACATTTATGAGAGGAGAATAAGTTTCACCACCCAGAAGATACATTTCTTGATAACTTGTAGCCACCAATAAAAACCTAACATAAATTATTAGTGACTAAAAACCACATGCATTCGAAGTATGGAGTGATTTTATCATGTCTGTCCAGTGTCTCCAGAAATTATCATTAATGATGATAGGAAATATTTGTGTTGGGGAAAACAAATGAGCAGGTAGAGATGGTGCACACCAGCTCTACGCTCTGCTGCACATTAACTCATTTTTTTGTCTAAGAATCACTCCACAGATTGACTGGTTTTATTTACGAGCCCTCCCAGGCAGAGTTTGGAAATGAGAAAAAAAGTATGTTACGTTTATTAATTATATTGTTTTCTTGCTTCAGTGGACTCTCTGCAAAGCTTCTGTTTATTTTTCTTTGTTGCTTTGTGCCTGCACTTGAAGCATGAGGCTGCTGCCTCTGACCTCTCTACAGAGAAAAGCAAACCCACGCTCTCATGTCTCCATGTTGTGACTCTTCTGAGGAGCTGGCTGTGAAGGGAGGAGGGTCACTACCAGAATACCAAGCACTCCCAGTTGCCACCCAGCTCCAGCAGTGTTGAAAGCAGAAGAAATCCTCCCATATTTTGTGATAGTGGATTTGAAAAATGTTAGGCTTTGCCTATTTTTCTGTGTCCTTCTTTATTTGCCTATGGAATAAACTAATTGAAAATATTCAAACTAAGACCTACTGTGTGCCTAGAAAGAAATGTATCTGTTAAGATCAGTGACAATTACATGACAAAACCCCTACAGACTAATTAGTAGAGTCAGCAAACAAACATTGGTTTCCTAACAGAGATTTTTTTTTTCTGAATTTTTTTTCCCTCTGATAATCTGCCAGCTCCTCAAGCACATTTCTTCACCTCCTAATATTTCGAAAGGCACGGTCACTGTCTCCTGCATCTTTAGCACCCACCAATTCCAATCAAAATATCAGCAATGAAGATGGATATCCCTGTCAGGCATCACTTCATCTCCCAGTAGAGCAAGGAAGGCAAACCCAGTATCATAAATCATTTTCCTTCAAGGGTATAGTCGAGTGACATGAGAAGTTAAAGGTTTAAAATGAAGTTTCAGCTTCACCTGTCACTTTCTCTGTCACAGAATGACAAAACCCCAGTGGATGCAGTCCAGCTCAAGGAAGGAGAGAGGTGCAGCATGGTCTTATGGCCCATATTGCCAGCTATTTCCAGGCCTAGTACTAGTCGTGATCCCTGGAAATGTTCAATGTGATTCTGTGTTTCTATGGCCAGGAAAAGCCAATTTGCAGCTGTTAGTATCTGTTCAAGAGTTACATAAATTCCTTAGACTGAGAATTTTCTCTGATAATGCATGAAGGGCAAGAATCAAAGCCCGGCAAGTCCATGGATTGCATCTCAGTAGGCTTCAATTCTCTTTGGACATGACACCCAACTGCAAAATGAAAGGGCAGAGCTGCACAGAATATTTGAGAATACTGTAGAAAGAAGGACGGGGAGGGAGGGCTGGCTGGAAATACCCAGCACCCTTTCAGGTCTGTGAAAACAGATGACAAACAGAAAATAAAACAGCAGCCAGAAATTACCTTCCAACACAAAATGCTTCTCTCCATCAATCCTAACAAAAAGGCCTTGTTTCTCTCCAGTAGTCTCTTTGAGCAAGCCAGGAGTCAATCCTTCATCTTCTAAATCTTTGGGGGCTTTTTCAGCCTTAAGAGTGGCCAGTCTGCTTTTGGGTCAGGTTTCCCAGTGATAACTGAAATGTAAATGCTGTACAAAATCTCTTATCCAAACTGGGACTGTTCTGCTTTATCACTAGTCTCTGCAACACTGTCTTTGAGTCTCAGATTTATTTACTGACCATAAGACCCCTGTAAGGAGGCCATGAATTTGTTCCAGAAAGTGACCCTAGGTTAAAAAAAAAAAGAAAAAAAAAAAAAAGGAAAAAGAAAAAAAAAGGGAAATAAAGGCATCACATGATTCCACATAACTGCAAATGATATCCTCAACTAACCTCATACAACATTATTAATTTTCAGTGAGGTTGTAGGTAACTGGAAGGTGGATTTGGACTGCAGAACCATAAATCCAGTGGGACAGCAGCTCGAAAAACACCAGTCAACTTGCGCAGCCCAAGCCAAGCTGCAGAGCTGATGGGTACAGCTAAATCATGCTGTAAATGTATAAACTGAAAAATGTTCCAGATGGTGTGTTCTTCACCTTAAATACTCTCAGGTCTCACCTGGGGATATGAATATCTCTAGACATAGTCATACAAAAAGAAGCAATACTTAAGAAAAGAAGTCTGGTACACAAAAAAATATTTGAGCTCATACTTGAATGGTTTACTGGAAAAATCTTAAACTTTCCATGCATATTTTTCCTTAGATATCAATAGTCTATTCTTCTCTAATCTCATAACCTAACCAAGAAGGGAACAGATCAAACAAATGTTGTCATAAAAAGTCAGAGACATTTTATGCTTTGCTAAGATCCCAGTGATGAAATGTCTGACGTTAGAAACAAAAGAGCAAAAGATTTAAATGACTAAAAGCTATTTTAGAATAAATGTGTCTTTCACAAGTTGTATATGCAGTAAGAAAATAAAAATTAAAGAAAATTGCTCAAATGAAAAGCATAAGCTGTGAATTTCAATAGACTACAACATGTAGGCCTGCATATTCTAGCTGCCGTTGCTCTATTTGGCTTCAGAAACATAAGTATTTAGGATAATTTTAATTACAACCAGTAAGAATTTCCATGCTTGGGGAAACATTAATATTTCAACATTTTTTTCCATGCTGAATCAGAATAAAAAAAAACTCTAATTCCTCTCAGAAAAAGAATTCTGAAAAATTATGATTTTTAAGTATTCCTTATAGGTACTGTCAAACCACTGCCCTATGTATATCAATATCTGCAGCATTTAGTAGAAACATATTGTAGCATTTATTTTTGTTATTGCAATACGACTAAAAAGTCAACATGAAAGGAATAGGAAAATTCAACACTTTCATCTCACAAAACAGAATATTTTGATGTTGAACAAGGATGTTTTGGAGGAGATTCTAAGCACTGTGGAAATGTCTCCATTTTGAGAAAAAACTATTTGCTAACCACTATTGTTTTACTAGCTAAGTTTTGACACCTTCCACCATTCTCTTTGACAATATCCTGATCATGTTGTCTGTCTTTCCTTCTTGTTTCTTTCCTTCCTTTCCCTTTTTTCCCTTTATATTAGTATAATGAAAAAGCATTTTTATTAGTGTATTTGAATTTTTTTTTTCAATTTATTTTTTTTCAATGCCTATATGGAAGCTTTCACATCTTAGGACTAATGTGCAAAACTGAATCCTCATAAAATCCAAGCAAGGCAAGTAAGCAGATAAAATGATGGACAAAGAGAGGTATGCATTTCAAGGGAGAGCTAGGATTAGAAGCAGCACAGCCCTGGGCTTTAGACTGGGCTTCAGAATGTCATGCTTCTGGAAAAATGGCTCAGTGCATCAGTTCACAGAAGAGATCGGCCAGCTAAAGTGCTGTGCATAACCTCAAATTCTGTGTCTATTTCTGACCACAAAATTGATGCCCATGGGAGTGCAGGTAGTGGGTGGAGCACCTGCAGGAGTCTGTCCGTTCAGATCAAGGCACACTCCTCTTGAGGCAGAGCTCCTGCCTGTCCCAGCAGCCTGCCTGGCTTGCACCCCCGGAGGCATGTGGGCTACGAAAGAAGAGGCCCTTCACGAGACACTCCTGGGTGTGTAGCTGTTCAGGCCATGCCATGGACCAGGCCCAAAGTAAAAACCCGTGAGGCACCAGATCCCTTTCCCTCCAGTCTGCTTCTGCTGAGCTAGTGCAGACATAGATGTAAAAACTCACATACCATCCACCAAATTTAGAATATTCCTGCAACTCTTTAGTTGAGATTGGACCTTTTTGAAAGTACTTGTGAAGCATAATCCTTAAGAAACGTGGTAAAGATGCTATGGAATCATACAAGTCTTATGGCAAACCACAGCACAGGTGCACCTGTGTTACCTACCCATGAAGGTGATGCTTACACTGGAAGGTAGAGAAGCTCTCCTGCACTCCATGACCTGTCTCTGTAGCCCCTTAGTGTGCTTTTCTGTGTCTGGAAACTGGCAGGATGTCTTCTGTGACACCCTCACAGCTGCACTGGGAGGTGACCAGCTCTCCTGAACACATTCACAAATGCCTAGTTCATTGAAAACCCAAGCTGCAGCACACAATAACCTGCTGTTCTCCTTCTGACAGGCAACTGTATCAAAAGCTTTGCTGCAAGTAGGGAAAAATAATGCTTGGTGATGACATGTGTCTTACCCCACTGCAGGAGCCACAGTTCCACAGCCCTGTTCATCCTGCCCCTGCCCTGGGCAGGCTGGGCTCCCCAGCCCTGACCTACATGGTCTCCGGAGGGAATGCTGCAGTGTCTCCTTGTGCAACTCTCAGGCACCTCTGCCGCTGCTTCCAGTGATCTGCCTGTGTGTTGGACAAGCAGAGGATTTCCACAGAGCAGTCTCCACATCCAGGCACCTGCACTTGGTGCCTGAAGATGGGCACTGCAGGGATTTGCTCTTCACTTTTCTTTTCAATAAACTGTCTCAAATAATTGCCTTGGCTTTAGAGCTGAAGGCCTCTGGAGTAATGAACAACTGTTATTTCTAGTACAATGGGATCGTTGCCTATAATGTTATCCCTTAATTGCTACTGCAGTGCAAATTATGAAAAGCAAGAATATCCAAATATAGAGACACTTGGCCCTTGTGACAGGAAATTAAGGTCTCTTCTCTGGCACTGCTGCATGCCCTGAACTCCCACTCAAGTCAAAATGAATTACATACATTCAATATTTTGAAAAACAAGCTCTTAACCTCTACAAACGAGCTTATAGAGTTCATATCGTGTGTGTACTGGCTATCCCTATAAAAGTCCAACCCTTTTTCAGATCCTGCTAATCTCCTGGGCATCCTGGTGCCTTCAGAGTTAATGGCAAAACTTGGTTAAAAAGGATGAAGTACATTTTTTAAAAATAATGAGTAAATCTGTAGGTGTATTATCTTTTGAAGTTTTAGTGGTTTGGATTGCTTAATTGGTTATTTTTTATGGTAAGAAAAAGCAAGCAAACATTTATATATCATCCACAATAGAAAATCTCTTTTCTTCCTTCCTATTTTTGACACCTTGAGAGTCTACCATTTCCAGCATCTTGGATAAAAATCTTTTCCATACCTGTTCATGCCTTGCTTTGGTGCTGTACTCTTTAGAAGCAATAATGACCAGAACAAACTTGGACTTCTGAGAATGAGTGTGTTATCTCTACAATGCCTTTTTAATATTTCAAGAATCGAGAGTCCATAAATATTTAATCTCCACTGTCAAGTGTCTGAAAAGCGTGGTATTGTCAAACAATAGTGGTAAACTGCTGAGGAAAGGTCCAATCCTTCTCTTACTGATGTCAGTGGGAATTTTGCCAGGAAGCTCAGTCTGATAAGGGTATAGCCCAAAGTACTCAGTTCTACAGATGATTACATGAAAAGCCCTTCATTATAGCATGATGATTGAGTATTATTACAGTCATGAGACACAGACATCTTCTGGAACCAAAACCAAAAAACAGAATGTATTAAGGCTATTTCTCCTGTTTGGCAGCAGCCTTTCATCAGATGACTTTTCACATGTTAGCACAACTACTTTGGTTTTGGCCGCAGCCTGATATGCACAGCTAAATGAGCCCAAATTTCCTGTTCCGCCGTTCCTCTCTGCTAAAGGTCTCTCAGCCTGTGAAAGCTGCGTCGTTTGGTAAGTAAAATATTTTTGGCAAACTCAGGAACATTGCACTTTTTTGTCCATCTTCTCACTTCAGTTCAAGGTCATGTCTTGCTCCACAGGTACCTTTCCCAGGCTGGAGAAGGGCAAGTAGCTAAAGCTTGTGTGTGATGGCTGATGTCTTGATGAAGGGACACTGTGGCACAGATCCCCAGAGCCAGATGCCTGCTTCTGCAGCCTCACCCAGCCTGCCCAGTGCTCGAGCTGAGAGCAGAAGGAATCAGGAGGTTATGGCCATGACTTGGGCACTGAGGGCACGGATGATGTGTGCAAGCTAACGGGGTGCCCTTGCAAACACGTTCAGGATCTTCACAGTTCTTCAGGAAGCATTTGTTATGCAGATACACTGATGCAGTTTTGCACAGTTCATCCAAGGAAGTGAAGCTGCACAGTACCCTGCAAAAGCAAAGTCTGTATGAAGACAGGAGTATGACTAGAGTTGGTATTAACTTTGGATTAAAGTGGTTTTTCATTACTTATGTATATGGAGGTTAATTTTTCTCTCTATTACTTGGGGGTCAAACAGAAGCCTGCGCTCCCTGCTGAAATCAGTAATTTGTCATCTTAGCAAAATCTGTATTAATAAAGACAAAATGTCAATATTTATAAAACATGCACAGTCACATCACTCAGTGTTACTAAATCACTAATAGTGTGTGGTTCTGGTTTATATTGTTGTACTCACAGGAAGCCGCAGTGATGACAGTATGAAAACACACAAACATAGCAAGTTTTAGCTACATTTTGGGCAGGAATTTTCTTCACTACATCACTTAGAAGAGGAGTTTTAATGGTGCATTTTAATTAATTCATTTACACAGTTATGTGTAAAGCACATTTGTATGTTGCTTATGTTTCTCATCTGAAAGGAACTGTGAAACTGTCCCACTGCTTCCTGCCTAAAACTGCTCTCTGGATTGCAGCTCTGATTTCTCAGTCATAATATATGTTTTTAGGCTTTGTCTCCTCTTGAATTTGTCATTAAAATGGTACACTGGCAAAAAGCCATTTGTAATGGTTGGGGATCCTGAAATATTTTCCGTTATTTTCATAATAGCAGTTGGTAATTCCCTGAAGCTATGCATTCGATTAAATACCTTTTCTTTCTGCAGTCCTCTGAAACAGTGGTAAAAAATCACTGCTATTTCATTCTAACCTCTCAAGTGATGGGCAAAAATCAGTTGCCTAGCAAGCAGAAGTACTATTGTTCGAGCTAAAAGGTCAAGACAAAAATGTGCTGAAAACTTTCTGGATACTTTATATAAAGAGATGAGTTGTGACTTGGGAATTATTTATTGCACAGAAGAGTCTGTATTTGACCCTCTGCATCCTGCTCTCACATACTTTATGTCACTTTAAGGAGAGGAATAACTATTTCTCAAGCAAACATTCTGATATTACAGAAAGATAACAGCTACCTCTCAGTTTAGATGAACTCAGAAATGTGCCTAGAAAATCATTTGTCATCTGCTATAGAAATGTCAGAGTTCCAGCTTAAGCAATAGCCGTATGAAATCCTTTTCACTCTTTGACCATGTGCTAAAAGAGCTAGCAAATGAAAATCTATTGTGTTTATTTTCTATGGGCAGCTACCACATAATAATGTGGTAATACTTTTCATGGAAATCCATCACACAATATACATATTACAGTTCAGAATATACCATCTACTCTAACCTATACTGTGCTTCAGTTCCCAAGATCTTTGTACTCTAACCTATACTGTGCTTCAGTTCCCAGGTTCTTTGTACTGAGCAGCTCAGGTGTTATATGTTACAAGCATGCTGCACCTCTCAGTTGGGTGGTTGTATTTCTGGGGTGCTACAAGCTCAATAAGAGTGCAACATTAATTTCATACAGAAACCTTTAGAAGTGAGAGCTCAGTCTGGGTTTAGTGTTTGTGCAGATCGCAGTGGGAGGGTATAGACAGAATCTGTGTGTTTTACACAAACAGATTTGGCACACTTATAGCTCCTGTGCTCTGAAATTGCAATTAAACTGCCTGTCTACCACCAGCAGTAAAACCAACAGTTTTAAGGGGGAGCAGGGAGGGGGGAGGTGGTTGGGAGTAGATGGAACCTCAGCTATCGTTCTTGTGGTTTTTAAGACACAGGAAAGAATTCTAGGAAAAAACAGAGAGAACACAGCACCTCTGTCACATATTGTGCAAAGCTGTCCTGTCAGCCACACAGTACACTAGAAGGCATCACTGCATCCTGTGTCTCCTACAGTATAACCAGGAAGTCTGACAGACAAAGCTTTCACTTTAGTCTCACACAAAATAAGAGATCTGTCTGAACTAGGCAACTAACATGAAGCAAAATGCTTCCCCTTTCCTTATCTGCTGCTATGGATGCATAAAAAGCGGATTGCATATCAAAACATGAGGAGTGAGAAAGAAGATTCTTATCTTTATTAAACCCTCAAACTTTGCCACCAAGTTTCCAAATTCAAAATATTTTCTTTTTCTGCCTCATCTGTCTCAACCCAGACCACCAGCTAATTCATATCTGTGTCCTGCAGTGAGCTCAGTTGGGCTGGCACAGCCTCTGGCAGCAGCAGAACTCCAGGCAGGTTCAGCATCCCACCTGCAGGGACTCTGGCAGGGTCGGGACTCTGGCAACTGATCCAGAAATCTTAGTGGCTATGAAAATGTTCACAGAAGCACTAAAATAAAAGTTCCTTTGTGTTATTGATTTTTCTTTCCCTCCAACTTGTTTATATCAACCATTTCTGAAATTACTGTTCTGGAAGAAAATGCACTTGCATTCTCGCAGACTGGTTTTTTGAACTGATGATCTTTCTCAAAATCATAGAACCACAGAATCCTGGTATGTATTGAGTTGGAAGGACCTTAAAGATCATCCAGTTCCAACCCTCCTGCCATGGGCAGGAACACCTTCCACTATACCATTTTGATCAGGGGCACCATCCAATGTGGCCTTGGACACTTCTGGGGATGAGACATTCACAGCTTCATTGGGCAACCTGTTTCAGTGCCTTACTACCCTTATAGAGAAGAATTTATTCCTAATATCTAATCTAAACCTGCCCTCTTTCAGTTGTCCTATCACTACAAGCCCTTGTAGAACGTCCCTTCCCAGCTCTTTTGTAGGCCTTCTTTAGGTATTGGAAGGTGCTATAAGGTTTTCCCAGAGCCTTCTCCGAGGGAAAGAGAGCCAGGCTGAACAACCCCAACATCCTCCTCCTGTCTTCATAAGAGAGGTATTTTTCAACACCTTTAAAGAAAAAAAAAAGGGAAGAAGAGGTGGAGAGGTATTTATGATCTAATAGCCTTCCTAATAACCACAGTAACCTGAATCTTCTAGAGAAAATTAGCATTTATCTCTTCCCTGGTGTAAATCGTTCTAGCCCACTTTCCCAATTTGCCTGATGGTGAAGTATTGCTAAGCAACACCACACTTGCAGGTCAGCTGCCACTTCATGACTATGCCAATGTCAATTTTTTTAAGGCCCACACTATATTTTTTTTCAAAGATTATGTTGCCATTTAGGAGCATTTATAACTGCTTAGCTAATCTTCCTACTGTAATACTAGCTCTTGCTTAGTCTAAAGCTGCATTGCTATGGCTGACTATTGCTTGGAGTGTCTAAATATTTGGAAGTAAAACCAGCCATTTTCTTCAGTGGTATAATGAAGTATGGTATAAGATCAAGCCTGATTTTAATTATAAGTTGTCCTTTCTCTTCTTACTCTGCCTGCCTTCCCTGTTTTTCATGCCAACAGCAACTGTTTAATTTGACTTGAAGGAAAGCTAAACAGTTAGCCTCAAGTAGCAGATGAATCATTCTAATATCTGATAACTTTTCCAAATAAAGGCCTCTCTCTCCAGGAGCAAATGTCAGTCTCCATCACTTAACAAGCTTATCTGAGCCCATGGAGCGAGCAGGGACATGCTCACACTGAAAAGCTAGTGGTGGGATTTTCAGTGTGCTGCCAAACTGCTGAGTAGTACAGTGATATTGCTGATTTCCAGACAAAGTTCAGCACACAGCCTGTGCCTGAGCAAGCGCTGAAAAGTAGCACATATAGGACATATTGTGGAAGTTCCAAACCATGCAACCCCCAAAAGTGTAAGGTGCTCCTCAGTGGGCCACCACTGGTGCTGGGGCATCTCCTGCTCTTGCTTTGTTCAGGTGCTGCAGAGGTGCCCTTCCTGTGGGAAGCTCTGGCATTGCCCTTACAGTTTCACCCAGACACTCACCTACTTCAAAGTACCAACTAAATATGGGTTTTCATGGATGTAAGCACTTGGAGACAGCACAGAGACCTTTTTAATGCCAAGTATCTCATTAAATTGTCAATTTCCTTGCAAGCAGCACTAAGAGTAGCAAGAACAAACATGGGAGATAAAATTCTCCAGCGACCTATGCTGGTAGACCAGGACTTCCAGAGCCAAGCGCTTAGAGCTGTGAGTTCCAGCAGTGCTTGGCTTGCACCCAAGCCCCAGGAGCCCAGGGAAGCCCAGGAAGAGCCATGGAGCAGGCGCCTCTCTGCGCCCAGGCAGCAGGTTCGCTGGGCAGCATCTCCCTCTGGAGGCTCTCCCCAGATCCTGCGTCCCATCACCAGCCCCAGCTGGGCAGGAGAGTCCATCCCAAACCACTATCTGAATGTGAGGCTTGGGCGAACCTGACTTCTCTTAGTACATTCTAACAGATGTCTGGCTCAAAATAGTATCTTCAGACTAAAAGCATTCTGTAAAATTAGTATTTTAGGAATTGGTTTTCTAATCTGTTACCAAGTCCGTGAACCTTTCAGGATAGTAAAATGCTACTTTTTTCTACAATCCTCATCATTAGACACACACTTTTCCTAAAAGTATGGGGAGGCTGAAGGAATCATGAAATTATAAAGTCAAAGCTGAGGATTCTAAGAAGAGAGTCTAATCAAATATAAACATGACAGTTGTCATCACCGTCACAGTATTTACAGCAATTTTCTTGCTAATTATCCATGTGTTTTCACCAACACAGAGGTTAGTCATTCAAGCCATTTTAATTATATTTTTATAATGCTGTCTCACTTTTATTTGTTTGGATTTCTTGTTTACCAGATCTTTGATGGGATCTATACATACTGAGGTTTCTCATACTGCCCTGAAGCTATATTTGGATTATCACAACCTTCAAAAACTTGAAGATGATCCTAAGAAAATTGAAAAGATGGAACCAGACCTTTCACAGAGATCCACTGACTCCAGTAAACCTCTGGGAGAGCCCCCATCACACACAGGGGCAGCAGTATGCTCCCTGAATTTTTTTGATGGAAACCATAGAGCACTCACGTGCATTCAGCATGACAAAAGACTGAAAGTGAAAAATTTCTATCCAGCTTCTAAAATGTCAAGTAAAATGTCAGGTAGCACTGTAATAAAGAACGAAAACTTAACAGAAAACAGGAGTACTCGATTAGCATGTTGCTTTCTAATGAATGTCACACATTCAGCAAAACCACTGGGCTTCAGAAATAATGAAGTAGTGACTGGATGAAAAAAATCACTGCAGTTCGCCAGTAACTCCCAGGAAAGTTCCTTTATGTAGTGAATCTTTCTTTGGATACTTCTGTAATTGGACAGATCTTAGGATCAAATTCTCTCATCAAAGGGTAGATATTAAAACCTCACTAGAGTCAATGAGACCTTTGTGGATCTAAGAAGAAAAACTGGCATTCATTGGTGTTCCTGTAGGGAGAAGGGAGAGTAAAAAAAAAAAACAATTCATGTTTTTCAGCTGATGGAGAATGACTGATCTTTCTAGAGATGGTGATCCAAGGTAATTAAATTAGGTGATGGAGACCCCTCTTGTTGCCACTCAAAACAGAAGATCCAAGGAAAATAAATCCAGTGAAAATTATCGGACATGAACCTGAATTAAACCTTGCACAGAAAAATTTGTCATGCAAATGGGGAAAGTGAAATTCACAAAATACATCCCTGATTTTTTAATCAATTATTATTACCAGCCTGTAACCCAAGGGAAGTCTACCATGGATCAGGGAAACACAAGATGAAGGATGCTTCTGGCCAAAGGAATCTGTAGCCAAAGCAGACTACTCATGAGATGTGAAATAGACTATGCCTTGCAATTTTTTTCAGCTATCTCACTGAAAATGTTCCTAACACTTGCCACCCTTTACACCATCCTCCAGTAAGCTGTTTGTCATTGTTAGTACAAGTGTTTACTGTACCAAAACCCATCTTCCCTTTTTCAACACAGTGCTTTGAGAGACACAATGTATAATGTCTTATTACACTCTAGACATTTTACAGTGTCTAGTAATTTTACTTCCTTTTCCCTCAGAAAATGTAGCATTATCTGATTTTATCTTTGTAAATTCATGTGTGCTGCTCCTCATTTGCTGATACTTCAAATATTCAAAGACATCCTTTTCTACCATTTGTATCAGTAATTAACCATAGCTAAACAGGTAATTTACTGAATGGCAACGGTGGGATTCCTTGCTTCAATATTTTAAAGAATTGCATCCTTTCTCCCCTCCACATTTATTGTCTGTTTACAGATGTATTGTCTCTTTAGCTAGCTACACAGGTGTTTTCCTTCAGCTGTTTCTCAACTGGTTAAAAATTTCCAAAATTCATTATGACCTAAGGAACATGTGCAGGTCTTTCCTACATAACTTTTAAATAATTGATAGAATTTGTGTGCAGTTCTGTTGGTACACAATTATCCCACTTCTTTTTGACAGACGCTGTAAACATCCCATTTGAATTCTCAATAATTTGGTGTTTATTACTACCCTTTTACTGTCCAATATACTGGAATGCCTAAAAAATGCTGATGTTTTTTGGCATCAGCTTCCTCTGAAGTTCAACAAGACATAAATGCCTACTGCCCTTTGCATCTTTTCACAGCTGCACCCACAAAATATTGTGCATTTATAATATAAAAATAATCACTTGGCGGAATAACAGTAACCCAGAGGACCAAGTATCTAACTGCTTAATGGATTAGAGCTATGGGCTCATAAAGAACAGAACTGTAGAATTATCTGTATCTAAAATGACACAAATTCTCCAATTATAAAAACACAAATTTTGACCAGTTTAGTATTTTCCTGATACTAGCCATAATTAAATTAGATTTTACAGCTATTGCTCTACACTTTTAAAACTAAAAAATATTATCAAGTACAGGATATTGCTAGATAAAGAAGAGTCATCAAACATGAAATACCCACGATGGAGAGCTTCAGTTGCTGGTACACAAACTGCCCAAATGTCATGAGACAGAGTTTATAGGTGCAGTTTCTGGACTCCACCCATGATTGCTCCATACAGCTGAAAATCCTACAAAAAATGGGAAAAATCACTTCTGTGCATTCCATCCTAACCAACATTTTGGAGTAAGCTCAGAGGTAGTTAGAGGCTGAAGCACTTAAAGCTGGAGCTTCTGGAAAATTTTGTAGCTTCCAAAAGACATCCATATTTTTCTGGCAGCTGTGTGTGACTTCTCTGTGTTGGTTTCTTTTGCATTACCTCCTTCACGTGCTCTCCAGGGAAGTTTGCATTCCTGCCTGTAGCACATCCCTCCAAGTTTAAAATAGTCAGTGGTAGTTTAGGTGTCATCACATGGAATGGGTTTTGTTTCCTTTTCTGGGTCACTAACAGGAAATTCTGTTGGTTTTAGCCAAGTAAATGACACCAGTAAATGACAGCTGGAGCACATCAGGAGAGCTTCTAGACTGCACTCTGTGCTGCTCAGAGAAGGCCTCTCACACTCGCTGGGTGATTTGTGTGTGATGTGATCCAAGGTCTGCAAAATGGCAATAACCAGCAGTCTTATTTTAAACACATGCTCTTGATCCCAGTCAAAACATTAATGTAGATGCTTTCCATTAATCCCATGGGTTGGTAGTTAAATCCTTCTATTACAGGTTTGCAATGCTGTTGCTGTGTCATGGTGCTCGTTCTTCACACATTTTATCTTCAGTAAATAAAATGAAATTAAGACTTAAAAAATTATTGCTTGAAATTTCCAAAATTCATTACAAGTTACAAAATTACAACAAAATTACCCTGAAAGTGCAATTTAGCTTTCTGGGCTTTTGTCTTGAAAGAAGGTTTTTTACTAAAATAACCAAGCCAAGCAGGACCCTTTGCAACTGAACTCAAGCATTTCACAGACCTTGAGAAAGACTGCATCAGTAGGGAGTTACCTGTAGATAAATAGAGCTGGGGAAGGGAAGAGAAAGGAAGCCAAGCCAAGCCAAGGGAACGGAAGGCAAGCAAGACAAGGCCAGAGAAAGCATATCATAGATTGTCATGAATTCTGTGATGTCTGTTATCTTAACACGTTTGGTATCATAAAGCTGCCACGTGCAAGATAACTTCCACAGATCTGTCAAGCAGCTGTGTTACAACCCCTGCCTGCTCGTGTCCAATGCTACAGACTCAGCTGGGCTGCAGCCAGAGCTCCTTCTTCAGTCTCCTTAGAGACTGCTGGAGGAAGGTAGGTATGTTGATAAAGCCATATAATCTCAAAAGTCACTGAGGCCAAAAGTGGATCTGATCAGGGAGAAAAAGGAACTCAATAGTATCCATTTCCTGATGTCCTAGCACTCCTGCACGCTCTTGTGGTGCACTCTGAATCTCTCTAGATTTGCTGCCTCCTTGAAACAGCTCTCTCTGTGCAATGTTCTTTTGCCTCCCCAACAGTCTTCTCCGTTTCTTCCATGCAACTACCCTGCTCCCAGACTTTAATACAGCATTTTTTTACTTTAATACAGTGGGTACCCTACTGTATCAATTTCTCAGTGGCTGTTATTAACTAGCCGGTGGAAATATCAACTGAAAATATTTCAGTGGTTATTTTCAACAACAAAAAATGAGTTGTCATAGACAAGTACGGAAATAAAAGTTAAACATCCTCAGATTATTTATTACCTCTTCACATTAAAAGTAAACCTTGGTTAGATGCTATAAACCTAGATCTTGTAATTTAGAGTCTAATAATTTCCAAAAAACTGGTGTAAGAGAATGCATGCAACATGCAAACAGAAAGATTTTCTGTGTCATATGCTTCTGTATGTTTCCATCTATATTTTTGTAAAAATAATGAATGCATAAGACGGTCATTTCTCTATAGAAAAATGATGCAAAACACCTTACAAAACAGGTATTAACCAGACTGAATTGGTTCCCAGCAGAATGCATGTGGAGGGCAAGACCCAATGCAGTTTTTAACTCCATTTCTTCAGCATCCCTGTGAGATGTTTTGCATAGCAGTACCTTCTGAACAAATTTGCTTGGGATCAAACTCTGTCACTTAATACTTCACTGGAAAATCTGCAGGACTGAAGAATGAATATTTGGTCCTTAGGCATGTAAATGAAGATGTCATATTCACAGTATTTTTCCTTCTGTAACATGAAAGAGAAGATTCCTGAAAGATCACTTGTGTCACGGGTCTGTGAGCCACTTCAAAAGGTACATGCCCTGTAGGAAAAAGGTACTCATTGCTGTGGTGGCACCTGTTACTGTAGCTGCTGCTCTTCCAGGTACATGGCAAAAGAGGGCAGTGGGGCACTGTACATTTCAATAGATTAAACTAATGATCCCTGCACATCTTTTCTCTACATTTCTGTGCTTCAAAAATTATTACAATACCTAAAAAAGCAATCATGTTGTATTAATAATATCCAGACAGTTTAAACAGAACATCTCTTCTGCTTTCACTGAAAAAGGCATTTCTCTCCTAGTGAGCCTTGTAATCGATAGATTGAAACTTCATTACTTCCAAATCTCCAGCCACAGGAGGTATTGCACTTTCACCCACTAATAGGATTCTCTTTTCTGTTGGTTTCTTTTGCTTTACGTCCTTCATATGCTCTCCAGGGAAGTTTGCCTATAACACATCCTCCTATATATATTTGCCTATAACACACTCCTGCCTATAACACATCCTCCAAGTTTAAAATAGCCAACAGTAGTTTAAGTGTCATCCCATGGAATGGGTTTTGTTTCCTTTTCTGTGTCACTAACAAGAAACTCTGTTGGTTTCAGCCAATGTACCATGGCCAGCCATTGCTTATGTTGGGTTCTTTCTTAATTTATTGGGCAATTCTACCTTCTGAATCCTTCCTAAGTGATTCTAGACTTTGTCTGTACTACATCCATTTCGAAATGTGTTTGTTCATGCAACTCTAAACATTCAGCAACATCATTTGTTGTTGGCATATTTAACAAAAGAGCCTGAAGGTCAAAGGTATCTTCAAACATTTCTAGTTTTACACTGCAATGTAGTCAAATCTGAAGGTCAGGGTTGCTTTAGTTTTTCAGTTGGAGTCTAGGATGAGGCTTCCTTTTGCTGAAAGCAGCAGTTCCCACTTCAGTGTAAGGTAACATAGATAATATGTCGTTAAAATAATGACATATTATTTAAGAGGAATGGGCACAGTAAAGAACCCTGCCCTCTCTACCCAACAACCCTCTTTTATCTTGTCAAAAACAGCCTTTAGTCTTTTTTTAAAATGACAAAGGTTTCCAGTGTCAATATACTCCTCGGGACGGCAGTGCTCTAACCAGATTTATTAGCAGAGCTCTTACTTTACCATTATAAGACTAAGTCTGGTACTCAAATGTCACTCATTTCAAAATTTCACTTTTTATTTAATGGCTATAACATGTCAGCACTGTCTCCAACGTTCCTTTGATGCAAAAAGACAAGGGATGTGACGAGATAAACTTTGATGTTCAACATCCAACCTAAAGTTTGAATTATTTATAAATGTTTGGAAAATTACATAAAATGATAGTGTATGATATGCAATCCATTACCACTACATTCTCAGATCAAAACACAGTAATCACCAACATCATTATCTTATTCCAGAGCAGTTTCAAGGGTAGCTCACTGGACTGGGATATAGAAAGTCAGTTTGTAAGCCTAATTCTTCCACTAGGAAGAGTAGTGAATTCAAGGAAGTGCCCCCAGCCTCTTCAGCTTCAGCTTCCTCTCCTTTAAAGCAGGGGGACTAACACCCATCTTTTCTGTAAAGTGTTTGGACATCATGGTGTACATAGTGTTTGTATTTACAGTACAGAGGCTGGATATTATTTCTGTTATTACAGTCTTTGTTCTATTTTTACAGTGATATTGTATTGTTCCTACTACTTCAGTTTTCTGCCCCCAGGGTTCTGGGTCTTGAGCAAACACAAATGCAGGCTGGTCAAAGTCGACTGCTGTTTACACTGGAAAAATATTTTAGAAGTGTAAGAACATCCTTTCCACACCAGTGCACCTAAACTTACAGGAAAATCAATAATTTTCTCTACGATTGACTAGGCCTTTCCCAGTAGGTCTTGCACAGTTAAAAAGGCATAAACCACCCTCAAATATAAACAGAAAAAACTTGCATTAGTGCTAACTATGCAAAAGTGCAAGGTTTTTCAGTGAGATGTTTATAGAAATATTTTTATGCTTTGGTTAACTCCCTGAGACAGAAAACCTTTCTTAATGGAAGAAATATTGTTTATTCTTTACTTTTATTTATTCATTTTGTCCTTAACTAATTAATAAAGCAATATAGTATTTCAGTGATGTACCTAACAAGCAATCTAAAACTAACTCTTTCTTTCTCCTCTCCTTAATTAATCTTAATTTCCTGATATAGGTTTCTGTACACATATTTTTTTAATATAAAAAAGCAGTCTAAAACTACACTTTAGGATTTTATAATTTGCATTTTTTAACAAATTATAATATTTATATAAAGATAGACAGATAGACATAGATAGATAGATAGAATGATAGATAGATAGATAGATAGAATGATAGATAGATAGATAGCTGAACAAGTCCAGGTCAGGTGAAAATCAAATGACTTTGCAAATTTCAGTGTTGGTTATAACACCACAGAGTTTCTATGGTGCTTCAGCACCAAAATAAGGGCATTCCACATATCAAAGCTGAGGATTCTCTTGAAAGAGAGAATCCTTTACCCAAGGTGCTGAGTAGGAAAGGAGACAGGCATGAGTGGACCACCATCTTGACCAGAGATAAAGCCCATCCATAAAGTTAATTCAGGAGTGCCTTTAATTTGCAATGGAGTTTATTTCCATTCTCACTCCTGTTGGCATAAGTGTAATGAAAAGCCATAGAAACTTCACACTGTCAGGAGTTCCAGGAGGTGCTTTTGCAAAGCAAGTGGTTTCACCCTTCATTTCTGGGGCACCGATCCAGCTCATAAACTGTGTAATAAAATGTAATAAACTGTTACCTAAAATTAAGCAAAACAAGGAAATCAATATCTGTTTGGTGGTATTAGGCAAAGGAAGTGACCACTTCCAATTCAAGCATCCCTGGTAATAAATGCATGCACCTATGTGCATTTACGTAACATCTCTTTAAACTCACGCTAAAAAATCCTCTTGGTGCAAACCTTAATGCAACAGGTATTACACAGAATGTTTTTAGAAACAGAACCATTATAATTGGTAAAAAAGAAGACAGCAAAATGCAGGTGAATAAGAAGATTTACATGTGGGTTTAAATTTTTTAAAATTAACTTCTTACACGTGGGAAAAAGCAAAATCAAGCTTTCCTTAGCAAGGACCATTATTGAAAGGACAAATTATTCTGGGCCACAAGTGCCATCTGCTACTGTTACAGCAAGGGAAAGAAAAATGTAGTCACTTTCTGCTTTGAAAGTGCTTGTTCTCCTCTCTTGTGATGCTCAGAGGTGATAGTTTTGCATTTTTCACTCTGTCCCCTATCAGGGCACAAAACCTGCTGCCTACATGGGAGAAAGGAAATCCAGCACAGGTTTCCAGTGGAACAGCTCTGGTGGGAGGAGGCCAAGGCTGGTAGGTAGCTACAGGGCTGCATATTGGGATAAAAAAGCATGAAGAGATGGTGTTGGAACTGAAATCAAGGAGCAGACACCATTCCAGCCAGTTATGAGAACAGCATTACACTCTTACAACATAAGAGTTCTGAAGCTACCTACTAACTGAAATGGTAAGAGAAAAAAAAAAGGATTTCACAGTTTAAGCAATTGCTCTACTCGTACAAATGTAGGTCAAAAAGAAATGAAGTTACAGTACCAGTTCAGGAATCACAGGACTGTAAAAGAAAGGTTATTCATGGGCTTAATTCAAACAACAGCTATCTTAAGAATGGCAAATTAGGAAATGCATTTTACTACACAGATCAAAATGTTATTTAATAAAATATCCAATAAACAGATTGCTACATGCCCATGCTGGGTCACAACATCAGGTTGTTTGATAAGGCACATCACTCTAAACGTCGTATTGTGCATCCGAGCTTGTTTTCAAGATTGCATCAAAGAGTGACTGCCGCAATACAGCATGTCCTGATGTCACAGCTCTGCAGTTCCACTCCTCGCCAGACACTGGAGAGCATCTTCTATCTTCAAAGTGCCTCTCCACATGAGACATGTACCTGGGGTTTGCCACTCCCCAGAGGATTTGCCTGACATCCGTCCATCCATCCATCCATCCACGCATCCATGTTACACTGTATATTAATCTTTTTTTCCAGCTACTAGTGAGCTACCCTGCAAAACTTCTCCCACCTCTCAAAGCGCAGCTACCACTGTTACATCCCATCCAGGATGCTGCCCTTCAGTGAACCTTCTTCTTGCTGAATATCAAGAGGCTTTAGTTTATTTTTACAGTTTTCACAAGAACTGTTTGATTTCTCTAAATACCCAGAGGACCCAGTGTGTATAAGAAGTCTAGTTTGCCTAGCTGACACTCATAAAATAGTAGCAGAATATCCACAAGCTTATCCAAGAATGACTCCATTTTGGTTCATAGAGAGGTTCTCAGGAGTGCTGATTATTTCACTTTCTTTCATGAAATCTGCTGAACCCCAAGGGACACATTACATCGCTATATTTTTCAACCATATATCATGAACATTTCTATTTCATGCGATGACAGTTTGCCTTTTAATTTAACAACATTTTGTGTAGAACACACATTAATTACACATTAATAAATGTTACTAGCTTTAAGTTCTGTGTATTACATCAATCATTAGCCAAATCAGCTAAAAAAAGGGTACTTGGCTACACAGGCTGAAGAGTGACAGCGGTGGCTGGATGTCATCCTAGCTGCATCACTCACTTGGTTGCTACTTTCTGCAGCCTGCAGAAGGACTCTGACTGTTTATTAACGCATGTATGTATCCTCAAAACCAAAGCTGTGCTAACAGAAATTGGCACCTCTCCACTGAAGTCAGCTGAATGTTTGTAACAAGTGAACAGCTCCTCCACAGCAAGCAGAATTCTGCCTTCCTTTATGTATCATCCCACATGCCCATAGGGTTTTGCCTACGTGATTCAAAGAGAATGACTCACAATAGTGGCGGCAGTGTCTTCCAAGCCAGTCCTGGCTTCCTCTATTATGCTTTACCCTCCTTCCAGCTGACCTTGTTTGTGTGGCCAAAAGCAAGACAAGAAACCCTTGGCTGATAATAAAGGTAATACTATTTCCTAATACCATCACATGTTTATCCTTGGAATTCCCAGCACTTCCAACACACAGACTCAAACTAAATGAATTTGGTGTCAATGTCTTGTTCCTGGGACAGGAACAGTCAAAACATTTAATTCCTAAAGGCAGCAGGTTCATAGAAGTCTGGAATACATACATTGCATACACTGTCTCTTCACCTGAATACTGTGTAAAATTTTAAAAAGGGGATTGTCATGTGAATTTAATAGACAATACAGGACCTTACTGCTTCATACATAATTTAGTTTTAGAGCGAAGAGAGCTTTCATGAACTCAAGTAAAAAGCAAGTTTTCTCTTCCACTTTTAGTTTAAAATCTCTCCAGGCTTGTAAGCCCACATGAGAGAAAAAATTAATGTCGCTTCAGAATTCTCAAAAATAGCAGTTTATGCATTCAAATATGTAAGTTTTTTTCCTAGGCTCAAAATGTTTTCATCATTTTTGATATATCTCCAAGTGAAAAAAAAACAGCTGAGGTATAGAAGTATGGCTTTTCATGTGTTTTACAAGGTGGGGGGTGGCAGTGAGCCTGTATACTAACATGAGAGAATCACTGTTTAAACCCCTGACAACAGATGCACTGCAGCTCTCATTTATCTTGGATTTGCACTGAAAATAATCACTCTTGATAGCTCCATCTTGCAAATTTGGATTACACTTAAGTGCATAATGGAATGTCATAATAAAGGGGATCCACTATCACCTAGTGCAGCTTCCCTGCTCTCCCCTGAGTCTGCCCACGGTCCAGACAGGCAGGTGGGTGTCGCAGCACAACTCCGAGCACTGAGGAGAAGGCTTTTTCTGCCTGGGAAGAAAAGCTACATGGCCTTTTGCATTTGCCTTTTTCTCTAGTTTGTAATCTGCCCTCCACCTAAACATAAGCTGTGAGCAGCCTAGGTATGAGATGACAAGTTTGGTGTTCAAGCATGCCATTCCCATGAGATTTTTCTCTTCAAAGCCATAGTTTACATTTAAGCCAGGCAGTACCTGAAAACCCTACTCTACCAACTACCCCTATGGGCATTACAGTTAATGTGACAGGCTTTGCACAGCTGAAGACAAACACAAAGATAAAAATTGGATCTGATTATAGAAAAAAATCATACTACACAAGAGTATGCCCAGCATGATTATATTATAGTCAGAGCGATGTAACTGAATTAATTTCCAGTTCCTAGAAATGTGCTGGAGTCCCCACAGAGGTGTAAGAATTAAACAGGCTATAAGTATATTGCAATTGTTGTCTTCAACCTTCAGGCTACTATGATCTGTCAAGGTTTCATCCTCCACGTATGAGAACAGTGATCATTCTGCTCTAGTGGTGCACTGCCAGGTACCACTTCAGCTGCACACCTCACCATATCCAGGAGTATTGTGTAGGAACTGTAGATGTAAAATTTAAGGATGATTAGGACTACTGGGAATAGATTCCCATTTAGCCCTAGTCCCAGTTCTGTGCCTCTATCCTTTTGGTTTACCTGTCTAGCACACATTAAGAGTTAAGGGAAGAGTGTACAACAACAAGCCAGCCAGTGCTCATTCCCATAGAAGACTCTCAAGAATACATGCTTGATAGGATCATACAATCCTAGGGTAGTTCAAGTCGGAAGGTACCTCAGAAGGTCTGTCTGCAGTCCACGCTTCTGCTCAAAGCAGGGCCAGCTGTGAGGTCAGACCGTGTTGCTCAAGAGGGTCTTAAAAACCTCCAAGGATGAACTCTACTCAACTCCAGCTCTGGAGGTTTCAGCGCAGAAAAGACATGGACCTGTTGGAGCAGGTCCAGAGGAGGGACACAGGAGTGACCAGGGGAACATCATCTCTGCTATAACAGACTGAGAGATGGGCTTTTCAGCCTGGAGAAGAGAAGGTTCCAGAGAGAGTTTATAGCAGTTTTCCAGTAGCTAAAGGGGGCTACAAGAAAGCTGGAGAAGGACATTTTACAAGGGCATGCAGTGATAAGAAAAGGGGGAATGGCTTCCAGAAACATTAGAAATATTTAGATTAGATTTTAGGAATAAATCCTTTACTGTGGGGATGGTGAAAAGACTCCAACTGGTTGTCCAGAGAAATTGTGGCTACCCCATTCCTTGAAGTATTCAAGGCCAGGCCAGATGGGGCTTTGTGCACTCTGGTCTAGTGGAAGGAGCTTCTGACCAAATTCTAACACAAAAAGGAAGCCCCCAGAGGAAGCAAGGACATTGCCGACTCATGTACCTAACAAAGAGTTCCTCAGTCTTCTCCATGTCCTGGGAAATCACCTTCTGGAGAGGAGCCACATTTTCTTTAGTTTTCCTTTTATCACCCACATACCTATAGAAGGTTTTTTTTGTTGCCCTTGATGTCCCCGTCCAGATTTAATTCTATCAGGGCTTTACCTTACCTACCCTATCCCTGGCTGCTTGGACAACCTCACTGTATTCCTCTCAAGCTATCTATCCTTGCTTCCATCCCCTGTAGGCTTCCTTTTTGTTGTTTGAGTTTGTCCAGGAGCTCCTTGTTCATCCACATAGGCCACCTGGCATTTTTGCCTGACTTCTCTTTTGGGATACATTACTCTTGGTTGTGGAAGAGGCAATCCTTGAGTATCAACCAGTTTTCTTGGACCCCTCTTCCCTCCAGGGCTTTATCCCACAGTACTCTACCGAGCAGATCCCTGAGGAGGCCAAGGTCAGCTCTCCTGATGATCAGGGTAGCAAATTTGCCATGTGCCCTCCTCACTGACCTAAGGATCTTAAACTTCACTGTTTCATGGTCACTGCAGCCAAGTTGAATTATGCTGTATCAGTCACTGGAAACAAATACTGATGTCTTTCTGTGTGCTCAGCGTTTTCCTTTTATCTTCACTGATACCAAGACTTCACTGAACTCCCACTCAGTTATCATCCCTGTTAAGCATGTCAGAATGGTGCTGCAGTAGAAAATAAAAACAAGTCATTTGAATGGAGATTGGTTGTAAACTTATTTTTAAGCCCATTTATATACACCTATCTCACAAAGGAGGTGATGATAGTATGCTCAGGAGTGCATTAATTGTAAGAGCCATATAAGAAACATGCACTGCAGGTTTCCTAACTATTCATATATAGTTTCCATGAAGAGCACAACTTAATAAAGACCTTGTTTGATTTTTGCTGTAGGTATCACGATGACTTTGTTGGGTATTCATTTAGCAGGGTTCACAGCACACACAGCTCACCACTGAAATGGATACTGAATAGCAAATAAAATTTTCTCCATGAGTTCAGGTTTACCCCAATATGCAATAAATACAGAAGAGGCTATTCATACAAAAGGCACATTTTTTTCCCTAGCCCTTGGTAAATACATTTCTGTATTTCAGGAAAACCAAAACATTTTCTTACTCAGGTGTTACATAAAATACCATAATACCCAAAAAGCATCATAATCCTGCAGCAGGTTTCACTATGTATAAGTTTTAACACTCATAAGTTCAGGAGGATTCTTTCATCCTTTGCACCTAAAAACATAAATACAGAAGATGCATCACATCAAAGATTTGTATATTTGTACCTTTGCAAGAACATGTTGGCTACCACTGGTTTGAGCCAAAATATTACAGTTCTGCTATCTCGTCTCTAAGATGCTCTTTTCTCACATATATTTCTTGGTCATAATAGGTTTATTACCTAAGAGGATTTTTCCCTGGTAAGTAGGGACTTTGTCTCTTTGAGGTCAATGGAAAACACAAGACATAGAATCTCTTTGTTACTAATGTATTTCTTCCAGCCCTCATAACCAGATATTTTTTTTTCCAAAGTGAACAGAGTATTAGCATTTTCTTTATAAAAATGATTAGCTTATAACCCCAATATTCACTATCACTCATGTTTGATCATCGAGTTCTCAACACTATCTGGTTTTCACGTAAATTCCTATCAGGTATTAATAGAGTCAGGTTTCAAGGAAAAAGGGAGAAAACCATCCTGGAAAGATTCTCAGCTTGTTCTAGAGTTGCAAATTTCTAATTCGATCACAGACTGTACAAATGTGTGTATATATATATGCATATGTTATATGCACATACAGTTTCTGTAGAGGAAGGTGGCAGTTTTTTGTGCTTCGAGCTTCTCATTTTACTTCGCATTAGCTGCACTTTTTAAAATTTGAATCCTCTGGAGTCTCTCTTCTTCTGTCTTGATATAACATTCTTCTTTCTTTTCCCACTCCTTTGTCTTTCCTAATCACTCACAAGCAATTTTTTCCACATCTTTTTTGCAACCATAATCCACATTCAAACTATGCTCCACAATGAAACTGTGAATGTCACCTTATTGGTATCCCTTACACATGATTTAATGACTTGTGAAAACACCAGTAAATCTTTATCTTTAGTATTCCAAAGTAATATATCAAAATATTCAAAAAGAGAATGTAATTCTCAACAGCACACAGTGTTATGAGCCCCTCCAAGCTAAAGCTCGACTTTTCTCACTTGGGCAAAATTTTTAAAGTTATCAAAATGCTTCTAACAAGAGCAGATGCTGCTGTGCAACTACATGAACCATACTAGCAATTTTAAAAGTATATACTTTTAAAATACTAGCATATTAAAAGTAACCCATAATTTATTCTTTTTTAAAGCTATTTTAATAGATATTAGGATATTTCATCCAAAAAAATCGCTTAATGTAGAACAACAAATAAGCAAGTGTGAGCTGCTTTCCAATACACTCATCATTTGGTCAGCCCACTTCAGGAAAATCAATCCGTGCAGTTTGTCTACAAACCGCATTACGCACCAAGTCACAGTTCAGAGCATTAAAGCTTAGAAGGAAAAAGAGAAAACACTTGTGCATCAAAGAAAAACTGGGGGAAAAGCCATCCATTGAGAAAAGGCAGTGGAACTTTCCCGTATGTCTGAATGCCCAGTTGCAGCCCTGACGCGGTGCCACACAGCAGGGAGGGAGCAGCCAGGGGAGCATCTAATGGCACATGTGCACCCGGAGCAGAGCCGGATCTTCAGGTGAAGAGCAAATATGCCTGTTCTTTGACACCCCCTTAGACCACCACCACTGTTTGTGTTAACACTACCAGTGCAAGACTTATTCTAGTGAGACAAGAAGCAAGATATGGCCTGCTCATGCTGCAGGTTTAACACACTGGCTACAGTGACTCTATATCCCCTAATACTGCCCCCAAATTTGTCATGTAAAGGGCCCTGCCAGTTTCAAATGTTAGAATCGTGGCATCAGTTGTACAGCTAATCCCAACAGTCCCACCTCCAAGCTGTTTATAAACACACAAATTGGGCCAAGTGCTTGTCACATTACCAATAATGTAAAGCTCATAGATTTTAAGGCTGCAAGGAACAACTACAAAATCATCACCTTGCATAGAACAGACAGTAGAAAATGGGTCCTAGACTGGGCCCTCCACCAAATGTGGCTGGAGTTGCATAGGGCAGATCTACATGTCCTGCCTTACAGCAGCCTGACACACTCACCTGGAGGGGATAAAGCACAGCTGAGCACTCGTATGACACAAGGACATCTCGAGGATGCAGCACTGTCCATCCTTGGACCTCGGCTAACCTTTCATCTCTGCGCAGACCCTCCTACGCTGGAATCATCTTCAATGCTCATTTTAAGCCTGTTTTAGGGAAATGGTATAAGATGCACAGAGGGCATACCATGCAGACACTGATTCTTATTAATCCATTTTATAAGGAAGAAAATAAGCAAACCTGTGATGTTTATTGCCCAGTTACTATTCTTACATGCCACTTACAGAAAATATTTAATAAATCTTCAGGGAATTTGCCTGACTAGGAGTTGAGTAAAGAATGACTTATCCAGAAACACAGTGCATGTTTAAGTCTGATGTGACAATATTTCTGGGACCATGCTATAGCATGCTACCTTGCAGTAGGAATTAATCCATAAAATTCATTACACTTCTGCTGATGAAGCAGTGGTAACTTCACAGTCTTTTTCACACAAAAAAGGCAAAGATTTGAAATATCGTTTAACACGATAATTTTTTGAACAGCATATTCAATAGCTTTTGGACTAAAAACATAAAACTAAACTAAAAACTAAAAATTTTCAGATCATGAAATTACTAATTTTTTGCAATATGGTAAAAATTTCTCTTGGCTCAGGTAGGAACATGATAACAAGTCATCTTTGCCTTAAAAGCACTGCTCATGGTGTTACAACCTGTCCTATTGCAAAAAATACTTACAGGTGATCTATATCTACCTGATGCACTCAGTCGCAGGTGATTTTCCACAGTTCACCTTTGAAACACTACCTTACATTAAAAGAGAGCAAGCTGGTGAAAATTGTTGAGTTGGGGCACGAGCACAAACACCAAATAGAAATAAAATCATCACCAAACTTCTGAGCAAATAAGTAAATAATTAGAAAAATATGGTCTCTAGGTATTCCAGTGTAACCAATTCTACCCTTTTTACTGCTTTAGTATCTCTCTCAACTTTAGTAACATCATGCTGTTACAAATTCAAATGCTAATCTGCCAATATATTTCTGACTCCGTCAAAACCAACGGCAAAATTCCACAGGAGCTGAGCAAGGCCAGGATATCATTCCCTTCTACCAGGCATTGCAGGAATAGGAAAAGGTGGGATTTAGATCTTTAGGGTTTTGAGTTTGCTAACACACGATAATGAACACATGCAGTATCTAACCAAAGCCAACACATCTGTGACTACAACTACAAATCAAATTCAATACTGCTAATCATTGCTCCTCTTATTTTTCAGTTCTGTCAGGCTGGAAAATACCCATTTGAGTGTATACAAGCCTTATATGTATATTTACATATAAACACGTATATATTCACCTTATTTAGAATACAACCAGGTATTGAAAAAATTTCTACATCTTGACTCCTAAAAACAATATGCTTAAAATAATAATAAGGCAGCTGGAAACACTAGTGATCAGACAGTAACTGAATGGACTATTTCATGGTTTCTACAATTATTAAGACGATTAATGCCAGTCATGATGGGTAGTACAAAACATGTTAAGTCACCTCAACACTTCAGATATTTAATCACCCGCACACATATCTCCTGATATTTAAAGTTTTCTGAAAACCAAATTAATTTGCCACATTTCATCCACTGCTGTAAATAACAGTTTGGTTTACTGTGAAATAATTAACACTAAATGGCAAAGCCTCTATAACTGTCTCACCCACTAGCTCCAGCCAGCAGGGAGAGGGGCAGGAGGTGTGCATTGCTGTTAATTCGGAAGGGAACATGTGACACAACCTGACATGTCAAAGTGTGAAGAGGCTTTTGCCACTTAGGTAAAAACAAGTGTACTGACTGGGGGGAAAAAAAAAAAAAAAAGATGAAGAGAACTTGGAGGTTGTTTTATTTCCACATAATTATATGCATAAGGGAAACAGAGCAATAGCCATTTTTAAATGTCTGTAAGAGTTTCCCCCTCCTCCTCCCTCTTCCCTTGCTGTTCAGATCTGTTGAGTAACAGACATTTCAGAGCGTGCATGGGGGAAGTAAACAAACGCATTGCTACCGTAGTTGCAGGGCAAGGAAACATTGATGTCACTGCTGTTATAATCACATTAGTAGCGTGTGCTAACGGTAATGTCATGTTTGATCAACTAGTCAGGTCAAGAGCCCTTCAAAATACAATTGGAACAGAAGCACAAACCAAAATGGCAAGAGAATCGACTTCCGAACAGTTTCCTCCAGGTACAGACCGCAGTTGCAAAGGTGAGCTTTCAGTCACCAATACTCAATGTCAAATCATCCTGAATCACACAATTACACTTTACAGTTGGCTAGGTCCCTGTTCCCCCGCTTTAAACGTGAATTTGATTTTTCTCCTATTCCTCTGTACATGCACCCACACTCTGCGGCATCCGAATACATCCCGCCAGGGATAACGCATGCAGCTAGAGTTTGCTCCTGTTCCTGACAGCTTGTCTGTCAAGGGCAGAAACAGTTACAACCCAAGTGTTTGGGACCATTTATCTTTCAGCAGGTCTTTTCCACTTTAAACACAATGTGTTGCTGTCTCTCCACTTCATCACAGGGTACTCAATACAACCAAACAATAAGAGCAGAAATAGCCAACAACAAATTCCCTCAGGTGGGAAAACGGCTGGGCAGGATTCATCCCCTCTTGTGTCCCAACATGGTCAGCACGTACATGGTCATCAATTGTGTTCTTTTTATCAACATTTTCTGAAATTTCCCAGCTTGAGCATGTGGTAAACCCTTGAGCATTAACCCTTTTAGAGAGAGTAGCACGTAGGAAATGCAGTGTCAGTGAGCCCAGACAAGGAACGCTACCATCCAAAACTTCCCATGCACATTTTTCTGTCATCTCCCCCACTTCCTTTTATCAACCTGGACCTAGAAAAGGAGAAACTCATCCTGCTTCACATCCCCTCACCGAAGTCTGCCTGCTGGCACTGGCCGGATACCTGACATCTTTGCCTTCATTTTCTGTAACTTCCCGATTTGCCCCTGGACTGATGAAGCATTGACTTTTCCCCATCCCCTGGGCTCACCTTTTAGGTCTGCCTGGCGGCGCAGCCACCGCCTGCATACCAATGTGGGGCCGCAAAGGCAGCGCGGCGGCCGCCCTCCGGCACCCGCGCCCGCGCCCGGCCGCTTCCGCGGGCGCGCTGCCTTTTGCGCGTTGTCACCTAGAAAAATTTAAAGCGGGGGGACACGGGGACGGGGGCAGGCACAATTTATCCCGGCCAGCGGGACGGGTCCTGCATGTCCTCAAGGGACACGCATGCCTGCGTGCAGCAGGCACTCAGGCACGCACATCCACTGGTGTGTGTGTACGCGGCGTGTGTATGAGGCGCCTGTGCCACATCCATGTGCGTGCGTGTGCGAGTGTGTGTGTATTCGTGTATGTGTGCTAGGGGAGGGGAGCGGAGCGGGCGGGAGGGAGGCAGACCCGCCGCACCCGCGCATCCCCCGCGCCGCGGAGAGCGGAGACTCACCGGGTCACCCTGGTCTCTGAAGGTCAAGCTCAGGTTGGTTTCTTGATCGCAGTTGTCCTCCGGGCTCTTTCGGCTCGGTCCTTCTCTCGCTTTTTTTTTTTTTTTTCCTCTTTTTTCCTCTTTTCTTTCCTTCCCCTTCTCTTCCCCTGCTCGGCCGCGGTGGCGGCGGCTGCCGCCCGGAGGAGCTCCCGCTGCCGCTGCCGCTCCCGGCCCCGCGGGGTGAATCCCGGCTCCTAAGCCCTGGCCCCGCGGCGCCGCTCAGATCCCATGGTCGCAATCCACATCGCGGCAGATGTACCACAGAATCACGTAGAGAATCAGCAGGATGGCGAAGATGAACAAAGCCACCAGGATAGCCTTGGTCACCGGAGAGATGAGGGACTGCATGTCACCCGCGGACCGCCGCCGAGGACAGACGACTCGAGAACTACACGGGGGCAGCGAGCGCGGACGGATCCCGCGGCCCC
>VZRQ01009767.1:0-43638 GCA_013397975.1 Machaerirhynchus nigripectus | reverse complement strand
TCCCTTCCCTTCCCTTCCCTTCCCTTCCCTTCCCTTCCCTTCCCTTTCCCTTGCTCATCCTGCACACTCCTACATGAACATTTTAAAAATACCTTGGGTTATAGATTTTTTATTTGCACTGAAACAAAATCTGTCCTTTTATATCACACATTTGGAATGAAAAATCTCTACTGAAAACCAAACCCAAGGTGAACTATTTAGAAAACATATAGAAGTTGCCCGACATCATACAGAGTTCAGTGGAAGAGCTGGGGGAGAAGCTTTATTTTGGTTCTGCATGCAACTTTAGAGAATCCTGAATGAGTTAAAGATTTGTGTATTGGACATCAAAACAGAACCCTTTCAACTTTAAGTAATTTTCTTTAGCCAGTGACCACAGAACTGGACTTTAGGACTAATAGCTCCACTCACCCAACCACTAGATACACAATTTTGCTGTGAAGGAGATTGGCTCCAACAATCAAGCTGTCATTTAACGAGCAGAAAGATGTCCTGAAAAAAAATGATAGCTCACGTGCAGTGTGAAAGAGATCAATATGCCTAACAAAAGTCTCTATCCTGGGTCTGTTTGAAAGATGAGGAAAAATGTATTCTGCAGGGAGTGAATTAGTTTATTCTTCTATCTATCTCTTGCTAGTAGTAAAGCGGGATTAGACATGGTCACTGTTAAATGCTGTTATCCTTTAATGGCATTTGGATTTTCTTCTTTAGATTTTTCTTTCTGCAGGAGTCGCGTGTTTATGTTCAACTTGCTCCTCTGTTTCTGTGCCATAAGAAGTCAAACTGGCCAGCTAAGAGAAATGAATCCCAAGCTTGCTTGAGGATCAGGTTAATACCTCTGGTTTGATGGGTGCTGGCAATATGTTGTACTTACTTCTCTGTCTAGCAGAGTGGTGTTGGTGTCCCCTCATCAGGGCCCCCATTGCTTTGAGCATTTTCTCTACAAGATAGCAAAAGGCAGCCTGTGTTTGGAGTATAGTCAGAGGAAAGCCGAAATGTGTGTGCAACAAATAAGTCATTGGGAAAAGTAGGTCAGGGCTGGTCAGGACAGAACCACTTGTTTGAACAAATGTGCAGGATTACCAGGTTTTGAACAGATCAGTCCTGAGTGAAACATGTAACTCAGCTGAGAAGCTTTGTTTATCATGGCATCTCAGGATCCTCTCAAAGCACCTATGTTTACTAGCAGATGCGCAGTCAGGGCAGGGATTGACAGGATGAGGCTTTAATGAAGTTTAGGAGGAGGTGGAGACTGTTACTAAATAGGAGACTGAATTTATTCAGAGCAAATAAAGGTTTGGTTTTTAGAAGTGTAATGAATTCAGCTAGTTCAACTTATTCCCACATAATTACTAGCAGTAATTTCTAACATCCAATAAGCTGTCATGATACTGGGAGAAAATATTTTTTTGATGGTCTGAAGGAGCCTTTCAGATTCAAGTTTGACCCAAGTATAGCACTCAGAATGCCAGATCTGTCTTTAAGGATTTTATTATTTTTCCTCTTCATTGCTATAGGCTGCACTGTGCTGCAGTAGGGGTGTGTTTTCTGAAACAGATATTAAAAAAGAAACCATATTGGGATACACAGTACAAGCACTGAGCACTTTTCCAAAAAGGTAGGCAAGGAAGTCAAGAAAAGTGTATTTATGTTTGCTTCAAAGCACCATGCCTGATTATAGGGTGAAAAAAAAGAAAGATAACGGTGCAGCATGAGTGGTAACAGATGAGGATTTTGGCTGTGTAAATGCTATTTTCCTGTCTCCCTTCTGAGCCCAGAGCATGTGCACTGGCTGTGTTCTCAGGCTCTCCCTTTCAAAGGGGCGGCTCAGCTCTGGGTGCGTGGGTCAGATGCAAGCTGAGGACATACATCCAGAAGGTTCGCGTGCCTGCAGCCTCCTGAGCAGTAACACCCCACCGTTCCTCACCAGCGTTTTGTGAAAGAAGCAAGGTTTGCTGCACAGCAGAACTTATCACCCAGATTTTGACAAAGCTAGTCACAATAGCTTGGCATTTGTAATTGAACTTTATGGAAATCTTGGTAGTTAAGTTTGCCTGTCTGTCTTTTAACCGTACTTTACTTTAGGGAAATACTGGATCATGGAAAAGAGAATATTCTTACCCCTTCAAGGGTATGGATGCTGGAAAGCAGGAGGGAATTAAGGGGGTGTATAGTGGATTGTTGAGAATTTTCTGCTGGAAAAGCTTCCATGGAAAAATATTTATCTCCTAAAAACAAGCTCTTGGTGGAAAAATTTCAGATTTGGAAAGAGAATTTTGGTTTACAGTGGGAAAATGGGCATGTTGGTTGTGCCATGCCTAGCCAGGTGAATCTTACAGAGAGGTGTGCTCTCTGCCTACAGGATTTTATCAGAGTCTCGCTGTGGGGCTCCAAAATGCTTCAGTTCTCTACCGTCTTGACCCTTCTCCTGCTTACTTCTCTCTGGTATCTAGGCAAGCAGGGTAAGGCTGCCATAACCTACATTCCCAGTCTTGAAGTTTAAATCAGACCTACCCTCATCTCTTTGTGTAATGTCACCTTACCTTGAAGTATAGTTCAATGGGCAGAGCTGGAATGCATCAGAATTGAGTTCAGTTTCCTACTCTGCCCTGGGCTCCGTGGATAATGCTAAAGAAGTCCCGTAGCCTGAAGACATCAAGTAGGGATAATAATAACTCCCTCGATTAGAGGTAAGGGTCTCAGGATAAGTACAGTGGAGGCTCTGAGTAGCCATATATGACCAAGAATGGCGCATATCAAAGCACAGATATGTATTGTCATCAGAAAGAGGAACAGATTCAGAGACAAGAGCTTGAAAACTGCCTACCCATGCTGTAGTCATTAAAGCCATCCTGAAGGCAGGCAAGGGAAAGTTAAAAATAAGATGTGCTCCTGATGCTTTGGCTTTTTGTGCCTTCTGCATTTGAAACAAGTTGTGGAAGCTACAGCTGCAGGCACCAGAGGCAGTGTTCTTTGCCCAGTACGACCAGAACAATCCTGCTCCATGGCGTCTGTGCCAAGAAGGAAAGGTCAGATCAGACCTGTGACCCCTTTCTAATGTCAGTGGCAAGTGCCCGTGAGAAAAATTAAAAGCTTAAAAGATACTCCTTGTCACAAAACCTTCCTCTGAGGAATTGTGCAGAGCTGAATATTGAAGTGAGGGAGAAAGCTTCAGTGTTGGGGAAACACACCCTTCCTGCATTGCAGCACTATGTACATATGCAGCAGTCAATAATACTATGAGAAGATTTCTTTTTACATTGGTGAAGCAAATCTAGAGTAGTGTGTAAAAATAAAGCCTGCCAAATATTGAAGCCAACTGATTGCAACACAGAAACAAAGTTGCTAGTTCTCACGCCTCATGGGCACTGTGTATTTTTTATTTTAGCACAATGTGCTAAATGCTGGTTTTGGTACATTAGAGTACAGGTTTTAAAAAGTTTGAATTTGGAACAGACTTTCAGACAGTTCAAGTGTCTGCAGAAGATTTTATTGCAAAATCTGGAACCAAACATGACATTCAAACACAAAATACAAACATACCTTCCAGCATCATACCTCAGAAGTCATTAAATGATCATATATTTGTATCAAGGATAAATGTAGGAGACGATAGGCTAAGCTTTACTGAAATTGTCAGTTACAAATGTGTCATGTTTGCCTTCATAAAAGATAAAACTAGCAAGATTTAATCACAGTTTAATTGATTAAATTAAGTGAATAATTTCTCTTAACTAAGGTGTAGCGTCTAATAGGAAACAGTTCAGACTCTTTCCTTCCGTATGTCTCTGGACAATCTCTGCTAATTTCTGTTAATGCAGGTAATGTCCTTTATAACATTGTTTACGCTTTCCCATTTTGTCAAAAGCAGGAATTTATTTGCCAAAAGTTTGACATTTCTAAGTTACTGCAAATAACAAACAAGTGGTATAAGAGCCAATAACCTTGAAAATACGTACCCAGCATTCTGCCCTTTGCTCATATAGTGCTTTACACAGGATTATTTTCATCCTTTCCCTCGTGTAGGAATTGGGAGAGCTACTCTGAAACTTCGCAAGATCAAAACAAGAGTAGAAGCTAGAATGGGAAAGCGGCAGAAAATCAGGTTGTAAACACTTTGCCATTTTTGTTTGATTTATTCCCTTGCATTTGCATGACAACGTTTTCAGTTAAATCCTGCACCATTACTGTCAGTGATCTTCCATCATTAATTATCAGGAACTTGCTAGAATGTACTGATTTTGATATATTGCTCTTAAATTCTTTATCTGCTCTTCTTCCCTGTTCCGTAGCTATTTCTCTGTCTCTGGTTATTTGTGTTGAGACCAGTGATGCAGCATGCAGCTACCTCCAAAGTTTGCAGCTTGATCTCGGTAATGTGTTAAGCTAATGAAAACCTAGTTGTAGAGGCAGGTTGCTGAGTAATAGTAGTAGTGAAAGCATTTAATAAGATTTCTAGCTGGATACAAATAAATTCTATCACGAAAAGAGAGCTCTCGGTGGGGAAGAATACCCGCATAGTACAGTACTAATAATTCTTGAGGGTGCCTGCTGGGTTGTTGTTTTCATTCATTTCTTCTTGTCTGAGAGCTCCACCTAATGGAATCGGAGGGAAGGTATCAACCTTTCAGATCTTCCATTAAACTCCCTCTCTTTACTTCCACCCTGGTGTTCGCGTGTTGCCAGGATGGAGTGTGGGAGGAGGTGCATCCTTTGACTTTTGGAGTAAAGGACAACTAGTGAACAGGAATTTTGTGTTATGTAATCCCCTGTTTTAGTAACGCAGGATTTGAACATACTGCAATTTCTGTAAAGGCAAATTTAATATAGATAAACTAAATGTCTCTGAATTTTTGCACTCAGTTTGCTTAGCTGCAAGATCTGTTATCTTGCACAGTCAGGGCTTCTTACCTGTGCATACCACTACTGCATACCACTGCAGCACTTTTCAGGGGTACAAAATAAATAGCTTGCAAGATCAAGGTCCGAATCTGCAGAGAGAATAAATGAGACCGTAGGACTACTCGTATTCACACAAACTGAGCAGATAATGCTGTGGTTACTGCTCTAAAGACATTGGTGGCAAAGCATTCCCAAAGATGAAATTTCCACCATCAGTCTCACCCCTGCAAACATTCAGAAATAATGAATGAGTGTCCCTTCCCTCTGCCCTCACTGAAGTCATGTATAATCATAAAAATCATGAACTTACCTTTTATATTATATTGACTCCAGATTTTCAATCTTTTATTTTTGCTGCAATAATGTTTTCAAGCTTTTCTTTGCAATACGGAGAGGTAGATATTTTCCCTTTTTGCAGTGAAAGCTGAGATCCTCACAGTATGCAAGATCCTTTAATATCCAAGACCTGAGGGACATGATGTAGAACATCATTAAACCTGCAACCTGTAAGAACCAAGACAAGTGTGTGTAATATTTTTGGTATCTTAATCCCATTACTGACAAGTTTTTATTTTGCCTCAGCACAGGGACTTAAATCAAACAGAAGATGCAACAGGGCCAGCAAGAAAAGCAAAGCAACATGAATCCTTGAAAATGCAATGAGGATGCTGTTTGTTGAGGAATATGGCTTCCTGATACCGGTCAGTCAGAGAATATTTTACTCTTCAAAGTCTAAATTTAAGCCACAGGATGCCACGTTAGAAGGAGGGCTGTGGGTGCTGACAGGTGTCTAAGGAAATGGGGAGAAAATGCTGTCAGCAGACAGGCATTTCTACTGGTGTAGAGAGAGAGCATGCAGCTACCTCATGAGTCAGATGCTCTGTATTCAAGGTTGTAATGAGTTGCTGGAGGTCAGGAAAAGGGAAATATATCCAGACAATTCTGATGCTTTAAATGCCATATCAGTATGCCAGGACTCATACAGTAGTATTATTATTGTATTGATATCATTGCAAATATTGTATTATAAGCCATGGTAAACTGCCTCAATTCAACAAGGAAAGAAGCACTCCAATAAAATCCCTGCGTGACTTGGTAGAAAAGGTACGGAGGTCACACTATTGCAAATTTCAACATATGAATGAAACTTCTTGGTTCTGAGATGTACGAAAGGGAATAGACTGTGGAAAATAATGGTAAGCTCACTGTGGGAAGATGACTGAGCTAAAGTTAGAGAAAACTGGGAAGTTGTATTTAAATTCTAATGAAAGTTATAACAGTATACTTCCAACTCAGAATATTCTGTTATTCTGGGATTTAGCAGCAAATTGAGAGAATTTTACATCAATCAGTAACAAAAGTATGTATGCCTGGCGTCACTTAAGCTCCATCCAAAATGTAAAGAAATTTACTTTACATTTACATAATTACTTACAATTAATGTAAAATACTGTGAAAGTTAAGAATGAGAAGAAATTATGGAAGATCCTATCATAACTTTTGAGATCAGCTGACAAGGCTGAACCTGTCTTCTCCTCCACAGGAAAGCCTATTGGATAAGAAGAAATTTACTCTATGTGTCCTGAATGATTATCTCAAAATAGCTTTCACTGGTGATTACAGCTTGTCTATTGCTTTAAATTTGGTTTTTGCTATCAACTGCAATCTTCTAAACTTAGCTTTTCACAATTTTCTATTATCAGACTGTTTATTGATAAAGTGTTATTCCATAAACTGTCTAGTGTGTGTCCTTCAAGGGTGCTAGCAGTCATACTTGATAGAAGTGGGGAGATCCAGGAGGGGGTTCCCATTCCTAAACGGTTATGAAGGATTCAGCTCTGATACGCTGTCAGCACATGTCCCTGAGCAAGTCAGTCGAACTGCCCTCCAATACAGCACACTGATCAGTGGAGTTCCCATAATGTGGCAGACTGGGTGGGCACAAGGGCCTCAGCCTTCCTGGGCACCCACGGACCAAACAAACACAAAGGGCTCAAGGAAACCCCCATTTCATGTGACATTCACATACTTGCCCTAAAGAATGTATCATACTGGCACTGCTGGTGTCAGAGTAATGGTTGTAGGGACCACTGGGGTGATCCAGATGGGTATTTCTACATCCCTGTTAGATCCTGTCGTTTGTACCTGCGGATAAGTGCAGAAATAAGGCTTTGTTCTGGAGACCTTCCTTACGTGTCTCTGTAAACTTGTACTGCTCTGGGAAACTCAGAAATGACACATATGGTCATGCTTACACTTTTAATGTGGTGAAGAAAAAACATGAGGGTGTGAGTCTCCCAGAACACCACTGCTCATGATTGCTTCTTGCCTCAGGCTGGAGCTAGGAGAGACTGCTCCCGAAAAGCTGTGAGGAAGCAAACGGCTACAAGCTTTCTTCTTGGCAAGGAGGCATAGCCAGTTCCTAGAAACGAGCAAGTTGACACCTACTTCTAGCAATAGACAAATTTTAAGTGATCCTGTTCCTAAAGTCTATGTAACATCGCACATACCAGTTGTGGTACATCCTGATTTGTGAAGTGGACATTCAAGAGCAATACCAGAAGTAATAATATTTCATTCAACAGTGTCTTCTATATTAAATGAAAATTGAAACATGCTGTGGGAAATTGAATGCTTTTTAAAATGAAACTTTGATTGTATCAGTTCAGCAACAAGGCATCTTGGACTGTGATAGTCTAATTTCTGGATTATTTTATTCTTTACATAGAAGCAACAATGACTGATCTTCACTTCATTAACTTTATGTTAATGCAGTATTGTGACCATGTCTGAAGCACATCTGAACTCCCTTTGCTATCAGTGGAGGGAAATGAGCACTTTCTGGTGTACCACTCATTTTAGAAAGCAACTTTAGCATGAGGTGTGTCACTTTGTAGAAGCAGCCTTTTCATTATACGATAAATGGGGTCTAGACAGCTAATTTAGATGTTTATGTCCAGCCTTGGTCTGATGAATCATGCTCCTGATGCCTACAGTAGACTGCCATATACATTCGGAAGAACAGCATGACTGGTTCAGGTGGCTGACTTCCAGTTAGGTATTACTGAGAAGCCATGGGATAAAGCAGTCTCTGCTTGGGAGGAAAAAAACAGTGAGAGGCCTGGAAAGAAGGGATGGTGAATAAAATTTTCTGAGATCTACTTCTCAGTTGTTCCACTGCCCAACCCCATACTTCTACTGTCAACAACAGCTGTTTCATGAGGCACCATGGTCAGGCTGATCCTTTTGCCCTGGCCCACAAGTTCCCCAAGATGCAGGGAAGCTCTTATCCTGTCAGCTCTATGGGGTTTCCCCTCAAGTGGAATGGGGAGAGAAATTTTTGTGGGAAAGACAGTATGGTTGACTGCAGTATGATGCTGATTCAGTGCTCCAGCTTAAGTCCCATAGGGCATATGTTAAAATTGGCAGATGATGCAGAACTCATTCCATGTGACTCCTGTCATAGCTAATACTTCAAAGTAGCTGATTTCTGCCATGTTGTATGCCTTGCTTTTCATGCATTTCCTGCTTCTCTCCTTTTCCCTGCCCCAGCTCCTCCTTGCCTCAATGTTTGCTTTTCTTCACTGTCTGTATCACTGCCTGGCCTATGCATCATTTATGTGGTAGCTGTGTCTTTTGGGGCTGTGCTGCAAGAGAGAGACAGCATCTGAAAAATGGGATTCAGCAGCAGTGCAAAGATACAGCTTTTCATGGATCTCAAAGAAAAGATTGTGTAAGATGCACTGATCTTTTTACCTGCTTTTATTCTGCCAAGGATCTAAAATCAGTAAATGCTGCAACCATTACTTAAGAAAGAGGAAATTAGTACAAGTGTGAAGTTAACTGAGTTGTAAAGATCAGACTCATTCTTCCATCTTTGCAAAAATTGTTCATATGCCGTTGATTGACATGAAAGGTAGTTTAGCTGTACTGCTGCCTCTAAAGCTTCAGCCACGCTCGTGAGTTAATATGCAGAGGACTGTTCTCTGGCAGGGGCCAACTGACCCCGCAAACCTGCACCTTTTGAGCTTGCAGACATTGACAGCAGCACGGTTACTTGCACAATGTGTATTTGGACCCATAAATACCCTGCGGACCCCTGAGCCATGACTGCAAATTCTTTGGACATTTGTCAGGCTAAAACGGTGATCTGAAACATTTTGAAAGTTTAAAAACACGTTCCCAAGGTGTGTTTAGTGTGAACAGCCCACACTTGACCTCAATGTCCAGCCCAGTGTGACTGTCACCCGAGCGCTCTGCTGCAAGGTCAGGTGGTAAAGGGGTGTTTGGCAGTAAGCAATCACAGGGAAAATAAAACTGTGTAGAAACTATGCTGAATCCTGAAAGTGACTGTTACTATTACTATTTTAATCTTGGTATTCAGCTCATGAGTTATCATGAGTTCAAAATTTATGAAGGTTGAAACTTTATAATAAACAAGTGACACTTCAAACAGAAGAACAAATTGTGAACATTTCTTTTGTAGTGATCAATTCTATAAAATCCTTAATCTTAAAAAATCTATAAAATTCTTGTGATAAAATTTATAATTGTAATTAAATTTTAGAATTTATATGGAAATAGTTGCAAAAAACTATGAACAATTGGTAGATTGTTCTGCTAATTATTTATGGAACTATGTGTTCCATAAATATGGAAGTATGTTTGGTATTATATATCTGCTCAGATAACTCTCATAAACATAGAATTGGAAAAATCTTGTGATTAAACTGATTAAAAGTAACATTACTGCAACACACTTCTGTTAGAATAATTTCTTTTTTCTAAGTCAATAGCTTGTAGGCTGATCTTTTTATTTCTTTAGGGAGTATCAACGGTGCCAAAGACAAAAATTGTCTGCTCTGAGAAGTTAAATTATTTCCCTGGCTGAAGTCCAGAGACAATATTGTTCTCTTTGAAATATGCAGGCAAACTGGCGAGATCTATGCACCATCCCTCTTCAACTGCACACTGGGAACATCCCTAGGGAGAGATCCAAAGGCTTTTGTACGTGAAAACAGGGAGAGGGTAGTCCTACATACTATCCCATGAGGACTGAAGAGGTGATTTTAGAGATGTATGCTGTCTCTAACTGCCAAACTGGACTTATAATACATTTCAGAAGGTCACCTATGAAAGAGTTCAAAGTAAGAAAATTAAAACAAATCACAGTCAAAAATAAATCAATTTGGATAAAACTGAGGATTCTCCCGCTTCCTGCCAAATTAAAAGTTGAAAAAAAAATACCTCTGTCTGGTCAAATGCAACATCCTTCATTTAGAAGAAAAGATGTCATTTGTTTGTGTGACATTTCTGGGGGAAAAAAAGGGTTTTTGTTAAAAAGAGAAGTAAACTTCAAAATCAGCAATTTAAGGTGCTATATTGCATGCATATTGACATTAACTGGAACACAGAAGTCATTGAATGAATCAGGTGATTTGTCCTTGTGGGGACTATTAAAATGCAGAAGATCTAACATTCTTTCCATGTTGTAGAGCAGGTTACTTTGAAGTTTCTCAAATTTCCAACCCACTCCCATGTATTTCTTAACCTGAAGCAAATCTGTTCTCTGAGATTAACCTCTATGATTCTATGAAATCGATGTTTCTTTTCCTGCCAATGTAGCACATTATGAAACACCACTGAAGACCTCACTTTACTACCATTACCTTCAGAAGCACATCTTACACTGACCTTACTGAGCAAGATGGGGTGTTGCTACAGAATACAGTATTTTCCTATGAAACCAAGATCTGCACTGACTTCACTGGAAAATTTTCCTGCTGATGGAGCATAGGATTGAGTAAGATGATTGCATTTTTCACCTCAATGAAAATAGAAATGATGGAATTGCTTTCCTTAGCACATCTTTTGTAAATAATTTGCTATATTGCAATGATATTTACTTTGGGAATATAATTTAGTAGGCCAAAAATTGTGAAATGTAAATATTAGAGCCTAACAGTCTGATTTATTTTGTATGTATGACAGTAATTGGCTAAGTTCTTCCACCCTCCTGGACACACCAGGAGTGTTTTTACTTAAAATTAGTCTTTAAAATAAAAAAACAAGTCTGTCTGGTTTTGTGGAGATACAATTTTAGTAGCTAGACAATTACTAGATATTATTCATACCATCATTTGAATAATTCTTAGCTTGAGGATAAGATTATGAGTTCATATTCTGTATTTGTGCTTGAAAGTTACTTGTTAATATTTTATGTTTATTAATAGACCAGTAAGAAATTCTGTACTGTGCAATATTTGTGGGGTGTTCTTAGAAGAGGTTTCCAATTAGACATGATGCAAATATTTTTCATTCCTGCCTGAACATTAAAGAGAACAGCAGAATTTGGAGAAAAAAAACCCAGACAAAACACTGATAATGGATCAACCCTGCATGGTATATGGTCCTCTACCATAGAAGCCTTCAAGAAGAGAACTTCATAGGGAAACTAATGAGATTTCACTAGTGGCTTTAATAGATATAGAGAAAAGCCAACAGCAAACCCTGCTGGAAGACACAGAGAGGGGAGCCCAGGCAGCTTTTCTGAGTCTGCCATCATGTCTCTTCCTGCTCCCAGGGCCTGCTGGAGGTAGAAATTCTGAGGTGCTGGTCAGTCATACGCAGCATCTCAAGTCACAGAGAGAAGGGAGAGCTCCAGAGCCCAGCTTCCCACTGTGGTGCTGACCTGGGTGGCACATTTCCCAGCAGCAGTGGAGTCCCTTTTCCTCTCAGGGGGACACTTTGGGCCAGAGCAGCTCCTGCAGCAGAGTCCCTTCGGCTGCAGCAGCATCACTGCATAGAGCAGCTGCTGCACGTGTTGGTGGTAATTCAGTTCTGCAGAAGACTCTGGTCTTAACCAAACTATTTTTGCAACCTATGCACTGGGTCTAAATGGAAGATGGCTGTGGCTTTGCTGCAGCGGATGGCAACTGCCAACATAGAGGAAGGAGGGTTTCTGTGTTTCTGGGACTGTGTTTCAGGGTCACAGGTTTTCAGCTTCAGCCCAGCTGGGCATTCTAGTTTTAATGCAAAAGCACTTAGATTCAATTAGGCCAAACTATAGGAAATCATTAAGAGCTCAAAGATTTCTAAATTAGATCTAGCTGAAGGGTGAACTGTACATTTTCACATAGCAGGCACAGCGTCTACCGGGGGAGGTCTGGCAGGGCCATTCCAGCTCCCTGCTAGTAACTCCCTTCTGACAGAAGGAAAAGAACTTTAGCCGGCTTGCGGCATTATATAAGATCAAAAATAGGGTTAGAATGAAATTACAAAGTGCTAATTGAATCGTGGGCACAGTGACTGCTGGAGCTAATTAGAAAGGGACAGGGATGTGTCTGTACCACTCCCTCACTTAGGAAGGGATTTGCCCCAGTTCAGGTTCTTCACATCGCTTGATTTCCACTCAAAGCAGCTACTGGCAGACAGAGAGGTGTTTGGCTAATACAATTCCCATCCTGGCATTTTAACATAGAACAAAAACTTCAAGGAGACAAGGGCATAACAACATGCAGTATTCTCCCATGACCGATTATTTTGTTTAAAACTCTGATTTACTGCAATTTAGTGCCAGGCAAATGAGAATTGTCCTGCAATTGTACGTAGGCATGTCAAAGCTTGAATGCTTCTCAGACAAAAAAACCACAAAGCAAAAAGCTTGTTGACCAAGTAAAAATTAAAGAAAAGTAACAACAAAATTAGATAATGTTGTCAGCTATATCCAGTATGAAGAATTAAGCTTCCCTTCTTTATTTTATACATTTATTAGGTATTGATTCTGCTCCATATAGTGTAGTATACCTTGAACAACAAAATAAAAAGCACTGCAAAGCTCATTTTTACCTTTCTGAAGCTTATGGTGCTTTTATGCTTCTTATAATATAGATACTGTAGAAGATAATCATATGCTATTATGGAAAATTTATTCATATTTTTCTTTTAAAAGGGAGAAAATGGCTGTGAAATTTTTGGCTTTTTTTACTATTCTTCTGCATTTGTCATTTTATCATGAAGTAGAGCAGACAAAACCACTTGCTAAATAACACCTCTCTCCCCTAAAAGCGGGAAATGGGAGGAAGGAGAGCTTGCATTAGAGGGCTGGCTACTGAGGAAAAAATAAATGAAGGCACAACTTCACCCAGTGTTACTCAGTGTGAAATGAAAGTAAGATCCTTTACCATTTCTTGGCTTCAGAAATACGCACACCTACTTAAGTATTATGTGTACTGAGGCATGCACAAAACTGAAGCATGTGTTATGTCCCACTGCCTGAGACCTATAGAAATCAATGGGTACTGGCACTGACTGGGAAAGGGATGAAAGTGGGAGAAATTTTTGCCCACTGGTACCACAAACTCTTTGAGTTTCATTTAGTAATGTGAAAAATGTTAGGGCAGGAACACACTACATACTTATTAACCATTTATACAATTTCTACCAATTAATTTGCTTCCAAGCATCATAGCTCTACTTTTTTTTTTTTTTAGTGTATTAGCCATAATTATAATTGATTTTTATTGCCCCTTCTGTAAATCATGCTTAAAAAACAAAGGGAACTTACTGTTATCTTCATGTTGAAGTTATGTGAGTGGAGATTACTGGTAAAAGGGGTGCTAGGAATTCATGAGAGGGACGACAAAGTGACAGAATGACATTGATATATTTGCCAACTCGGTTTTTATTTCCATTGGTACTTGTAAATACCAAATACGTATAAATTGTTAAGTCAATATTGTAGAGAAAAACCACTGGGCAGCTCAAGGGAAAATGACAACAGTTTCTATCATTGCCTGATTTAACATAGAACCAGTCCATTGCAGCTCTTCCCAGGAAAAGAATACATTATAATGATGCAAAAATGATGTCAGAGACATAAGGAGAATGAAGTCTTCTAGATATGTGTCTTTACCTAGGAGCCAAGCCATAGACTGAACTGTGACTTGAGATCTGTATAGAGTTTGAAAACTGTTCCTAACCCAAAGAATTTGGGAAATGTATATGGTAGAGGAGATACAGCAAGGCTGTTAGACTTAAATAGACCTTTTTATGCAATGCCTTGTGAGACAAGCATGTGTAAGATACAGTTTTTTGATCATGTTAGGCCAAAAAGAGATGACAAAAGAACATTCAAGTCCGAGAAGACAGGGAGGGTGTAATGAACAGATGCTACTTCCTGCAAGAGAAAGGAACCTCGTCTGCATATGGCTCCGTGCCTGAAGACTGAAGAGCTGGTCCTAAATCCACAGGCCATTCTGAGTGTTTCGTACAAGAATTTTAGGAGTCTTTCTAAAAGAATAAAAGTAAAACATATTTTCTTTAGCAAGTTTATCTTAGGAAATTAAATAATGGTAGAAATTCAAGCGTCATCAAAATAGCCCAGAATAATTAGCTGCCTTGAGACCTTCAGAATTTATTTGCTTGCCTATCACAATTTCCAGAAAGACAGGAGAAAAAACAGACTTCTCTAGGCTGACTCAAGCAATGCTAAGTAAAGGAAATGTTAGGCAGAAGCACAATTATGGACTTGATCATATTATTTCAAATATATATTGATTAAAAATATACAAAGTTAGAACAGGAGATCAAACCAGGCCAACAAAATGAAACAAAAATTTGCTAATTTCCTTATAGGTTTGTAGGAGTTAAAGATTTCCTTTCTGTCCTATCAGAGAAACAAAGAAAAATAATTTTCTTAATTGATTTAATCATTACATTTACAAGCTAGGATTTTAAAGCTCATAATTTTTCTCATAAGCTGAACAAGGGATTGTTGATTTTATGGACCCAGTTCATTTGTACCCTGTCATAATCTCTTGCAAATTTATTTTCCTATGATGTTAATGCCACCCTATGTACTCCAAGCAGTGAACTCAGTAGCTATAGCAAGATCCTGGAGCATTATCCCACAGGTGAAGCACTTTCCAGTTGGATTTTCAAGGACAAACGAAGCTTCCAATCTTGGATGAGGTTTTACTGAGCTCCCCTAGATGGCACTCTGTATGGATACAGCTAAAACTGCTGCAGTAAATCTTTCTCCACCTCAGCTTTATGTATTTTGCTAACCAATTACTCCAAAGTCATTGTAAAGTGAGGTTGAAAATACAATTTCCATCTTCAGAAGCAATAAAAGATAAAGCCGAGAGGGAAAAAGTAATATTCACAGTGCTTTGCACACCAAATGGGGTTGGAAAGTTCTGCTTCTAGGGTCATAATCACATCATCACTGATTATTCTTTTCTTTTTTTGATCTTTTTTTTGTTTTTACAGGTGATCCCTTCTATGCCATCTTGCCACTGGCATGACTACAACAGGTATGGCTCTGTTTTTGCAGCAATCTCACAAGCTGGAAGAAAGCAACTCGCTATCAGAAGTTCCATGCCACTATTGTGTGTCTTCTTTTGTTTGGAATGATAATATTAACAGAGAGGGATGCTTGATTTCTTGTTTCTGACACTTCACCCGCTCTAGGAGGGATATTTTCATTGGTGGTGAAGGTGCTAGACTTCTACAAATCCCCTCTTCTTCATTTTTCTATCATCCCTTGAATGCCTAGCTTGCAAGTGGCATGCCAGGGCAGCATACTTCCAGCCTAAAGGATTAAAAAAGGAAATCTGTTTTTCTGTTCAGCCTGAATTTTGAGCATAACCAGGAGGAATATGTGTGGGACTGTAAATGCCTCCTTGTGCCCACTTGGCTGTATCTCCTGGTGCCTGTGTACATACCCTGAATATGCCGGCTGTTGGGGGACAGCTGGGCTGCAGGGTGAAGTGCTGCCCTCAAAACCCTTGCTTGTAAAAGTTTAGTCTGCAAAATCCTTTCACAGCTTACAAAATGCAGCTTGCTCATGATTAAAAGTTTGTAGCCAGACACAGCATGTAAAATTTCTAGGCTTATTTTCATTAATACGTCCTGTGAAAACAAAACCGAAAGGTTATGTCCAGTGATTGCTTTAAGTTGTATTCAAAATAGGACACAGCAACTGATGAGAAAAGGAAGGAAACAGAGCTACCATTTCAAGGAAAAATCTAAGCAAATCCTTATTTGCAAATAACTTTTGCCCAATGCCATGCTGTGAACTGGAAAGAAACACAAGGGAACAACAACATACAATGACAGAATCATCAATGTTGGAAGACACCTTTAAGATCATCCAGTCCAACCATCAGCCCAGCACTACCACTGCAGGCCCTAAACCATCACCCAGCACCAGACCCAGGCACCACTTAACACCTCCAGGAATGGTGACTCCGCCACCTGCCTGGACAATGCCTGTCTCAGCCCAGTGCCATTCCCTCTGTTCCTCTCACTGCAGGCACAGTAGAACAGACCGGCCCCCACCTCACTACACGCTCCATTCAGGTGTTTGTAGAGAGTGATGAGGTCCTCCTGAGCCTCCTCAAGACTAAACAAACCCCTCAGACCCTCCTCACAAGACATATTCCCTAGTCCTGTCATGAGCCTTGCTGCCCTTTGCTGGACAGTCTCCAGCACCTCAATATCCTTTTTTACAGTGAGGGGCCCAGAACTGAACACAGTATTAGAGGTGCTGCCTCACCAATGCTGAGTACAGGGCAGTGATCCCTTCCTTAGTCCTGCTGGCCACAACCTTGACACAAATGACACTTTGTATCAGCAACAATTATTTGCCATAATCTTGAAAACAAAGGTGCTAGAAGGACAATCCCATTACATAAGAGTGAAAGTTTGAAGTCATAAGTTTGAATTTTGAAGTCACTGTCAACAATTTTACCAAAACAAGAAAAAAAAAAATGCGGTCTCAAGGCCTGAGCAGAATCCCTAGGAGTCCAGAGAGCTAACCTGCATGTCTGAGATTGGGTTCATGATGGCAAGGTGCCTGACTCGTGGTCCTCTGACCAGAACTTTTCATTGCCCAGGGGACTGTTAACTATTGCAGGCTTTTCTGGGATGGAATTTTCATGGTTGTTTGCAAACAACAAGGACAAGTCTTTCTAATTTCTCAAGCAATTGCTAAGTATCTTTTAAAAACGTTTCCACTTGCAGCTCCTGACACTGAGAACCACTAGGAATCACTAGCCAAAATTGGGAAGGAATGCAACAGAAAACACTGGGGTTTAAGGTACACATAGTTACAGAAGCAAGGCCCTTGAAGTCAAAGAAATGAAAAAAACCACCACATGAGTTATACTGTCGTTCTATAATCCCTCCCAGATTTAAAGGTTTGCCCTCAGCTGTTTGAGTCAGTAAACAGGGTCTCAAGATCAAGCCACTGAAAATGAAGACTAGCACAGTGATGTGTTTAAAAGCAGCTTGTGTACTGCACTTGATCAGCATATTTTTCCTCTTTATCACTTGCAGAAAGCCCGACTGCTGTCTCTTGAGAGGCAAATAATTTAGACTGTGTCTGGGAGAGCTGCAATCTAGGATAAATAGCTATCATCAGAGTGATAGAGTGACACATATGAGTCGTGGAGCCTCATGATGGCAGTCTGATTGCTAGTTTGGAATCTTGTATTATCTGCGCTAGCATAAGAACAAATTTCTATAAATATGTGGTAGAAAGGGTGCAATTTTTTCTTCATATAATACCTGTTTTATACTCTAGTGGAGCCACCTGAGTCACTGAAGTATCAGCACGCTGTTACAGTGATTTTATTAAGAAGTATTCCCACAGAATCTGGAGTTGTGTATGTCTCCAAATATTTTATCATCAAAATTTATAAGTCAGTATTAGCACCCTGCTTCTTGCAAACTGCAGCTTGAACCCAAGAGCTAATATAAAGTGCTCTCAAAAAATCAGGCTGCAGAGGATTCAGGCTGGACTTTCCAAAAGAGTGGGAAGATTTTCCTTGAGTTCCTCTGCATCTCAGTTGCTTTTTGCTCTAATGTGAAGGATATAATCTCCCTCTCCCATGGGAACTATGTGATGGTGAATTTATTCAGTTTCCTGAAGCCCTTATCTCCTGGAACACAGAAAAAGTCATGGAGAGGAGATACCTCACACAAGCTGGGCTAGAATAATGACCAGTGAATAAGGCAGGAGACTTCCCACAGAGCAGCTGCTGACAAAGGAAATAGCTGCTCAGGAAATAATTCCTTCCCCCCTGGGCACAGAACGATACACCAGGACCAGTGGGAAAAACCCCAGCCTTTTTAAGACTTACATCACATTACAGATTCCCAATGGTACAAGATAGCATTTAGTAGCTGCAACGTGTGCACCCCCCAGTATATTTTTACTTTTGTCCTGGGTTACAGTGTATTCTATTACCATCTTCATGAGCTGTTGAAACCAGAGGTATCAACGCTCCCTGCCTCCTCCCTCTGGAATATCNCTACCAACCCCCTGACCATCAGGGGGTCAGGTTGTATTCTGATTCTGTTAGTGGGTTGGTTTTTTGTACTATTGCATTTATTTTATTTTCCCTATTAAATTGTATTTCTGACTTGGAGTCTCTCACGAGTTTGCTTTCAAAGTAGTACAACTTTTGAGACAGTAATTTTGTAACTTTACCAAAGGACCACCATTAACAATTTGATTAACATTACTGAAAACCTCTGCACAACCATGAAAAAGTAAAAACTGGAGTCTTCTTAAACTACAAAGATTACCCTGATTAAAATGAGCTTTTCAGCTGTGTTCATCCTGCGAGTCTAAAACTGTGCATTTTCCCCAGTTGGAAAGGTGCTCACAGCTTTGCACTGGAAAAGTTGTGTACTGCTTTGTGCTGCTCTGTCAGTATTAATACAATGTTATGAAGACTTGGAATACTTCTGAAGGAAAATGTGATAAACACACTGAAAATTTATTTAGCCAGCTCCCAACCCTTGTCATGTGCTTTCCCACAGTGAGTGACTTAGGGTCCCTTTTCTGTCTTGTATCAAGGACAAATGGGAATTACATTTCACAAAGAAGAGAAGAACCACAGCTGTGAGTGTCACTACAGGAGATGTGTGTTATATATAGCTCTGTCCTGTTAATTGTGACATTAGAGTTCCTGAACACCTTCATCCTGTTTTCATTGACAAGGGACCCAGAAGCACACAAACCACACCATTTCTTTTACTGCTTCTGCTGACTAATGGTATGCAAAGGAGTATCCTGCTTAGATATTTTTAAAAATGCCTCTATTAAATGGCTCTATTGAACGGTAAGGAGGGAAACATTCATGAGGAGAACTCAGCATAATGCTCAGTGCTGCCTGTGCAGATCTCCCAACAAGTCCCAACAAGCTTCAGAGAGAATAAGACACTTTGTGGTGCCACGGATACCAGTGTTCAAAGTACAAACATAAAACGAGCTTCGTCTACAGGAAGATGCAGGCAGCTTCCTAACTCTGTGTGGAATCTGCAGATATTGTTTTGCTTTAGCTAGAAAGGCTTTAGTCGTCTTTCAAAGAAGTGTGAGTGTAAGGTAACTCCCTTTCTTCATGGAGTCACTGGTATGATACAGAGAGAGCTCAGGTCCAAATGCTCTCCTCACAGCACTCATATCCCAGGAGTGCATCATGTCCTGTGAGATATGCTCCTGTGAGGTTCTCTACAAATCTTTTGCTTATTTAAAATTTCACTGGATAAAATTAAGGATCAGAGGTAGAGTGATGCAGGAGGCTGCACACTGCATCTGCAGGAGGCATGCTCTCTTTTCTGAAGACAAGGAACTTTAATCATTTTATATGAGGTAAAAACCCACACCAAAATTTGAAAGATGGCAACGAGAGTGTTACTATGAAAGGATAGCCTCCTGCATACTGATGAGAGCTTTGCAATGCAGGTGTTAAATGTTGGTTCAGTTTCCTCTGGTCTTCCTTAGACTGCCTCATATGTAAATTTAGAGAAGGAATTAATAGCCAGTGTTTTCTCTTGTCAGGTTTTCAGCATATGACAAATGCTCCATTTTTGGTAAAAAGCATTTTTTTTTCCTTTTCCTTTGGCCCACACTTGCTTTGCTTTCCTGGTGTGTGCTGAAAAGTCAGAACCGCCCTTCTACTTCAGTTCCTGGATCTGTGTCTGATTTCATCAAACATCTGCAGATTTTCCATGCCTATGTTTCTCCATGTAAAACACTGTCTTGAGATATCATTAGCTGCAAAGTATGAAGAACAGAATGAGGATACAGAAAGTTTGGCAGGGTTGTATTTCTGGAAATTTTATTTCAAAGTATTATTAAAAAACTTGTCAGTTTGTACAGCTTGTTGGTAGCCCAAGGGCATACTCAGGAAAAGGGAGATTTTATTTATATGGAATATAAACTGTAAGGCCAGGGAGAGAGGTATCATAGTGTATTCTTAACAACGACAAAGAAGGGATGGAGAAGGAAAGCACTGCTGATATGACAGAGTATTATGTTATACTGTTTGCCCTGGCCTAGGTATATTTTCTTCTTTCTGCTCTAGCCAGAATAATTCTTCAAAATTCACTCTTACTCCAGTCGGAAGCAGGTGGGGTTCATAACACTGGAAAAGTTAATTTTGGAAAAAAGAACTGAGTCTTTGGCCTGAAGCCGCTTACAGTTTGGAAAGCAGAGGCTGAATTATGGAGGAAGTGTTTTTTCCGCTGGTTTTGGCTGTTGTTTTTTTCTTTTTAATTTAATCTCTAATGTGTAGCGCTGGATTGGAGCAGCTATCACTCAAAAGTCTCCCTTAAAAGATGAACAGGACTGCATACACTCTTCTGCATGTTGGCATCATCTTCCCCTGCTAAGTTTCTACTTTGCAACCTCATCATAAAATTTCACACTGGGTTAAATTTTGGCATGGTTCAGAAGAATATGAGCCAGGAATTAATGAAGAGGAAGATTCAACAATGTGATAACCAGAAGCTAATGCTGCTACTGCTTGAAAAGCTGGGGTAGGGGAAAAAGGAGAAAGGGACACGCTATCAGTAGAAGCTGTTTGCTCTTCTTCATTTCTTTATAGATCCATTCCTTGTAACTGCAGTTCTCTAAAGAGATAGTTTTATCACTCATTACTGTTAGCAACACCAGTTGCTTCTGTGATTTCCTTACAGTCTAGTTATCAAAAAACTTGTGGAGTTGTTGAATATCAACTGCTACCTAGAGCCAAGTTTTGCTTATAAAGGCAGTTAAATGAAAATGCCAGATTCAAAGGCTGAATATGGAAGAATTTGTATAATTGTAAGTTGAGCTCATCCATAACAAATGTTAGTAGAGCAGATCTTTTGTTTCCCCAACCAACAGAGGCATTCACCTCTCTTAAGCTCAGTCTTGCTACATCTCTGCTACAGCTGCATTGTAAAAAAAAAATAAAACCTCTTGTAAAAAAATCCAGCAATGTTTTCCTTGGGAATATGCATTCATTACAGTGATTGCATAGCACTCAGACTGTGTGTCCTTTTGCTCTTTACTTGCTCTCCAAGGAGCTGGGATTAGTGTTAACATGACATGCCAGCTAGCTCAGCAGCTAGTCCCTTATTACAGGTTCTACTCTGCATCTGACATGAGACTGCATGTCTTACTAAGCACTGGCCTTGTGATGTACACTAGGAAAGTCAAAATTTTTATATTAAAAAAAAAAACAAAACAACAAATTATCTTGTCCTGGAGTTCTCTCATAAAAAGATTTTGCTGTGCAAAATTCTAACTAGTTTCTTCCCTCCATCACTCTTCTTAAGTCTCACCCAAAAAGGCCACTAAAGTGATTTGTCAAAGGCTTGTTAACAGCTGTTCCCTTCCTATGACTTTCCCCTCACGGCTGTTGAGTGAAATAACTTTCTGTAAGAGAAAAGCAAATGCATCATGATTATTTTTCAATGCATCCTCACTCATCATACGAGCCATCAGTGTTTATCATGTAGACCCTGCAATCACCAGTGATGACAAATGTAAAGACAATGAAGTCATCACCTAATTTTGAGGACCATTTACCTCTTTAGCTCAAGGAAAGATTACCTGGCTGGAAATAGAGGGATTTTTCATTTTATGCATAAGACAGGCAACTGTAGCTGAAGTACAACAGAGCCTTGGGAAGGATATAAATATGGATTCTTTGTTCCCCTAATGATGTTCTAACACTTAGGTATAAGTAATACAAGGTAACAAGTGAACATTTCTGCATACCCAGTGCTGAAGCAAAAGTGTGTGCACAGCTAGTGGTTTTCATCAGAATCTTAAATACTCAGTCTCCGCCTGTTCAGGTTGTTACAAACTGCTCTGTAAATGGTTGGGTTATGTCACCTCCGTACAATTGCTGGTTTCTTTTTTCCCCAACAGAATGTCTCTGTTATCTTCAACATTCTTAAGAGTGTTTCCTGATTAGAGATCTAACATTGCCAGCTGTATCTTCCTGATAAGCTCAGCATGCTCTGGGATCACCGAACAGGTCACATGCATATTTTACATAGCCACAGCTTACTAATAAAATTAATGTCTGTACTGCTTTAGGCAGCACTTTTTATTAATATATATTTAATTATGGCAATGCTAATACTGATCTCTTTGAGTTCAGGGGTAGCCATGAGTATATAGTGTGACCACAAAGGTAGGGGCTCTTCAAGATCCCCCTTGAGGAGATGTGGGAGAGAAAGGGAGACAGGTAGTCTCCTACTCTGCCCCTCCACTGCCGGCTCTCTGAGAAAAGGTGTGCTGGAGACGAAACTGGAGCCACCCCTCCTGAGAGTGACTAAGTCAAAAGTCACCCTCTGCATCTTCACTTCTAGCTCAGACACATCACATTGCTCCACAAATGCCAGCCTCTACCACCAGAGGCCCCTTCCTTCCCCACCAGAGACCCAGCAGTAGTGTATTTATTTAACAGGGACATCAGTGAGTGGTTTGTATGCAGATGTCTCTCATGTGAGGGTGACTTTGCTTGGGACAGGGTGTTGGACCATAGCCAACTATCTTCCCCTTGCTACAGCAGAGATCTGAAGTGCTGATAGGTCAGCTCCTGGACAGCTGCAATTTTCAGCATGGATTTTTCTGGTTTATAACCAAGATCTGTCACAGTTTCCAGGTTTGTAAAGGAGAAGATGAGTTCAGTGCACCAACTATACCCAACTGCAAGTTGTCTGATGAGACAAAAGGACATAAGCTGCTCGCTAATCTTTCTATCAGGCTTCTGCTTCCTGTATGTTCCTTACAGTCAGATGGAAACAAGGTGAAACTTTGGAAGACTCAAGTAGCATTGAAAAGAGAAGCAGGGCAGGAGCACTGCCCAGAGGAAACATGATGGAAGCAGCCCTGGAACAGGGAGATGAAGAAAAGGAACTTTGCTTAGCTTTCTTTCTCCTTTCTGAGAGACTTCAAGAACCTTCCTCAAGATTTACATCTATTGGCCAAGTTATTCTTAACAGGAAAAGTGAAGGGCCCACTCCAGGAATTAGGTCATATATTCCAGCTTCCTGGCAATAAATAATGGAAAAGGATCTGAGTGAAGGGATCAGTCAACACACAGATGTGTTTTCTTCCTTAAAGCCAGGAAGTCCAGTCTATTTTTTCTACTGCACTGCTGTCATGCCTTACCTGCAATCACTAACAAAGTACCACACAGCCACTGGCTCAGTCCCCACCCCCAGTGGGATGGGGAGGAGAACTGGAAAAAGATTAAATCCATCAGTTTAAATAAGAACAGTTTAATAATTTAAGTAAAATATAATTAATAATAATAATCATAGTAGTCATAATGAAAAGGAAAGAGGGAGAGAGAGAGGGAGAGAGAGAGAGAGAGGGAGAGGGAGGAATATAACTGAAGAAAGACAAGTGATGCACAATACATTTGCTCAGCACCTGCTGACCAATGCCCAGCCCACCCCCAAGAAGTGGTCAGCCCCTCTTGCCCAACTCCCCCAGTTAATATACTGATGTTCTCTGGTATGGAATATCCCTTTGGCCAGTTTGGATCAGCTGTCTTTGCCATGCTCCCTCTTTGCTTCTTTGGTACCTGCATACTGGCAGAGTATGGGAGCCTGAAAAGCCTTGACTTGCAGTAAGCACTACTGAGCAACAAAATCCAAAACACAGCACTGTAACTTAAATTAATTTTATCCCAGCCAAACCCAGGATGCCCGCTCTTGCGATTTGAAGTACCATGACTCCTGCAAAAACACTGGGAGGTCGTCTTTTAATTTCACTTGGCAGATCACAAACTTTATTATAAAATTTGCCTATTGAAATTGATGATTTCTTTTTTTTAGTGAGTGTCTATTGATTATAATTTCTAATTTTCCCCTGTTCATTCAGCTCTGACAGAGCTGTGTCTTTCGGTCAATATCCACTTTCTAGTAGCTAATCAACTTCTACTTGCAAAGTTTAGATTTTATCGATTCGTTTTAATATGGCTAATTAAAAAAAAAAAGGTAAACATTTCAACAAACATTTTTAATAAAAGTAAACACTCCAAAACCAAATTCAAATTAATGTCAGCAATCTTGATCACCATGTAATATTAATTACTCGGTGGCCATTATTCTCATTTTTATCTGGACTCTGCACCTCTGCCCCATGTGCTTTTGCTGACCCTGGAAGCCTCTTGAGGTTATGTAGCTCTACAGTACAGTCATGGATGGGAGGGCTGCCAGTATCAGTGCAAAGAGAACACTCAGCAGTGCAGTAGTCCTGTAACAGAGAAAAATAAGAGGAAATAAGAATATTAACAGATCTCTCACAACTCTCTCTTTTCAGTACTGTGGAGTTATGCATTAGAGCAGTTGAAATCTGCAGGGGTTCTATTTGAAAAAACTGAAGTCAGAAGAAAACACACAGAAAATCAGGTTTTAAAAGAGGAAGCTTTTAGAAAAAGATACATTTCTCTAAATGAAACCCAAGAGAAGATGCCCTGTATCTGCAAATAAATAGGAGTAGAAAATAGCCTACCAGAAGTAAACCCACTCTTGGTGAAAAACATCCTCTAGGTCATCTCGTAAAGTCACATCAGGTTTACTTTAATAAGGCATAAGAAGCCATTCTCCAGGTCGATAGCATCTTGTTGAATAGGAACTACTAGAAGCATTGATTGATGCCTACTGGTAGTTGGCAATATGATTTGAGATGAAGGAATTCATAGTACCCATGGGAAATTTTAAAACAGTGTCAGCTTTCTCAGAAATGAAAAGTATTCTTGTAGAAAAGTTAGAGGAACAAACCTCTAAATCAATTACTCCTACTGACCCCTGCAGCCAAACCAAGCCCATCAGAGGATCTTTGAAAAAAACCCAGCCAGCCAACAAATCTTCTGGCTCTACCTGTTCATTTAATTTTAAGTAACCAACCTATCTGGATCCTTTGGAAATTCTAGATACATCATGCCTGTGACATTACTCACATGAAAGGAAAAAGAGAAAAAAGTCTCCTGTTTCCAGGATCGTTATGGAGTACTTAAATGAGTAAGAACACATGTTATTTAAAAAAACAAACCAACAACCTCAGGGTGGGGTAGATGTAAATAAGGAGGGTGAAAGGAGAGTTATGACAAACAGGAGATGGGGATGAATCACTGAAAGTCATGTGATGGAAATGCAGATGGCATAAGAAAGAATCTTAAGCTCCCAGAAGAGGAAAGCAAAGAATGCTTATCACCATTTTAAGATTTCGAAGTAATTCGTCAACATTTCCCTCACCTCTGCTGTTTTTGAAGCAATCAGTCCATGCCAAGAACAAGAGGAGCCACCCTCTCCCTAAAAAGTCATGATGATAGCTGAGATCAGCTGTGGCTTCTTCCTAAAACAGTTGCTGGTTTTCACCCCTGAGCTGAGCAAAGCCTGAGGAAGTTCTTGGTTATAAAATACATTATTTTCACGGTGCAGGTATTTAATTCATATCCACTGCGCTGCTCAAGGGCTGGCTGTTAGTTCTAGATTCCATGCAACTTTGTGTGGAGCCTGGAACAGATGTGACATGATGTTAGCATAATTCAAAAATCTCTGTATTTGTTTTTGTCCTAACTTTCCTCTTGAAATCATGTGATTAAGAGCAGACCTCCTTTCTTGTTTTTCAATTACAACTCTTCAGTGTCATGGTTTCAGAGAAATAGTTAAAAACAGGAACCGTGAATGTTAAGTACAGAATCTGGTAAGACAAAGTACATGAGTCTAAGTGACTACTGTAGTTTTTTAATAATCCAGTGTTATTTGATAATCACAAGGAGGCTTGTCCTGAGCTGCTCGCTCTGGCTGACCTTGCTTCAGATGGGGGGTCAGACTAGATGATTTCAAGAGGTGCCTTCTGACTTCAATAATTCTGTGATTCTGTGTTTGCAATGTCAGACTCTTCATTATGATTGTAAAAGGGTTCATCTTATAAACAGTAAAAAGACCTATTTTTTTCTGTTGCTATGTGCCAGTCATTTCCCAAATGCTTCCCCCACTGTAGTAGTGAGTGTGTGAGTGCAATACCCTCACATACAAACACAAAAACAGATGGACCTTGCTCTTATCTGGTCATGAATAATGACTTGGGTATGATAAAAAATAGAACTGGAATTTCTCTTAAATACCTGTGTCAGAACGATAATTTGAGCCAATATGAAGATGACATTTCATTAATTGTGTTGTCAGTGACAAAGACAAAAAGTATGAATGCGCCAATCTCATAATTCTCTCAAAAGCATTTATTATGCACATCTGATATGTCATATCTCCACCAAGGAGGTAGGGAGAGCTGAGAAATAAGCCTTTCCATGCAGCCCCCCAGCTCCCACAGTGATCATGCCCGTGTGTGGATGTGTTAGAGTCACGGTATTTCAGAAGACACACTGGCACACACTGGCACCATTCCCAAGCAGCCATGTGTGAACATATCTTGAGCACACCACCTATAGAGCCTGAGCATTGTGAGCCTGAAACACAGTAAGAAATCAGTAGAATCAATTGCACGTCGAGTTCTACGAGAAAGGTAAGTCATAGGGACTACTTGCATTAAGGTAAGTAATCACACCTTGTCATTTCTTTAAAAGATTTCTTTCATGGTGTCTACTAAGTTGCTGAAGCCAGTGGCTTCAGAGCTCTGGTGAAACTGTAAACAATAGTCCAGCATGTACCACTAGTTTTAGGGCAACTCTTTCCAGCATTTACTTTCAGCTCTGAGCACTATAGGACTAAAGAGAGAAGTCTAATTGCATTTTATTAGTCAGATTTCATGTATTTTACCAGGAAGATTCAAAATCTTTTTTTTTAAGATAAAAGCATGTAGAATTGTTTTGAATGCAAACATCTCTATGAAGCACACCTGAGACTGTAATGTACTTTTGGAGGACAGTAGAAAAGCAATCTTATTCATAGAAAATTTTTTTTTAAAAATTTTATTTCATTGAAACTGTTACAATATGTCCAATATACTGACTGCCCAGCAAAGAAATCCTGCAGGAGAGGGAATACTAAATCCAGTTACCAAAGACTTGGAGTTCAGAATCCATAGATACCGTGCCAAAAGCCAAGTTCCAACAAAATATTGTGAGAGAATAGAACACATTAATTGAAGTTGTTTCCACCCTCTCTTTATAGAAATCCTAGGCCTATACAAAACTAGTCCTGTTTGTAAAACAACTGAGTGTCAAGGGCACACTAATGAATCATCACTCTGCCAGAACCACAAACCGCAGGAATGGATGGCTTGCAGGGAGGAGGAAGCATGAAGCTGTGAGGATTATTTTGCACTTGCTGATCATCTTTAACAGATGTATTTTACCCCTTCTCCCAAGCAAAATGAAGGATGTTATTTCAAATTCTCAAGTTCAACTAAATAACACCACAGAGGGAAAGGTCACAATCTGAGAACAAATGTCAGCATCTATCAGCATTTTCACTAGCAGTTCTCCTTATCTGAAAAGCTACTCAAACTGTTTCATGCAGCTGCTTGCATTAATTATTTACTTATTTCTTTGCTATCTAAAGTTAAATGCTTATTGAAGTTGGCCACAAAAACCATATGTCTGTGGCTAAACAAAACAGTCCTTAGTTTATGGACTGTTTGCAAATGAACGTGTATCTGAGACATCAAGACTAACATTTCCTTGATGTATTACACTGTGCATCGCAGTGCTTCAACATGGAGAGTATACAGAACTGACTTAGCTGATACCTCAGCAGGAAGTCTGTGTCTGGAAAAGCTACTTCTCTGAGCCTTCCAATGCACTTTTCATATTTAACATCTGGAACAGCATTGACTTCATCTGGCTCCTCCAATACAAATCCAGCAACGTGACTGCAGTGATCCCTTTGAAAACCATCATCTATCAAATGGTAGGTTGTTTTACTTGACACATTCAATCTATCTGTATGGAAAGTTTTGCACAATGACATCTTCCTAATTTGCCACTCATCTAGTGGGAGTGTTTGTGCACTATCATTTTACCGAAAAACAGAACAGTTATTCTAGCTGCAAGGATAACCTCGTTCTCTAAACTGCTTAAACTCTTTTTGTGTGTCCTTTTGCCTTGGGACAACAAACTAGCATAAATTAACAAGGACCACAGCATTAAAAAGAACAACAATAAGATTTGTCTCTTGTTCAATCATATTAATCAAGTGCCAATAATGCACTCATAGTTAATATTTACAAAATGCTTTCTCTTGTGCTTTGGGAACACATTGTAATTGCTTATACACACCAGGAAAGATGTCACTGGCCTTCTTGGTCATCTGGGCACACTGCTGGCTCATATCCAGCCAGCTGCCAACATAAACACACAGCTCCTTTCCTGCTGGGCAGCTATCCAGCCACTCTGCCCCCAGCCTGTAGCGCTGCCTGGGGTTGTTGTGACCCAGGTGAAGGACCCAGCACTTTACCTAGTTGAAACTTATACCACTGGCCTTGACCCATCAGCCCAGCCTGTCCAGATCCCTCTGCAGAGTCTTCATACCTTCCTGCAGATCAACACTCCAGCCCAACTTGGTGCCACCTGCAAACTGCCTGAGGGTGCACTCGGTCCCCTCATTCAGATCACTGATGAAGATATGAAACAGGGCTGGCCCCAGCACTGAGCCCTGGGGAACACCACTGGTGACCGTCCACCGGCTGGATGTAACTCCAGTCACCACCACTCTCTGGGCCCAGCCATCCTGCCAGTTTTCATGATGTGAACAGTGCATATGTCCAAGCCATGGGCTACTCGATTCTCCAAGAGAGTCCTGTGGGAAATGATGTGAAATGTTTTACTGAATTCCAAGCAGACAACATCCACAGCCTTTCCTTCATCCTCTCAGTGGGTTGTTCTATCATAGCAGATCATGTTGGTCAAACAGGACCTGCCTTTCCTAAGCCCATGCTGGCTGGGCCTGATCCCTGGTTGTCCTGCATGTGCTCACCATGGCACTCAAAATGATCTGTTCCATGACCTTCCCCAGCATCAAGGTCAGGCTGACAGGCCTGTAGCTCCCTGAATCCTCCTTTTGACCTTTCTTGTAGATGGGGGTCACACTTGCTAAGGTCCAGTCAACTGGGACCTCCGTGGTGAGTCAGGACTGCTGGTAAATGATGGAAAGTGGCTTAGTGAGCTCTTGCACCAGCTCCCTCAGTACCCTGCATCCAGGTGGTGACCACACAGACAATGAGGAACAGCAGATATATCATGTCTTACTACTCCAGAATGATTTTGGAAGCATCACAGAAGCGACATACAGAAAGAGACAGAAGATAAGAAAGTAAGAATACTTTTTTACTCTTTCTTCTTCCTTAACTATTTAGCAAATGGCATTCATTTTATTTTCTCTAGAATGAATTTTCTGCTCAGGAATCAAAATTAAGCCTAAAAGAAGGTAGCTTCATTCTAATTGTAAAAACCTCTTTTTCAGGGCAGGCAGGAAGCGGGATGATCTCCAGACATCTGTGAGTCATAGCACGCAAAGGGAAGACAGATGGGCATACTTACTCAGCAGAACGTTTTTATAATTCGGTGTAACTATTCTCTTAGCTTTTTCCTTAATTACACTGACATGAGGTGAAAAGAATAACAGGTCCTAGGATGTTTGACTTGGATTTGCCCTGATTTGTACAACAGACAAATATTTCAGAATTCCAGAGGTTTGGACCAGATAAAGCCAGAGATTTAAATAAACCCATGTTTAGGACTCCATTTCTATGAATCACATTTACAAAACATTACACTGAAAAGGGGACTAGAAAAGCTTAGACTCAGTGAGTGCTGTTAGTACTAAAAATCTGCTAAAACCCTGTCTGTCACTGTAGCTTTAAAACATATTTTTAGTACTGTGTTTCACTGGCTTGAACAGTATCAACCCACTGGAGAGCTATGCATGCACAGAATAGCTGGAGGCCCAGGAATAAGGTTTAAATATTATGATTTTCCATGAGCAGAAAGGATCTGACCAGTTCAGCTGCAGTGGAAATGGGTTGCTATTGCCTAACCCTGCCCCAAGCACCAAGTTTTTGGCTTGCCAATGCTTCCAAGAACCTAGACTGTTACTTAATATCCTATTATCTAAGAGCATTATTTTTGTATTCTGCTCAGTGTGCTGCATGCTCCTCCCAGAAACACAAAACTAGCTTAGCTCCAGTTTGAGAAGAAAGGCTACAATCAAAATTCCACTGGGCAGCAGCTCCCCTTCCTCTCTTTGCAAGTTCACACCTAGACACAGATGTTTTAAGATTTCCTTCTAAACCCAATATCTAAGGCACAAAAACCCCAAACAAACAACAAAGCCAAACCACCTATGTTTTTTCTATGCTATCAGGTGGTAATAAATTCATTTTGTTATCTGGATGATGTCAGGGAACAATGAAAAGGAAGGAAAGCCTCTGGACCTCAACTGTGCTGACCTTCAGCTCTCTTCAGAGACTGTCTATTGCAGCAGGGCTGGAGATTTAAATAGTCAAGATTCTTCACAAACCATAGGTGCTGTAGGAGTTAGAGCTTTGCCATACATAAATACTGCAGAAGAGAAAGAAATAGTACCTGCACCTTGGCAAGACCTTCTGGGCTAGGCTTATTTATTTGGACTTTGCTGAGTGTGCAGTCTTAAATCAATGGCCCATAAATCCCTGTTATCTGTTTTTTTAGCCTCTATGAATAAATAAATCACAACCTATGAAAAGATTAGCAGTGTTTTCTCATTGTTGATAAGTCAGAATCCAGTCAAACCAGTGTAGTACTCCAGGTTTCTTCTGGTTAAAAGGCTCTCAAAGACTTAACTGATAGAAATTTCAAGTCTCCTAGTTTCACAATGGAGTAAATCTCCTTCTGAGGGGATGATAAGATAAACTGAAGTGCTTGGTATGGTGCCACTCAGCAGACATTTAGTCAGTAGCAGCTAGGACTCAGAAAACAGTCACTCTTGACTGAGGTTTTGAGGTTTTGCTCTGAAGTATTTTACCAAATCCAGAGGATGCAGATCTCCTGTGAGAAGTGAGGTCCTCCACGCTGTTGGGAGAACATATTCTCTTAAAAGCTGCTCTATTGCTGAGTGAGGCTCTCTGGAGGAGGGGAAGAAAGTTCAACCTTTGTTCAGACAGAAAGTTCAGATCCCTCCACAGATGCAGCTGGGGGCTGTACACTGCCCTGCACAGCTGCATCTGGCCTAAGCAGGCAGCTGGGATCTGCCAGTGTAGCAGGAGCACAGAAAATACCAATGACTAACACTTGCCACTCACACCATTGCATTACTTCCAGTTTGACTTAGACAAGACTGCTCCTTTCTGATATTTTGTTTTGCCATACTATCAGTCACTTCCAGAGGGTAATGTATCTGATAGTTGATTTTTGTTATTTAGCATTTGATCTTTTGACAAAAGTCAGCATTTGGTCCCCAGCAGGCAGTTTTAGGACAGCTGAAGTGCTGTCTTAGCAATCACAGATGAGCTGATTATATCACACAAAAGCCTTTTTGTGTCATGACTAATTTCAGATCCTCCCTGTGTCTTTTGCAGATTCCAGCCTTGTTCCCTCATACACAGAGAATTAAATTCTATGCCTGCATTTCCTTCTGGCTTCTCCTCTGGGCCACAAACTTATTCAGAGCAATCAGACAAGCTCAGGAGGCAATAGAAAGACAACACCAACAGCACTTGCTACCCACCCTGCAGGACTCCTTTGCATTTCAGTGCACGACTGTCCCTGGCACTGTAGGACGACAGGAGCCAACCTTCTTCATACAACTGCACCCTAGGTCAATGGCCCTCTTTTTTTTCCCCTTTCCCAAGAAAAGTGTCCTGCTAGTGTCCTGCACTCTCCTGCCCACACTGGAATTTCAGCTTTTTTGTTTTCCTGCACGGTCTGGCTTTGGAATGAGAAGCAACACCCATGTCAAGTGAGTGAGTACCTGTACAGCTCTGTTATCTGCTGAAGGATATTCCTCTTCACAAGTGCAGCAGGGGTTGTTACAGAATTTTATCTGGCCTTTGCACTGCTGTAGCCTCATACATTCAAATGTCTGATACTGGAAAGAAAAATATAAGAGGAGGTAAAGGGAAAGTATGATTGCCTGCCCTATTTACAGGTTTATTTATCTCTAAATGAAACTAATGTACACACAGGTTCCCAGGAAGCCATACTCATTATGAAAAAAAAAATTCAAATATGAATAATTAACCTACTTTATTGTGTCTAATTTGGGGCAAAATAAGGCTAAAAAGAGAAAATAAAAGAAAAACAAGTACACAGACCCTACTGAAACAAAGACTTCACTTCTAGTTTAATTCTGATGGGACAGCTGTCTTGCAGCTTCTGCTGCTCTGAGTAAATCTGGCAGATTTCTTCACTGACAAACTACTGCTTTCAGAAGCAAAACTTATTTCGGTTACAGCTCATTACTCACATTTCTTTAAATATTTTACGAAAGCGACATCAGGTGTGTCAAAAGGCACTCCTTATGACTGCTTCTGCAATTACAAAGCAAGTCTCTTATAAACTATTTTCTCTTTACTTGGGTAGATGAACTCCTTGTGTAATAAACATGCCTTCAATTTCTGAACATCTGTGACTATATTTACCTCAAAGGACAGACATACTCCACAGCAGGACCATAACATATTCTGATTCCCAGTCATCCCGATTATGGGATCGCCTGAAAAATCCTGCAACTACCTCCCATGCTTAACTTTTCAGGAGAGATGTATATCTGGGTCTCCACCTTACTCAATACAGAAATGGTGCAAAGGGGTACATCCGAAGCCAAGGGATGGGAATCGCTCGCAGCCTCCCCTGGTAGAAACACAGCTTGTGCAACTGTTGATGGAACCTTTTCATCTGCTTGAGAAGAAAGTGCATGTTTTCATGACAATTCAGCTGTCTTTCTGTTGTGTGTATCTCTCAATCTCCCCGCTTTCCCAAAGACAGACAAGCAAGAGTAACAACACTTGCTGTTGTACAACAAGCCTTGTAGTTTGAACTTGAGAAATTAATACTGCTTTTTCCAGGAACGCTGGAATAAAATCTTTTGCACGCCGTCTATTACATATTAAACAGTAAGGGAAAAAATGCTGAAGAACCTCAACGTTCTCTGCCAGTGCCTTCCCTGGACTATTTTCAGTTTCATCCTGTTGCCATTGCTCTAAGTTTCCTCAGACTGCAGTTCCATAACAGCACCACCTCCAGTGATCTCTTCCAGTTCCCCATTTCTAAAGAAGAACAAAAGGTTGCCTTGGCTTTGCAGGTGACACGTCAGCTTTTCTTCTCAATACAACACAAGGGCTGGCTCCTTCCCCAGAACCTCAAGCACCAAGCACCGTGCCCAGATCTCTCAGAGCCTTCTTCTAGAGTGCTCTGAAATCCAAATAAAAGCTGACATTGAATTCTTCTTCCTGATCTTCCTCTTGACAGCAGAGGCTAACTTCACTCAGCCAACAGCAGGAATGCTCCCTCAGCCCTATCCTCATGTATTTAAGCAACCAGTCAGCTTCTTCGAACAACTACGCAACATTAAAAGCAAAGAAAATATTTTAAATTCTATGCTAAGCCTATAGAAATAATTAGAGAAGTATAATCAACATTAAAAAATCACACTGAATATGACTGAGTATGTACTAGAGAAAGCAAAATCAAAATTATAGATATTCTGGCACAGCATTTATAAGAGAGACACAAAACCAATCCAGCCAAGTCCTTGTGGGACTTGCCTTTGAGCTAAAGATCTGAAAATGTTTGGTATTTAAGCTAAACATTTTGTGACCAACTGTTATTTGGGACCATCTTTGTTAGTAAGATTCACAACAATTTAAGAAGAAAGGTACAATAGCCTGAGGCTGGAATTCAGTAATTTTTTTCCTACAGTTCTTTTTTCATCATGCATTCAGTCAAGAGATTACAAGTCCAGTGCAGGGGTTTAAAAAAAAAAAAAAAAAAAAAAGAAGCACAAAAATTTTCAGCTTCAATTGCTCACAGCACAAACTATGCTGACCTTTTCCAGACAATTACATAAACCAGCAATGATAAGCAGTAGGGATCCCTATTAAAATACAACCCACAGCTTTTGTATGTGTGCATGCCTTCTTTTTGACCCACGGTTACTGGCTACACAAAAGAAGATTTTATGAAGAAAAACAACAGATATGACAAATTCCAACAGAAATCAACTTCCAAATATGAGTGGCAAGCATAATCACAGCTGAATCCAGCATTTGCTTAATTCACCAGGGATGGTCTGAGGCATTTTTTATCCTTTATAGTCAACTCAAACTAGGCATGCCAGTAAAACCCCATTCATCTGTTTCATGAGTCATAAGCATCTTTGTTCCGTGCGTTTTGCTGGCTGTTTCCTCTATCTGAGGGTGGAGAATGTGCTTTGCATAAAGTTTCAACTTGTGTGTGAGTTCCCTCTGGCAGAGTGCACACGCCCTACCCAAAAGACCATTTTCCTTTACCACATACTGCTGCAGCTGAAATCAGCTGAAAAATCTCAAGCAGGAAATCCCTTAATGTGAGCTACAGGGCTGTGCTTCCTATAGATCCTATTGCTCATTCATTGTGCCCGCTGGAACTCCCGTTCCTCTTTTCCCAGTCTTTGCAAAGAAACGGAAATAACTGAGCAGGCCTTTGGTTGCTTGAGTTTCAACATACAGCGTGGGCAGTTGTACCTAACAAAGAAAGTAACTAAACACAGCATCAGTGTTGCCTTGTTGGACCACCACTACAGTGATTGAGGTTGGGAAATAAGTTGTGGGGGGTTTTTGTTTGCAGAAAGCACCTTTCCATGGGAAAATAACAGCTACCTTTCCTGCATGTTTTGGAGGACATCAGGTATCAGTTCATGGCTACTCCTCTTGACTTCTCACTCAAGAGCAGGCATTTCTGAGACATTCGCCAAACAGTGTTTGAGGATGGCAACATAAATGAATGATCCTTTTTTTCTTGAAAACAAGCTCAAAAACACAATCAGTAAAGGACTCATAACAACATAAAAATGACTCCTCCTCTCAGTGCAGAAAAAAAAATGTCCAACTAAAACTTCTGAAGGAACATACTTTGAGGACATATAGTTAATTATTTTCTTCCACTCTTCCATTCTGTATGAAGGAATGTTTCTGAACTCTAAAATAGCTACACACAAAACGAATGCTCTTGAAGTAATGAAGGGTCTGCAAGCCAGATGCCTGAGAATTTGATCAAGTGATCAAGTGTTGATTTTTACCTTGCCATACAATAAACTAGAACACTTGAAAAAGGATGTAAACTTAAGTGATGTAAACTTAATCTAAGTAAACTCATTAGTATTAAATTTTGTTTATATAGCAAATTAATTGTAAGTATCAATCTCATCTTTCATACTTGTAAAATCCTTTATATAATTGTACAAATGCCTCACTGAAGAAATGCTGAGTGCAGGGGAGAAGACAATTTATGGTATACTGTGAATTACACTGGTAATTAAACATACTTGGAAACTCACAGGAAACTTAAAGAGTTGTATAAAAAACCTTAAAGTTATATAAATTATTATTTGTAAATAAAGGCGAAAAGGCATGTGCAAGAACAGCATAAACTTGACATTCAGCAGTTGCCAAAACTGGTGTGCTGAGCTGATGTTTTTCTTAAATCCCATTGTGTTGAGTTTAAAAAGTTCACTGCAAAAGCACTGGGTGAGAACAGAAGTTGTCAGGTCAGATGCATGTTTGTCCACTGCTTCACCCTCTTAATGCATCCTCTCCTGCCCAGTATTACTTCTGAAGCAGAAAATTCATTACCATAAGACAAGTAGATAAGCAAATCTTGATTTTCCTTCTCATTAGCCAGTTTTAAGATATGAACACTAAGGCCAGTGAGCAGAGTTAATGCAGCAGAGAAAAATGCTGTGAACCTGAAGGTGTTTCAAAATATTTGCAGCTGCACATAAGACAATAAAGAAGAGATTCTTCTACCTCCTTCTCAGTGCTGTCTTCAGAAAGTGGGCCAGGATTCTATTGTAGAGAACGACTGGCAGAGAGGAGGCTGGAGGAGACCTTTGTACAAAGTTAAGCCTCTGGAAATCAATGGGTTGTTGTTGCTATGTCAGAGAAACAAAACATTGTAAACATCTGCTGCTTCTGGCCTTATCAGTTTTGCGGCGCCAAATCCTCCCAGCACCAGAATGTAACGCAGCTGAGGCTCAGTGTGCTGCATGCTCCTGCTCACCTCTGCAAAGATGTTGCAATAAAGCTTTGGTCAGTTTTTCAGCTGTGTTAATTTCAGCTGTGCAGATTGAAACGTATCCTTCCTGGTTCTGTATCCAGGAAGACAGAAATTATGTTTATACTACCTGTGGTTTGTTCAAGTCATCCAATGCATCTGCACTGGCTGTATCCAAGGACTGCATCAGACACATCTCATCTTGTTAAAAAAATCAGAGCTAAATTTTGGAAGTTTCAAGGGTGTCAGTCCACTTGTAGAGCTATGGAAAGAAATTAGAAGAAGAGATTCTGGTGTTTCAAGATCACAAACCGGGAATAGAAATAGAAATCTCAGTTTGTAATCTCCCTATTTGCATCACTAAACAATCACTGTCTTTGCTCAAAATGTGGAAAGTCCTCTTTGAACCTTTATACAAACCAAAAATAATTTTGTACATTCTGTGCTCTAATACAGCACTGGAGGTCTTTGGGACTGGGCTACTTTAATTATAAAAATACAGCTCATTCCCCATAATCACATTGCCTCACAGAAAATTCACAGAGAGAGGCTAAGGGCACCTTTCTCTACCTCTCTCTAATGTTCATCTAAGCCACAGGCTACAGCTGCCCCCAGTGTCCCATTACATGGTAGTCTCCTATAGGAACCCATGTTAACAGGATGCATATGGAGGGAAGGGACTGAGGTGGTAAAAATACATATTTGGCACACAAAGCACAGATGTGAACACACATTTAGTTCTTACTAATGTACAGGAAGAAAGTAATTATAGACTTCTGTAATATTTTGTACCTTTAAAAAGATTCTCCCTGGCACATATATCACCAGATGTTAATTAGAACTGGGGACCATCCATAATAAAATATACAATTATGGTGGAAATGCCCTTTACAGATGCATAAACTTTACTGTCTTTCTGACATATAAGATATGATAAACTGATGTGTTCCACTTTTTCATCTGGTTTTGAAGTACTGCAGTCTGTCACTGCACTCAACACAGTGCAGACTGAAGCACAACAAACCATCCTCGTCATTAGGGTTTGGCAACAAATGAGATACAGCAGAGTCAGTAGCAATGCAAGACCTCATCAATACACATTTGTGCTTTTGATCCCTCCTCCACATCTGATATCACTATCTAGTTTTAGCTTCTTTTAAATCTTGGCAAGCATATAGCTTCAGATTTTACATTAGAAGGCTGCAGGGGAAGGGTCTGCAGTTAATCTCTCTCTCAACATGTTCTCCTCTCTGACTTCATAGCACCAGACATAGCTGGGGGTGCTTTAACATTAAGGCTGTGGTGAATTCCTTTGTTGGTTCCTGTTTAGTGCTTTCAGCTGACAGCAAGGGCAAGTCTAATTGACTTTTCTAATCACCCAGATGCAGAAGGAGACAAGGCAACAAAATGGAACAGTGCATGGGGAAAAGAAGGTAAAGCAATGATAAGAACGGCAAATAATAATAACTAAGATTTTTGAACCTGGTAAAAACAAGCCCCATAAGTGAAAATCTGGCTCTATCGGGACCAGTGAGACCTCACTCCAATTCCCCACTCCACTCCCTGAAAAAAAAGGCAAGAGGATTTGCTGTCATTTGTTTAAGCTTTCTGATAGCACTCTGGGCACTTAGGAAAACAGCAGCGTAAAAATAAATGAGTCACAAAAATGGATGTGGGAATGACAAATGCATGAGCTATTTTTCTCTAGTGACGCTTGCTTTCCACGTTTGTTAAATTCTGTGGAGAAGTTATTCACAGCTAGTGTTCCCAAGGCAGGAACAGCTATGCTAGCTTGTGTTATGAACTCAGATTTTATGTGTTCAAATGGAAAATGCTTTTAACAGCTTTTCCTAAATTACACAGGCAGGAAAAGGGGGTGTTCCAGCTGTGTGGTTTGTGTTTCACATACATACCATTTTACCATTTTGCCTTGTATTTATCTTCTTTTTTTTCTTAATTTTGCAATGCAGTAAAATTTAGACAATCAAGAACATTATAATTTTACTTTAGAAAGCTGCACTTTCTTTTTTTCTTTAGATAATAAGAGAAAAATATTATGAAAATACAGTTGTGAATATTCTTGATCAGAATTAAAGTGTAGATCTGCCTCCCCAGATCCCAGCATTAGCAATAAAACCACACATAAATACGTATATTTTTATTCATAAGACATCCTTTAAAGGAAAAGAGAGCTTGAACTATTTGGGCTCACTAAGTGCCTTTCTGTAATACATGGGGTTTTTTTGCATGCAAGGCGAGAAAGGCAGGAGTGAAAAGGAAGAAAATAATTAGTAGAGAATTGGAGGAAATCTATTGCCCTCTGTAGGATGGAGAAAACCCCCAACCTACAGTTTTTCTCTTGACTTTCAATTAAATTTAAATCAATAGTTTAAAAAAAAAGTCCAAATATGAATCAACTGATTAATTTGTGAAATATATTATCACTCCTTGAAAACTAAATCATGTAATAATTTGAACTTCTTTTGATTTCTTCTCAGCTGGACCACAATAACAATATCAGCAACTCCTTGACTCTGCTTTCTCCACACAGAAAAATATCTAGACTTCCCTATCATTACACCCTTCTTTCCACCACTGTGGTACAGACTGCAAGGGAGAAGATACTAACAGCCCTCCTCTGGGAGCCAAACTCAGGAAATCAACTTATTTTCACCAACAAAGTGCACAGGAACAGCCATGTATTTCTGTGTCATGATCCAAAAAAAACCCAGCTCTCTGGGCTGAGGAGGGAACCTCATGAGCTGGCTGATCGGCATCATGGAGCACAAAGACCCAGACTGTCCCCTGCTTCTAAACAGATTATGAGATAAAACACAAGAAAGAACCTAAAGCAGGAAATCTACTCCAAAGCTGAAAATGATTTTTTAAATGAGAATTTTAAAGTTTTCAAAGGGAAATAAGAGTAATTCTTTTCAAGCACCTACCCCATTAGGGCGACATTTGGCTATTTGGATTCATTTGTTCCTCAGACCATGCATGACTAGCAATGTATTTAGTTCTCTTGTGCGTGAGCTCAGATAGATTCTGGGTATTCCCATATTTAAAGCACTGCAAGTTTCTCACAGCCATGATTTTGCATTCATGTTTATAGCTATGTCTTTTCTAGAACGGTGTCCTCCTGCCTTTGTGAACAGGCACCAAACTGAGCATCTTTCCCAAAACATGCATGACTTGAGCTTTTTTTGGTCACTGAGTCCATAGCCAGGCTGTGCAACGACAAAGACCACTGTCTTTCAAACTGTGCTAGGGCTTGAAGAATAAATTTAAAAGCTTTAATCATAGAATGCTTTAGATTGGAAGGGATCTTAAAGATCATCCAGTTCCAATCCCTTGCCATGGTCAGAGACACCTTCTGCTAAATCAGGTTCCCCTATCCTCTCATTACACTCCCTGATAAAGAGTTCCTCCCCCTCTTTCCTATAGCCCCTTTAAGGCTAAGGGCAACAACAGTACACTGCATAACATACTGGAACAGCTGCAACACAGGACTAAAATAGTTTATTCCTGTCAGGCTGTAGATGGCTGAAGTTGCCAACAGCATTTGCCACAGCATCTTAATGAAGGAGATCTAAGCAAGGAATACAGAGAGGTTTTTGTTTTGTTTAGTGGAGCTCAAAAGATTTTGCCCTGATGTGATGCATCTTCAGGGCTTTACAAAAGTCATTATGAACAAAATGCCTTCATAAATGGCTGCTAAATTCTTGCCACATTTTTCAGATCTGCTGGCCTCTTTCAAGAATCCAGCTACGCCCTCACTGTGTTTACGAAACTGAGCAGTCACATAACCCATCCTGCATAACAGAGGTGGAGATACAGAAGACAACAAACCGTAGAACAATAATTAGCTTTCATTAAGCCTTAGCTTTCTTCCCTGTTCTAAATCAGTTTTTTCTAACCCAAGCCACCAGCACAGCACATAACTCGGGATTATCTCAATGGAAATTCCCAAATCCTGGTCATTTTAGTGTTCATGCAGCTGGTATCAAACTAACAGTCCCTCAAAGCCACTGGTCCAGCTCACATCCCTGGTGCAAGTGACCTCGTGGCCCACACTGCAGGAGGCCTCAGCTGAATGGATCAGAGGCCATGCAGGAAAGAAATCCCTAGCAAGCCCTGGTTACACAGTGCTGCATCCCTGAGGTGAGAAGCGGAACACAGGCAGTGACATGTATGACTGCTTCCTTCAATTCTTACAGGAAAGATGGTTTAGGAAACTTGATTCTGAAACAATGAGACATGCAGACTTGAGCTTGAAAGGAAGATTTTCAAGAATAAATGGACCTTCTCCCTTTTTTTACTGTCTAGACAACGTCAGTATTGGGAATACCACAAACATTGCTCTGTTACTGAATATGAAGGCATTCCAACTCTGTTTCACTTCTTGTGAATATAACAGTTTACGACAGTGAGCTATTTTCCCTTTGAGGAGAAAATGCAAATAGGAACACAAGTCTTAAATAGGAAATGTTTAGATAATATGGAAAATGGCTAAAATTGCTCTGGAAAAACTAAAACATATACGTTCCTTTTTGATAGAATAAAACACCCTAATATATGTCAGGAGTGCCAAAATCACATTCATTTAGACTTTGAAGGATACAGCTCAATCAAACAGTATAAACTGAATGTGGCACTTACCTGTTTAAGAACTGCTTCAGTCAGTTTTCTCTCTGAAGACCAGAGAGAAGTAGAACTTAGCATCAGGAGAAATAGCATAGAAACCAGCACAAAATTTATCATCTTAAAATTTAATTATTTTGTTCTTAAAATAAGAAGAATGAAAAAAAATTGGACATCACAGGTCTTTTCAAAAGGAACAAGCATTTCATTACTAAAATGTCACTTTGCCAAAAAGAGAGGAAAGGTATTCCAGATTTTCTTTTCAGTAAGTCAAATATTTACATTAAAATAAAAGTGACTTAAAATATTCAAAACAAAGCTTCATGGTAAAATGCAGAGACAGAATAAACGCGTTTCAAAAGACATGTAGGGAATCATGAAACCTGAATCTCAGCAGTTAAATACAAAGACAAGTTTATACAATTACCATAAAATTGAAATATTATTAGAGGAATCAAAAGCTCCTATCAGCAGAAGTCCTACTTTACTTTCCTAAGAAAAATTTATACCACGGCCTGTCTTAAAAGGCTTTATCTTAAAAAAAAATCCAAACCAATATTTTCACTATAATTTATATATCTATGTAGAGGTCTATACCACCTACTGCTGCAACAAGACTGCTTTCAGCACTTATGCTAGACTAGATATTTCTAGCTCATGCTATTATGAAGAAAAACTGCCGTAAATGTCTCTCCAGACAGCAAAAAGCTCAACTTACTAGAATTCAGTGACGATACAGTAGTCTAACAAAACAGGAGTTAAAGAAAAAACATGTTAAGGGTTGTTGCTAGAAGATTTTTTTTTTTTGAAAAGTGTTGTGCATGAAAAACAGTATCTCTCTGCTTCAGAAAAAATACAATATTACTTTAAAAATCCTTTTAAGAGATAGAAGTTATTTCATTAATCAATAAACTGCATTTTCTCTTAGGGAACTAATCTTTGATGGCATCCATGTCAAAAAATAACAATTACTTTATAAATAACTTTTTGCCTAATGTCTCTTCAAATGCAGATCAGTATGCAGAAAAATGATCTATAAAATCATATTTATTTTTATGAACTGTTATGAAAAAAAGTGTAATAGACTTTGGACATAAAAAGGTATTTGGATAGTTACTGAAAGATAAAAACCAACAAAACAAAGTACAAAATTATGTGGGGAGAATCTGAAGAGGAAACAATACCCAGCTGGTATTTATAGTAGGAGAAATAGGCTGAGCTTTAAATAAGGTGGGCTCCCAGTTGCCGTAGACCTTGGTGCCAAACTATGAAAGCCAGCGCTGAAAGTCATGTAAGCACACTGCAATTATTGCTGCTATTGGAGGGAACAAGAGGTACCAACAGCAAGAGGACATCTACTGCTGGAAAAGCTGAGGGTAGCAAAGGTCACGTGGATTGGTCTTTGTAGAAGTTGTTCAGGACCACCTGCAGAAACTCCTTTTGGAAGCAATATTTGTTTTCAAGCAGCTGGTTGTAGAGGAATCTAGTTTGCTTCCTTGGGAAGAAACACTTAGGCTGCAGTATCTTAATGTCTCTCCTGTCCTGCAAGGCAGAGAGCATCAGAAAATAGCATCCAAGAGGGGAGCCAGCAAACATTCTGGAGCCTCTTTGGACTCTTGTTTATTCTGAGTATAACCTTAGAATTGGGAATACTACTGTCACTTTAAAAAAAATTTAAAAAAAAACAACCTAACCAAACAAAACCCAAACAAACCTGATATAATTTTTATAATTTGTAACCAAAGATCAAATAGGGCTTAACTATGTTTTTAACATGTCCTTTATACTTAATCCTTTTTTTAAAAGGCATGATTGTATTGACTTACTATAACATATCAGTTTGTTTGTGGCCCTAAAACTTCGCTTGCTGAGAAAGTATTACAGGAAACTTTGCTGGTGGAACTAGCCCCTTCTCATAGCTCACGATGAAAACATTGGGAGAAAATAAGGTGTTACATGTTTGACTTTTAGTTAAAAATGCATACAAATGTAAACATTTATATCCTCACAGAAAGAAGAAACCTAAAGATCAGAGCTCATGCTTCAGTTGATGCCATGACCGAAACCAGAGATGAAACCCTGCCCTTCAGTTTGATTTCCAAATGAGTAGAAAACATGAGATTCTTATGGCAAATACTCTTGTAATACGTGCTGTTAGATGGAGCCACAGCATCAACGCACCCAAACACACGCCTTGGACGTGTGTGTTCTTAGCCTCAGAAAAATTGCACCTGAAATGAAGTCATTAAGGAGTATTACCAGATTCTGGCGAATTGTAAAAGCAAAAAAGGCAACATAATTTTCAGGGTTATTTTCATACTCATACCAATTTTACAGCAGCAACTGAACGCGAGTGTGAATCAAAACACGGTTTGCCAATCCTGCCCATCTCCTTTCTTTTTTCCTTAGGGCTGTCTTTGTCCATCTGCTTCACCATCCACGGACAGTGGCTGTGGCTCTCTGATTGCAAAAGGTGTCCCTGGGCGACAGAGATGTCAGGTTTAACTGCTCCATGAAGATCTGGTTTTTAGCAAATAAAAATCTATTTGTCTTTCCTTTACTTCTTTGGACATCTGGAGAGCTATTGATGCCTTAGGTTTTA
>VZRQ01009766.1:170716-182915 GCA_013397975.1 Machaerirhynchus nigripectus | reverse complement strand
TGTTTGTTTGTTTTGTTTTTGCTGATTCCCTCCCTCCCAGGGCAGCTGCTTGGTAGCACACCAAAGTTGACTTGGCCAAATGGAATCTCAACGCATGCATCCGGGCTGCATATTGCTACCAAAATGGAATGTTGGGAATACGCTATGCACCTCGGGAATCGGGAAATGACCGAGAAAATCAAGATCTAAAGGGTGATATATATATATATATATATATCAATGCTATAATTCATAAAAACCTTGTTTAGTAATAAAAAAAATTGCTTTGTTTAAATATGAATATTATAGTCTGCTTCTCATGGTTAGGAAATTAGAGTCTCTCTGAAAAGCAGGTGGCCTCCTCTACTACAATTCCATATCCTGAGCCTCATCTTCCGAGAAGTCGGACATGGAGCTCTCGGATGAGCTGTCGCCGGTGCCTTCTTCCTGTTCTTTTAGTGCTTCTTCTGTTGCATATTTCTGGATGTATTCTGGATGGGAGAGGGAAAAAAAAAAAAGGGACATTTAGGGACAGGTAATCAACAGCTGGAGGAGGTTGGGTCACGGCGCATTCGATAAATCAGATAAATTATACATAAATTGTAAATTATCCTATTGCCCGGAGAAGCTGTGGCTGCCTCATCCCTGGGAATGTTCCAGGCCAGGCTGGATGGGGTTTGGAGCAACCTGGGATAGTGGAAGGTGTCCCTGTCCACGGCAGGGGGTTGGAATGGGTTGATCTGTCAGATGCCTTCGGATCCAAACCAATCTGGGATTGTGCATTCCTCACACCACACACAGCATTGTCCCACAGCAGGAAAACAGCTGCTGGACACCCTATGGATGAGTCCCAAGGATCCTGTGTCAGTAGCTGGAAACAACCCAAGTCCTTCCCTGTGGGATGTAACTCCTGGAATAAGGCAGGATTTGATTTGCTGCCAGAGTTGGTGACTTTGAGGACATCTCTAAAAGCCATCAGGGGGCCTGAGTTGAAGAAACAAAGAGCTGAGTTTAAACTGATGGGACAGAACCATCTCTGAAGCAAAGCTGAGAGCCAGACTAAAATTCCAGACTGAATCCTGCATAGGCCAAGTGTAAGGAAGGAGGGACACAGCCAGCAGAGCACAAAACTACTCCAGGAACAGCTGCACTGGTTGTTTTCTTTATTATATATCAGAAATGGATGGAATTGGGGTGCTGACAGGACCAGAATGGGGCTCTGAGGAACTTGGTCTGGTGGAAATTCCCTGCCCATGGCAGGGGTTGAAACTGGATGGTCTTTAAGGCTCCTTCCAACCCCACCCATTCCATGATTCTGTGACACGTCCTTGAGGTGGCTGCTCCCTTCCCAGAGCTTTCCAAGAATTAATCTCCCTCTGGAAAAGGGGTGTTCACCTGAGGAAGTTGTTATTCCTTGCACATTCCAGCAAAGGGAACCCAAGTGCTGCTGCTGCTGCGAGGCTTTGGAAGTCAAACCCCTTAGTGGGAACCTCAGAAATTCCCTCTGGGATTATCCCAAAGCCACCTAAATACTGGCTGCAGCCGCCTTGGGAGTTTCCAGGTGCAGCAGCCACCAGCCAGGGAGTGGCAGGACAGGAGGTCACCAGCACTTCCTCACTGGATGCTTCCAGAGGACATTCCCACATGGAAGCTGCTGGTGGAAGAGGCCTCACTGAGCCTAAGCTAAAACTTGAAGCCCTTCAAGCTTAAAATGCCACTTTTTTTTTTCCAGGAAAGCTCCTGGGCTGGGTTTTTCTGGAAGGTTAAACCCACGAGAAGTCAAATTTCCAGGGAGTTTCCATGCTGAATGTTGGCTTGAACTGGGATTTTCTTGCCATTAAGGAAAAAAAACCAAACTCAAAATACCTAAATACTGACAAAGCATCTCCCACAGAAGGGTGCTCAGGTAGGAGAACCCTGATGCACTAATTCCTGCCAGGAAAACACCACTGGATTCATCTGTTTACAGGCCCTGGAGCAACAGGAATAAGCAACAGTTACACCCCTGGTGTTCCAAGGGATTCTCTTGGAGCTTCAGACACATGGGGTGGGAAAACCACTCCCAGAGACGTCCTGAGCTCCCAGCAAAAACTCAGCCTGGATATACTTCAGCGGTTCCTCACCCTCCCAAAGGAAGATTCCGTAAGAAATCTCCCAGAGAGGAAGCAGAGCAGAGCAGGAATTAGGAATTTGGGGCCACGTCTCCGTGCCTGCGCCCTCCTCCCCAAACCGCCGCGTCACACGAACGTCCCCCGGGCTCCGAGCGACAGAAACGCCAGGAACAGCAGCAATAAATAAATCATGGATCTGCACTCCCGAGTTTCCCAGAGCACGGGAGCTGCCAGGATCCTCTGCAGCAGTTTTAACATGTCCGAGGTTATTTTTTGAAATGAGGGATGACAGGGTTTAGCTCCATCCCATCCTTGTCACGCAATCCTGGGCAGAGGCGGACGAGTCAGGACTCTGGGATTTATGGAACGTGTTGCAAGCACTCAAAGCTCTTTCCAGATCATCTGCACCTGGCTGGCAAGATGGGAATGAGGGAGGAGGCGATCCCGTTATCCTGAGGGATGTCCTCAGATCTTCCTTTGGCTGAAATCAGTTTTTTGGGCTTTTTTCCAAGGGTATTTTTGGGTTTTAGGCTGTTTTGATGAAAGCCCAGAGGACTCTCAGTGCTGGCACTGGAGATTTTATCTGACAAACCATTTTGCCTGGAAGCTCCCTCGTATGAAAAAGCAGGGAATGGACTTTGGGATACTGAGCAGGGCAGATCCACAGGGAAACTCCTCCAAGGGAGGCTGAATAATCCAGTTTTAATCACAGCTCCTTTGGAGTTCCACCCGCAAAAATTGGGAATTTCACACTGGAACAAGGTGACTCCAGGTTTAACCACTCCTGGGTGATGTGGCAGAGCTGATCCCACGTTTTGCTGGGATACCTGAGCTTTCCCAGCTCCTGCTGCTCATGGAGGTTCCCGTTTCAGACCTCCAGACTTCTCCCTGGCAGGGCTCCCAGGGACAAACAGTCTCCTGGTTATTCAGTAACAAAACTCAGCTCCCTAAAAACTCAGTTCAAATCCAGGCCAAAGCCTGGAAATTTCCCACCAGGAAATGAAATGTTGGTTGTGTTCGCTGGATCAGAGGAGAAATAAATTCCATGGCTTTGCCATAGGCTTGGCACAGCAGGAAAGGGGGCCCTGCTGATTCCAGGGAAGGCACAATTCCTGATTCTTATCTCATTTCTTATGTTTGCAAGACTAAGTCAGTTTGAGTTTCACTCACCAGATTGCTTGGACAGCCCTCCTACTTATCCAAAGTATTTTGGGAGTTCTTAATGGGAGCCTTCCCTGATCCCAAGGAGCTTCTGACTCCATTCCAAGCCTTCCAGGAGCAGCTCTGCCAGCAGCTCTGCCAGTGCTCACCCACCCTCCCCAGGTCCTGTGGAGTCCCACTCCTGCTCACACCAACATCCTGCTTCCAGGAAAAAACATTCCCTTCCTTTTTGAAGGCACTTTAGATCTGCCAAAGCTCACAATCCCCTTTGGTGCTTTAGTTTGAACTCCTCCAGTTCTTTCCCTCATCTTCCAGCCGTTATTAATTTCTCTGCAGCTTCCTAATGGCATTCCCTGAACCTGGAATGGATCTGGGAAGCCTGGGCTGGACCAGGAAGGAGCAAGGAAGGATTATTTGGGAATTTTCCACAAATTCCTGCTCTGGCACAGTACAAAACCACCTCCTGCAACAGCATCACCAACTCCTTGACTGCTGCTCTCAGAACCTTCCAACAAACCATTTTTTATCCATTAACTGTGTCACTGGATGCTCCTGTTTAAAACTGGCACTTTTCCTGCCTTTTTTTTTGGTCACACACCTTTCCCTCCCAACCATTTCTCCCATCTCCCAAAACCACACTGAATCCCAACCCCGTTTCCTCCCAGCTTCCCCTGTTTAGGCTGTGCTGATGATTTCCAACACAGCAGCACCTCATCCCTCCTTCCTTCACATCATCCCCTTGGAAACTGGAAGGGGAAAAAACAGGCGGCGACTCCCAAATTTGCTCCAGAGCCATCATTCCCTCAGGATGGAGTAATTCCGTTAATTAGGCCTCACCTTTAATTTTCTGTTTGTACTCTTCTGGTCGGTGGAGGTACATGGCTGCAGCGTCACCATTTAGAGGATCTATAGGATTGGGATAAGCCAGCAGCTGGGGCAGGAACGACTCGAATATATTGGTGAGATCTGCAAGGCAAACACAGGGTTGGTGTCCACGTCCCCAGAGCCATCCCCATCCCGAAAAACCCACCCTGGAACACCCAAAGAGCGCCACAAACGCCGAGGGGAAACGCACGGAGAGTCTGGGAATAAGGTAAAATAATTGAGTAAGATCAGGAATTTTATAAAAATAAGGGTTGATGGAAGAGCTGCTGCAGCTCCTCGCCAACTCCTCATCCCAACACATAAATGAAGATATCCATGGGTTAAGCAAGGAAGGGGATGGAATTTTCCTGATTTTCCATCCTGGCTTTGCCCTTCCCTGAACTCTTTACTTCTTCCAATCTCTGTATTAATGTCTCGTGCTCCGTGGAGGTTCCCTGCCCGTGGAGCGAGGCTGGAGCTCCATCTCTGAGGTCCTTCCAACCCAAACCACTCCATGATTCCATGGAAGGTACCAAGTGTCTTCCAGAGCTTTCCATGATCTCATTAATAGAAACCACCACTCTTCCAACTCCAAACAATTCAGGGAATGTGCAGAGTTCCCATTAAAACCCTGGTGCCAGTGGGAATCTGTCACCAATAATCCACAACAGGAACCTCCACCTGGTGCCCACGAGTGACCATGGATACACAAACCCCTCTTCCCACATCCCTGAGAGGACAAACTCCCCGTTCCAGGGGTGGGGATGGGCAGGAACTGGCCCTGTGCCATCATTCCTCCTTGGGAATGTTCCTTGTGTGGGGATTTCCCATGGGAATGTTCTATAAATCTTTGATCAGTCTCTCTTTCCCTGTGGCAGGAAAATCCTGCCTGTGGATGAGCATCATGGGCTCCCTCCTGCATGGATCAGAATCAGGGAATCCCATCACTGCCCAGGACACACCACATGAGCAGTTTGGCCACCTCAGCCTGTCCTTTTTCCTGGAAAAAGGCTGTATCCCATTCCTGAGTCATCACCAAGCTGCTAAATTCAACCAGATCTCGGAGCCCTCAACTTCCCAAAAAATTCACCAAAAAAGGGGAAGGAGATCTCCAAATGCTCTCCCTGTGCAAAGAGCTCCTCCAGCTCTGGGATGCAGCCACAGAATTCCAGGCTCCAGCTCCAGCACTGATGTTGGTGCCAGGGTTTGTCCTGGCTGGCACACGGAGCAGCCCGGAGCCACTGATGGAGCACAACAGCACCTGGAAGAAGGATCTTAATCCAAAAAAGGGATCCCAGAAAACAGCAGGAATGCTCTGTAAGAGTATTCCCTGCCATGGCAGTGGCTTGCCCTTGGTAGCTGGAATTCCCAGGGATTGGATTCAGGCCCTGGCAGCAAGAAGTTGATTTTAGCTTGTGAAACTCGGGCCAGGTCTCTCCACTCGGATCAGGAACCTCTTTGTGGCCATCTGACCACTGAAGCCTCCTGAGGATGAGGGAGCAGGGCCCTGGAATTCCCCCCTGGCTCACAGGACACCCAGGATAATGATTTTTTTCTTGAAGGAACCTTCTCTCAAATCCCCCAAATCTGTGTTGGTCCAGCAGGAACAGGAGGAACACGTGCAGGACGTTCAACCACAGCGCTGAGGAGCTGAGGCTTCCTTAGGGAAGGAGCAAGAATTGAACCACGAGGCCCTCAGGAATTTATTGATGGATATTCCTGGTCTCTCCCACCTTGGCTGCTGCTGGAATTACCTGACCCAGATCCTTTGCCAGCTCGGGAATGCTCTGCTTTAAAGGGGCAACACTCCAGAAAGCAAAGGAATGTTATTCCCCTTTTTTCATTTCCTTGTGCCACAGAAGGAGGCAAAGCCCTGGAAGCGAGGAAGTGGTGCTGGAATCTTGGATTGGTGAATTCCAAGCGGAGAAGCAGAGGGAATTCAGCCATCCCAGCGTCCCCCTGCAGCTCCAAGGCAGGACCAGGAATGCTGGAGCACCAAACCACTGGAATTATTTCCTTTGGTCCTTTTTATGGAAGAGGGGAAAAGCTGATCTCCCACGACAAATCCATGCTGTGATCCTCATCCCTGTACTTCCTGAGGAATTCTGGCATTCCAGCGAGGAGTTATGGCTAAAATCAGTTTTCCAGGGAAGAACCTGAGGGATTTGATGTGCACATTTCCCTGAATTTCCTCCACAAAGCATTAACTGGAATATCTGAAGTTCCCGTTTTTAAATGCAGCCTGGACTAGACTCAGCTGTGTTCCTCCCAAAAATTCCAGCTTTCCCTCAATTCCATTTTAAAGGAGCTTCAGCTGATCTGTTTTATCTCTAAAAAGGAGATTTACAACCAGAAATGACCTCAAGGGAACCACTCAGCAGCATCAGAGGCAATGCCACCTCCCAACCTGCAATAAAACCTTATTTTTCACGAGATCTTGGCTCAGGGAGGAGTTTAAAATCCAATAAAAACCCCAAAATCAAAGAAAAAAAAACCCCAAAAGGTGGCCTGAAATCATCCCAGTCCCCCCAGTCCAGAGGAAAACGCCCAACTCACCGTAGAGAGCTGTCCAAGTTTGATTGATTACATCTAGACATACAGTTCCTGACCTGGAACAGGCGGAAAAGACGGAATTAACACTGGAAAACGCTCTGGGAACGGGATAAAATCCTCCCCTACCCCTCGCCCAGGGTTTGGGATAAGCCCTGATTTATTCCTATTTATGGTCAACAGCCTTTAATTACCTCAACCTTCCCACCTTGCCCAAGAGAAAACGAATTGGAATTTCACTGACACGAAAATAGGGAAAATATGGGAAATTTTGGAGGATTAAGTACGGACACGGAGGAGGGATTTACTTACGCTTCGTCGATGTTGGGATGGAAGATTTTATTCATGAATCCTGCAAGGAGACATTTAGGTAAATTAGCAAAAAAAAGAACAAAATCCCAAATAAATATATTTTTTTCCCAAGAGAAGTCTGGAATTTACGGAACAAGGACTCGTCTGAATGGTTTCAGAGCCATCCCAGCCTGAGCTATAAATAGCTGTGTAACCTTTAAAATAGGCAGGCACCATTCCCACCCTGGGGTCCTCGGCCATTCCCTCAAAATCCAGGGAAACCTGGATTCAGGAAATTCAGGAAGACTCTGCAGTGCAACCACAGAGCTTTTGTTGGATCCTGAAAATTCCTTTCCATGAGCTCGAAGGAGCTCCTGCATCCGATGAAGTGGGTTTAGAAGTGCAAGAATTTTAAATAAACACCGAACACTGAATTGAAATAATTTAAATTATAACTCTATTTATTTAATTATATTTCTAATTTAAAGAATTTTAAAAGGAAACCTAACACTGAATTGTAATAATTTAAATTATGTTTATAACTCTATTTATTTAATTGTATTTCTAATTTAAAGAATTTTAAATGGACACCAAACACTGAATTTAAACAATTTTTATTATAATTCTATTCCTTTAATTATATTTCTAATTTAAAGAATTTTTAAAGGAAANTTAATTACATTTCTAATTTAAAGAATTTTTAATAGACACCGAACACTGAATTTAAATAATTTAAATGCTATTTATAACTCCATTTATTTAATTATATTTCTAATTTAAAGAATTTTAAATAAACACTGAACACAAATTGAAGCTCAACATTTCATTTTTTAACATATTTTTCCCAACAGAGATTTTCTGTGAGCTTGACAGCACAACCTCAGTCTACACTTGTGAGCCAGGGATGTAATAATTCCAATTTTCCATCAATACAGCAATTAATTCTCCTGTTGGTGCCTCTGGCCTCCTAAAAACCAGCTCAGATGAGGTTTAGAAGGAGAGAGCTCGATGTGGCTTGGTCCACATTTCAGATTTCTGGATTTGAGAGGGTTGGTTTTTTATTTTTGTTCTGAGTTGCAAATTAAATTGTTAAATAACCCCCTGTGGGTTTCGAGACTACAAAGTTCCAGCAGAAGGAGCCCCACGCTTTAATCAAAAGACAAATTTTGTTTCCCAGCTGCCAGCTTCAGCCTCAACTTCCAGACAGATGGAAGCTCCAAACAGTCCTCTCTTATCCCATAAATAATGATAAAATGAAGATATTAATGGAATTATGCACCATCCTCAGCCTGTGTGGAAGCAAAGCACATCCCAAAAAACGCTTCCAGTGACGGCTGAGAGTGGATGCAGAATCCAGGATCCCAACTCTTCACCAGGAGGAACCCAAATATCAGGATGTGGGCACAGAACAATCATGGGACAGGGCTGGAATTAATTCCTACATTTCTGGCTCGGATGAATCGTTTGGGCTCTGCCCAGAGGGGTGGCTCCGAGCAGGAGAAGCTGCTTCCAAAGCTTGGCGTTGCTTTTTGGGTCCAGAATTTGAAATAAATCCCCTTTTTCCCTGTTGTGCCACCTTTTTTATTGAGAACTGGAAATTAAAATCTCCTTTTCCCTCTTGTGCCAGCATCCTTCAGCCCAAAAATCCCGACAAACAGGGCCCAGGTGGGAATCTCCCTGCATTCTGCAGGAATCCAACAGCAACTATTGCTTCTGACAAGGATAAAAACAGGGAAGAAACTCAGCTCTGGGATATTGAGGCAATCCATTGAAAAAGCTCCCTCCAGGACTCAAAACACACTCTGGAAATTTTCTCTCCAGAGCAACCCCAAAAAGCCTAAAAATAATCCTCATTTACCATTTAAAAAGCTCCCGACCTCCCCCACCTTCATCCAAGCACTGGAGTGCCATCCCTGCCCGAACAAGGAGCAATCCCAGTCCAAGTGCCAGCATGGATCCCATCCGGGCTCAGAGCTGGAATAAGGGTTGAACTCCCTTCCTTCCCATGGATTCTGACCCAAACAGAATTCCACGTTTCCTCGGACTGCGGGATTTTGAACTCCATAAACATCTCCACGCCAACAAGTGGATTTCAGGAATAGCTTGGCAGGATTTGGCTGGAAAAACCGAAGCAGATTTAAAAAGGGAAGCTGTAGTTCCATCAAATATTTACGTTCTGCAGCTCCCTCAAGTTTAAATCAGGTCACGGATCCATTTTGCCAGAGCTGAGCCGCAGCGATCCCGATTTTAAATCCTGCCTGGCTCTTTGGGGGAAAAGCCAAACAGTGAAATGAAGAATGGAGAGGGTGGGGAAGACACTGGGAATAATCCCTTCCCTCACATTTTCCTTGGGATCAAGCTTCCCAAGTGGAACAGCTGTTCTCCAGGGAAGAACAGGAACAACCTCTCCCTGCATTCTTTTCCGAGGACTCATTCCCAGCCTCATTCCATGGACACAAACTGCCCAGGCCAAGAGCAGCTCCACTGAAATCCTTCTTTTCCCTGATCCAGGAATAAGCACAATTCTCTCCTCCTTTATGTGGAATGTAAATTCTCCTGCGCCGACATCGTTCCAACAAACCCGACTTGCTCCGAGTTTATTTTACCAATAAAAAGGACACAGTGCCCATGAACATCCAGGGAAAAATGAAATTCCAAGATCAAGAGGACAATGGGAATAGCCCTCCACAGAAATCCTTCTTTCCCTGATCCAGGAATAAGCACAATTCTCTCCTCCTTTATGTGGAATGTAAATTCTCCTGCGCCGACATCGTTCCAACAAACCCGACTTGCTCCGTGGTTATTTGTACAGCACAGTGCCCGTGAAGATCCAGGTAAAAATGAAATTCCAAGTTCAAAAAGAAGCCAGGAGGGAGGGAAAAAAAAATTCCCAGCACGGGGGCAGGTTTATTGCCACAGGCCTGGACACAGCACATTGCAGTTAATGCAAGCAGAATTCCAGGTGAGCATTCCCATCGGACAGGATTGGGATTTTGGGTTCTCTTCATGACCTGGAGCGTGAAGCTGAGGTCACAGCCTGTGATTCCAGGTGCTGGACTGGTTGTAAACACCTCATTTAACATTTTAAACCAAAATTCCCACTGAACTCTTGGAAAAGCCAAAGCTTGGGAAGAACGTGAGCAGCACAGTCCACCCTTTTTCCATACGGAGACACCGAAGTCCAGGATTGCCTCTGGAGGCAAAGCATAAAATCCACATGGATAAAAAGCCTTTAGCTGATAACAGAAGAACCCCTGGACATCCCTAAGGAATTCCACAACAGGAAGGGATGCAGCTGTTCCCACCCTGGAAAACCAACATGCGGATGCCGACCTTGAAAAGCGCTGGTGTTTCATCAACAGCCCCAGAGTGAGAATTCCTTGGATTGCCAAAAATCCTTGAGGAGAAGGGCATTGTGAAATTGAAACCTCAGCTCACTGAGAGGCTGCCAGTCTTCCTCGGCGCTGGAAACACGGGAACACTCGGAACGCTCCAGCAGCTGGATGGATTCCAGCATGGAATGAGGTTCTCTCATCGTAGTGCTCACGTAGCAGCTGTGGATGGGTTGGAAGATCCCAGAATTCCAAGATGGTTTGGGTGGGAAGGGATCTTAAAGTTCACCCAGTGCCACCCCTGCCATGGCAGGGACACCTTCCACTATCCCAGGGTGCTCCAAGCCCCAGCCAACCTGGCCTTGGACACTTCCAGGGATCCAGGGGATTCCCAAGGAAGCTGTCCAGCTTGGACAGCTTCCTTGGGAATTCCATCCCAGCCCTTCCCCACCCTCCCGGCCAGGAATTCCTTCCCAAAATCCCATCTAACCCTAAGATCCAGGGCACTGACTCGCAGTGGGATCAGAGTGAGCAAAACCACAGCGGAAAACCGGGAGGAATTCCAGACTTATATCCATGTCCAGACTGAAACTCCAGGGAAATGGCCACGAGGAATGACAACGTGCTGCTGTCATGAGCTGCTCTGCCAGCAAGTTCTCCTCCAAAAGGCAGATCCCTAATTCCTGGATAACTTAGGGAATGTGGAAGATTCCCACAGAATCTTCCCTTGGGTTGGAAGGGACCATCAAGCTCATCCAGTTCCACCCCCTGCCACGGGGACATTTTCCACTATCCCAGGGTGTTCATCCAGCATCCAGGCAGAACTCAAAAATGTGGGGGATGAGAGGGAAGAGCGACGTTCCCAACGGCACATCCCAATCTCCTGGCCTTGCCCAGGGAGAGCCCGACAACTCCGACGTGCTCCGTGTTTGTCTCGATGAATAAAAAGGACAAACTGACCATAAACATCCATGAAAAACGGAATTCCAACCGCAGCTGCGTGGCTGGGGATAAATTCAGGAGGGTTCCCCACTGGATCCAGGGGTGGAGCGGGTTTATAGCCACCTCCCCATCCCAAACTCCCCACACATGGATTTGCTCATGGATTGAGGCCAGCTGGACACTTCTCCCTCCCCAAACACCCAAAGGCCTGCAAGGGAACTGGGGTTTAAGCTTTACATTTTTCATTTTTGAACTTTTAAACCCACTTTACGCCAATTTTTGAATTTTTAAACCCACTCTACGCCAATTTCAGGGACTCCCTTCCTGTGGAACCACCACGAGAAGATGGAGGAGCTGTGGTAGGAGGTGGGGAGAGGGCACCAGAGCAAACCCTCCCTCCCAGTCCCCACTGGTGACTGGAACAACTGGTTTGGCCAGTGGCTGTTCCCATTTTTCAGGGATGTTCCCACCTCGGAGCTTCCCTCCCTGTCAGGTCAAGGAGCCCTCCTTGGCAAAGGCACAAACTGATTTTTGGTGGAATTTGGAGAGGCCCTCTCAGAGCACTGAGAACTGACACAAGGGGTTCTTATCACTCAAATCCCAGCAGCTTCCCAAAACAATAAATTAAGCACAGGTCAGGAGAAATCTGTTAAATCCTGGTTGGAATTGAATGAAATTTAAAAAAAAAAGAAATTAAATCCAGCTTCGTTCTTGTACCAGCTGCCACAATGCCTCGTTCTATACATACATATATTTATATATATATATTCCATATGTTCTGTGCACACAGCGGGTGTTTTGTTTGGGAAAACACTTGGAAAAAAGGGAAAATAGAAATGCAAGGCACCTGCAGGTAACTGGGACAGAGATGGAGGAAAATGAGAGCTGGGTATGAAGATACAGAAAATAAAATAATATATAATAATATAATATATAATAATAGAATAGAATAGAATAGAATAGAATATA
>VZRQ01009766.1:140716-170643 GCA_013397975.1 Machaerirhynchus nigripectus | reverse complement strand
ATTTGATTATAAACAAACCCAGTGCCGGCCTAATATTCCTGCAGATTTTAGCAATAAAATAAATAGTAATTAAATACTAAATAAATTCCATGGAACAACTCAGGCTCCCAGGTTTCTACTGCTCCTGCATCCGAGCAGGGTAGGACATTCCCACTGAATTTCCTCCTGTTTGTGGCATCAAAGGGAATTCATTTCCAGCTCTTCGCAAGAGCAGGGAGTGATTAAACCCACCAAATTTACACCAAGTTTTCTCCTGACTTGGGAGCTCCAAGGAGCCTTTCCAATCCTCCACAACTCCCCTTTGGAAAAGCAGGAAAGGCAGGAAGTTCCCCTGAAGATATTAAATCCCAGGGGAAAAAAGTGGAGCCAGCAGGGCCAGTGCAATCATCAACAGCTCCAACCACTTTGGAAGTGGAAGCAGCCATGGAGCAGGGAAGTGATTCCTCACAAAGGCAGGAATATTCCCATTAATTGACTGAAGCTTCGGGAGCAGCAGTGTCAGGAAGTGACTGGAGTTGGTTTTGTTCAGAGCAACTGCTCCAGCTCAAGCCTGAAAATCGGGATATTTAGGGATTTATTTACCCTGCTAAGAGCACTCAAGCCCAGAGCCAAGTTGCCAGCCCTACGTCTGGCTCTGTTCAGATCCCTGCTTTTCCTAGGATGTCCATTTCCCTTTTTACTGCAAGCTGGGGAAGCTCCTGTTGGGAAAAATCCTCCTGCAAACTACGGGATCTGGTTACACAGCACATCCAGGCAGCGCCAGGAATACCGGGAAGGCACCGCAGGATGTGATGAAACACTGGGAGCTGTCGCAGGAATCTCCACACAGATCCCAGGATGGTTTAGGTCCTTAAGAGCCATTCCTGGTGCCATTTTTAGGGAACAGCACTAATGATGATCCACGTGAAGGGCAGGGAATAAATGCCATGGATATTTGAAGAAGGAGCTGTGGGTGGGAGAAGGGAGTGAAGATTTGGCAGGAAAAGAGCCAAAAAGTTTCTCCTGGACACCAAGTGCATCCCTGCTCCTTCATCAGGGATTCCCAAAACATCCACACCTTTCCCAAGGACAACTCTGGAACCCACTGGAAAACCCTCTTGTAGTCAGGTTGGTGCTTTTGGAGACAACACCAAGATTCCCTGGATCTCACCTTTGGAGCCACACTGGGATAAAAGCAATTGGAGCAGATTAGAAGGAAACTCTCAGCCATCATTTTTCTGGAGCACACGGATACGCTCCGAGCCGTGGTGTTATTTGCTCCAAAAAAAAAAATCCACGGTAAAACAAACAAAAAAAAAAGCCAAAAATGCTCAAAAAACCCATGCCAAGATCCAAGATGTTCTAGGATGGAAGGAATATTTCAGCCTCCAGTCCTGGAATAACAAGGGAAGCTGCAAGGACGGCGCTTTTGCTCTAAGCTTCAGCATAAAAGTGGAATTTACTAAAGGGAAAGCTGCTGGATTCCATATTTTCTCCAAGGAGGGATTTGCATGGACAATTCGAACTCTGCTGTGAACAGAAACAAGTCCAGGACCTCCTGTCCATTCATGAGCTCCATAATCCCTGAAATTCTTCACTTCCACCTCTAAAAATCAGAGATTTTCACAGGAAATTTCTTCCCTATGAATTCCCGTGTTATCCAGAGCTCAGGCTGGGTTAGGACACTCGGTGGAATGGGAGAGGACAGGATCATTTCCAGTGCTCCCAGTTCAGCTGGGATGAAGGTTTGCTCTGGAGTTATCAGCAATGTCCAAACCAGAGATAATCAGGATGGCCCAGGAGGCTTCACCCAGGCCTGGCTGTCCCAGATAAGCCGGGCTGGGGCAGCAAAACCGGGAACCAAAGGAAAACAAACCCCTCCCTGCAGCTTCCTGGGAGCTTTCCTGAGTCCCAGCACTTTCCTTGGAGCTTCCCAGCTTTTCCAGAGCTCTGCTTTGCTAAGCCAGCTCAGGTCTAGCAAGGATTTTATCCAACCCAACCCTTGTTTTCCAGCAAGAGGTAGATTTTTAGGGAGAAAAATGGGGGTTTTCAGCAAGAGCTTGAGGAGAAAAAAGAGGTTTTTCAGCAAGAGGAAGATTTTAGGAAGAAAAAAAGGGATTTTCCAGCAAGAGGCAGATTTTTGGGAAGAAGTGTTTTTCAGCCACTTGATTAGAGACTCGTAGGCTGAGGGAGGCTCCTCATGAGGTCTGGGATAAACCAGTGGGAACACAATGGATTTAAACAAGTGGGGGATGGAAAACTAAAAAAAGGCAGCAAAACCAAAGTTAGGAGGGCCAAAAAAACTCAGTGATTTGAGCAGGAAACAGCTCCCTGCACATCATCCCGCCCCTGGATCCCTGGAAGTGTCCAAGGCCAGGCTGGATTGGGGTTGGAGCACCCTGGGATAGTGGAAGTTGTCGGGGTTGGAATTGGAGGAGGTTTAAGGTCCCTTCCAACCCAAAGCATTCCAGGATTTCAGACCGCCCTGAGCTGCATCGGTTTGTGTCACTTTGGAGCGAGGAGGGACAAAGGAGCAGCAGCAAATAGTGGGAATTCACACTTGGAATGTGACTTTCCAAGAGGAAGCTCCAGAGCTGACTGAGGAGGAAGAAAAGGCTCCTCAGAGCTGCAGATTTCTGTCATTACTCAGCTCTTTGCACATTTCTGGGCTTCACAGAAGGCTTCAAACAAACAACAAAGGTCAAGGACTGTGGATGAACAGCACCACCCTCTCCCAAAAGCCACGATTCCCACTTGGAACAGATTATTTCTCATCCCACCGAGCTCCCAAATACAATCTTAGCCCAAGGGGTTATTTTAAGGAAGCAGCCAAAGGAGGATGTTGATGTTGGAAAGGCCCATCCCATCCAAGCCTTCCAGTGGAGTTTCCACATTGGTGCTCCCTGGGCAGCTCTCCCCATTCCTGGAGTCCTGAGGTGGCTGAGCCACAAACAATCCCCTCTGCCCCAGAGGTGACACTCATTTCATCATCACGAGGCAGATGCTGGAACTTCCTGCACCTGCTCCAGTTTCCCAAGCAGAAAACTGGAAAATTGGTTATTTTATTTATGGCTTCAGCGACTGGGATAAAGTCGGGCACCTGAAGACATCTGAGGGGGCTCCCTGTTCCCCAAGGATGGATCCAAGCTCAAAACCATTTCCTAATTAAATTTCCAAGGTGAAACAAGCCTGACCAGTGAAGCCAGCTTTTTTTTCGGTGATAAATCCATGCTCCTGGGTTCTTCTGCACCTGCATTCAATGCTCCAAGAGGATGGAGGCTTCAGTGGAGGAACCCCCATCCACTTTTGGACAGAAGACCCCAAAAGTTGGGATCTCCCCAAGACCACGAGCTGTGGTTTTTGCTCCACCGCCCACCAGTGGAGTTATTAATAAAAAAAGCACATGGGAGAGAAATTTAACTGATCAACACACAAATATGCAGCCAAATCCCACTCCCAGCTCCTACTCCTTCCAAAGCCCAAAATTCCTCTCTGCTTGAGATCTGAAATCTGATAAAAGCGTTTTGCAGACTTAAATGTCTTACATTGCACTGGTACAACTCCACCTGCAAACTTTTCAGCACAAATCACAGGATTTGGGTGGAAAATGAGTATTTGTTACCTATAGACGGGGATTTGAAGGGATATTTGTCAGGAAGGTCGACTCTAACTTTCCATACTCCACCTTCATAGGGTGCTGCAAGGGAAGAAAAGCAGGAATTAGACACTCCACAGCTGAGGAGAGGATAAACAGAACCAGAGCATTAAGGAAAAGACATCTCTGGAATAATACACGGCTCCGCTGGGGGTGAGGTTTCAGAGCAAACCTCCCACGGGAAAAGCCTTTTTCCTGCTCTGCCTGCCACGATTTGAAGTGATTCTGGAAAAGATCTCGGCACAAAGACACCAGATTAACACCAGGCACTTTGGGATAATCTCCTTACCTCTGGAGATGGTGCTAAATTAAGGTGGAAAAGCCACTTTAATGACAAACTCCACAGAAATTCCCATGACTGGTGCAAAACTTGGGAGCCGGGCCTAGGAAAGCTCAGGGATGCTGAAGGCCGGAGTTTTCCAGAGGCAGCATCCAGCTCTGCCAGCTCCAAGGGATGGGGTTTATCCATGTCCATGCTCACAGCTGGATCCTCCCCACCCTCCAAAAAGGGGCTTCCCTGGATTTCTCTCTATCCCCCTTAGATTTGTTCACCTTTTCCCCTCAGGAATGTCATTTCCCTGCTCCCCACCACAAGCCACTGCCTTGTTTTTTGGAAGGGCTGGGTCATGAACTTACTTCCTTGTGGTCCATAAAACTTCACGACAAATTCATTGAGTCCTCCTAAGATTGTGACTTCGTGTTTGCTCTCAATCCTGATGCAGCAAGTCAAGGAAAAACATTTAATCTGGGAAACAAAACCCACTTACCCGGATCCAAGGAATTTACTCCATGCTCGTTGACCCAAATATTCAAAACATCCCAAGCCCGACGTGGAATTCCAGTGTCCTGACACATCTAAGTGACCACAGCACCACAATGACGTCGGTAAAAGCCAATTCCCCACCCTCCCCTGCCCTGAGGAATCTTGGGATGAATCCTCAGAGCTGCTGAGTTTTCCATCCCCTCCTGCAGGTCTGAGCTTGGATTTAGGAGAGCCAACGTTGGGTCCCTACCAGCGATGTGCTTGAAATAAACACACCGAGGCTGCTCTGATTCCCTGCTCCGAATGAATTCCACGGAATAAATGTGCTGAGGCTGCTCTGAGTCCCTGCTCCGAATGAATTCCATGCAATAAATGCACTCAGGCTGCTCTGAGTCCCTGGCCCAATTAATTCCATGCAATAAATGCACTCAGGCTGCTCTGAGTCCCTGCTCCGAATGAATTCCATGCAATAAATGCACTCAGGCTGCTCTGAGTCCCTGCTCCAAATGAATTCCATGGAATAAATGCACCGAGGCTGCTCTGAGTCCCTGCTCCGATGAATTCCACTCTCCCCGGCTGCCTCTGGAGCTGGTGGAGGCCTCCCACAGCTCCCATGCAAATCGTGGCACTGTCATGTTAATTTGACTTGCAAGACCCAAAAAAAAAAAACCAACTCCCCGAGTCTTGGGAGAGACAGAAGGGGGAGAGTTCGCCCCGAAAAGAACAACTGGAAGAATCAAAGCGCTTCGGGAAGAAGGGAATACAAAGGGAAAGGCAAGTGGGAAGAAGGGAATACAAAGGGAAAGGCAGGAAATCTTTATTCCAAGCGAGGCTCGGTTAAGACAATTAGTGGTGATGTCTCAGCTCTGAAGCTTGATAAGGAATTCTGCTGTAAATCAGGGTTAATGGGTTGGGAATAATATCCTACAGCAATTCCCTCTCATCGGTAGTGTGGATATGAATTACAAAGGAAGCAGGAGAAAATCAAAGGTTTATTCCTACCCAAACTTCAGCTCTGCAGCACCGAGGCTGCTCCTGTTTGAGGGAAGGGGACACGGAATATTTCATCTAAGATCCTTCACGTCACAGCAGGAGCTTGGCAGGAATGTTCCAACTACAGGGAACTAAAGGCAGATTCCCCCTTTTTTTCCCCCCATGATTTTTCACTCGGATGGAAAAGGTTTCCTGCTTGCACGGCACAAAGTTTGCCCAGGATTGCAGGAATTCCACAGACCCCCCCTCAGACCTTGATGACACCTGGGCACACGCTGAAATATTCCCAACCCAGAAACAAACAATTCCCACCTCAGATCCCTGATCTTAAATTACAACCTCTGGAATCTGCTGGAAGTGCCTCACAAAGGGCTGTGAGAGGCTCCTGCACCCCGAGGTGCCGATTCCACGCTGGCAGCTTGTGGGAGGAGATCCGAGTCCCATCTGCGGGGTCCGGCAGGATTTATTGCAGTTCCTCAAGTACAATGACTCCCAGATTGGACAGATTTTTCCCACAGTGTCAGCTCCAAAAGGGTTTGGACACAACAACCTCCTTCCCCTCGTTCTCATGGGGAGAGGGAAAAGTTTATGGCCGCTTGTTTTGGCTCCGGAGTTTTCTTGGTTCAGCGTGAGCTGCTCTGCCCTAAAATTCCACGGCAAGGAGCTCCTTACGCCCGGCAGTCACCCAGGAGCAGCCCACAAAGGGCAGATGGAAACCTAAATGCCCTCAGTGCAAGTGATTTCCCTGCTAAAATCCACCGGGAATCTCTGGGAAAAGCGGCATCGCTCCAGGTTTGCGGTGAGGAGCCTCCCAACGAAGGGAAGGGTCGTGGCTGCTTTCAGCGCTGACCTTGAGGGACATTTTTCACCAGATCCTTTCCTGCCACTCAGCAGCACATCAGGAAGCTTTCAAATTTAATTCCTTCGAAAATGCACCCCTGGGTAACTATTCCAGGATCCCAAACTCTTACACAATGATGGCCCGGGAAATGTTTAATACTGGAGGATTTTCACACTCGCAGCAGCTTCAGGGATCAGGTTAAACACAAATGGTTTTACTCCGGACTAAATCGAGTCCTGCTTAACAAAAACCAGCTCTCCCAGCCTGATCCCGAGCAGCTCCAGCCTGGATGCTCCTCAGCTCCCAGAGTTAATGCTGACTGTAAATGAAAACTGAGTTTTCCACACTCGGACTCAATCCTGGTGTTCCCAAATTCAGAAAATATTAACGAGCCACACAGGGCCATAGCTGAATATTGTCCCTGTTGTGGCAAAGACCTAAAACTCCTACCAAAAAGATCAGTGAGTGAACTGGGTTCATGAAAGGGAGAAATACTGGGATGAAAGGTTTGGGAACAACCACACTGTTTATTGACACAATCCCAGAAATTCTTCCCTGTGATGGTGGTGAGACCCTGGCACAAATTCCCAGAGGAGCTGTGGCTGCCCCTGGATCCCTGGAAGTGTCCAAGGCCAGGTTGGATGGGCTGGGAGCAATCTGGGACAGTGAAAGGTGTCCCTGCCCATGGTTTGGGCTGGAACTGGATGGGCTTTAAGGTTCCTTCCCAGCCAAACCATTCCCTGACTCCATAGTTGAGGATAAACTGAAAAGAAAGTGATTTCAGCAATAAAGCCCTGGCACCAACACAGGGGAAATTTCTGGAAGTGCATTAGCAGCAGTGAGGAAGCTGGGAAAGCCCTCTTTCCTTGGAATGAGGTGAATTCCAGGTGAGCCCCCAGTTACTAACACAGCTGGGGTGAAACCATCTGCCCTCTCCCTTCTCCACCAAGAAGAAGGTGCCCAGGAATGTGAAACCTTGGAATCCCATGAACAAAACAGCTGGGAGCACTCCTGGGAGAACTGCATGGAGCTGTTACAGACAGAACATTTCCACCCTACCAGCTTTTTCCATCTCCAGAAATTCTTCAGGAAAGGAAACACTTACTGCAGAAGCTGGGACTCTGGGAAGACCAGGAATCTGAGGCAGACCTCCAGGCTCCTCCATCCCACAAAGCTGTCCCAGGGAACCTTCCAGCAGCACAAGGAATAAGCACAGGGGAGCAGCAGAAGGGATTGGACATGCTCAGAGCAGTGTCCAGACCACATTCCCAAAGAAAGCTCCACCATGATTCCCAGGGATGTATCTGGGAGTGAAGAGCACAGGCTCTGATCCAACTCTTCTCTCAGCTCACACGGCATTTTTTCCGTAAGGCCAAAGTCTTACAAGCAAATCCCGGATGAATTCTGTTCCAAACATGCCAGGAATTAATCAGCAGGCTCGGATCCAGGAGCAATCCAGGACCTGTCTGGACACCCACAGTCCTGAAGGAACCCAGCTGTGCCGAGGGCACACGGCTTCTCCTCTCCTGCATTCAGATTCCAGTGACAGATCCCGCAGTGATTCCAAGTAACTCCCAGCAAGGAGAAATGCTCCAGGTCTTCAGCAAACTGAGCACAGCTTTGGGAAAGCCCAGGGAAGGAGCATCAAGAACTTGGAGCAAGATTCCCACAATCAAGGCGATCTCCACGCCTTTCTCCCAGGATTTGCTACATTTGTGTCCACAATTCCCAGCCACCTCTTTCGATGGATACTGATCTGCATCCATGCAAAAAGCCCCCAGGAGTTCAACCACACATCCAGAATTTTTTGGGAAGACCACAACCCCCTCACCTTTTAGTCCACCCTGTCCAGGCCAATCCCTCTGTGCCCACATTCTCTCTCTCCGTGCACTTTTCATTACTCAAAAAAACCCAAGCAATCAACGGATAGATATTTTGATATTCCTGATTCCAGGGGTTCATCCTGGAAGGAGCCCTTGTCCCCACAGCAAGGACACAGAGTCAAGCTCCAAGCTACAAACCCAGCCTGTAACACATCCCATGCCCCAAAATGTTTAACAACCATCAGCAAAATCCCTTACAAGACTTTTGGCCTCGCTGCTTTTATCTCCTCATCACCTCAGGATGCCAACTGGACCTGGTGCCAAAAAAAGCCAGTGGAAAAATCAAGGGAAAAGAGAAAAATCTGGATACAAGTCAGGTTTCTAAGCTCAACAGCCACAGAAATGAGAAGTGAATCCTGAGGACCTGAAGATAAATTATCTTAGTCCCAGGACTGCCAAAGGAATTTTAATGCCAGTAAATGTTGGGAATATTGAGGTGATGCTACAGAAGCTTGTTTTCAAATATCACCTTGGAAGGGTTGCTAGGACAGAGCCAAGGGAATTTTTCAGGCCCCCCATCCAGTGCCTGAAATGTGCCAGGAGCTCCAAGGCCAACGGAGCCGTGGATTTGCACGACAGGAACATCCCAGCTCCCTGCTGGGATCAAGGCTCTGCTCCCAGGGCTGAACTCGTAGGAAATTGTTTCCTCAGGCAGAATAAAAAGCAATTTAAAGCATTTTGCTTTTTCTACATCACGACAAAGCCCCCACAAAAACCTTTCAAATCTGGAGTGCGAGGACCTGCCCATCAGTCAGGACAAAGTGACCACTGTGGATTTGCCTGTTCCAGGGTCAAATTCCCATTTCCTCATCCTCATGCAGGGCCACCCACCACTGCAGGGCTGGATTTCCCCTGCAGCAATAATAATAAAAAAAAAATGGTTAGGATTTGACTTCACACCCAGATCTCCCCAAATCCCAGATGAATATCATGGCCTACAGATGGTCTGTCTGTTCACAGGGTTGAGTGGCTTTTTCCTGGCAAACATTTAACTCAAAAAACAAAAAAAAAAATCCTTTCATTAAGTTTCTTTCAAATTAACATTAGTTACAAGCTTGGGAAAATGAGGTTTCCTGCTAAAAATATTCCACTGAAAATACAGCGAGCAGCCCTGACCCAAAGAGGAGCAGAAAGCTGGCATGTCCCACGGAAAAATAAAGCTGAGGATTTATCTGGGGGTTACAGCTGAAGTGAGAGATGGGTTGAGGGTCATGATGAGGACTCAAGTCCTTTCTAAGGATCTCTGATGGGTCCTCTCTTTTTTAGAGACTTGTCTGCAGGTGAAGAACATCACCAGAGAAAGCATCCTGAATCTGAGGGAAAACGAAACACCACACCTGAATATATTTCAAAAAGAAAAAGCAATCACCCAGCTCTGCCACCTAAGCAGAAAACCTGCCTTTGAGCAAACAATTCACTGTATTTTGTGATAAAAGGTGATTTAAAAACGAGATTAACACTCACATACTGGATTTTTTCCATTGTGAAGATCTCTATGCCACCCCTTCAATGGAAATTTGAGGTGCCAGAGGTGTGAATTCTTCTGAAGTCTTTCCAAGCAGCGTTTTGCAACAGAAATCACCTCTATGAGTGCAACTGATGGTTATTCATGTTTATGGTCTTACAAAGGCAGATGAGCTCCACTGGAAGCAACACCGAACCTGAGGATTTGCACAGCTCAGCTCAGCCCCTCCCTGCCTCCAAGCCTTTGGAAGCTGCTTGGCCTCCTCCAAACTCCCTCCTTTCCCTGATCCAACACCCCCGGTGCCAGCGGTGCACGTGAAACCGCAGCTGGCGCCGGGGCTTTGATGCTTTAAGGAGTATTTATCCCTGTTTTCCCCGACTCCTGGCCCCGTTAGTCACATTTAACTTCCCGCAGGCTCCTCCAGCCCTGCAGGACACCAGGAAAAAAGGACTCTTAGAAGTCAAGAAGGTTATAAAGAAAAAACCCCTATGATTTCTCTGAGCACCAAGAGGTGCATTTTGCAAACTTCTGGAGAACTCCAGGCTAAAACTATTCCAGTATTAAAATCCACGGGTTTTCCTCAAGCCACGTGTTCTCGTTGCCATAGGGCGCCCTCACAGCTTCTACCTTTCAGCAAAGGGGTTTTGGAGCACCAAAGCCAGGTTTGTTACTTGCCAAGGATGTTCTGTTGCACAGTTCCTGGGATGGCACCACTGGGGTTTATCCTCACAGCCCTGGGGCAAATCCCAACCTTCCTTTGGCTTCTCCCTCACCTCTGCCATGGTGAGACCTCACCTGCAGAGCTGGATCCAGCTCTGGAGTCAACAGCAAAAGGACCTGGAGCCAGGCTGGGAGAGCTGGGAATGTTCCCCGGGAAAAGAGAAGGATCTGGGGAGAGCTTCCAGCACATTCCAGGGCCTCAAGGGGCTCCAGGAGAGCTGCAGAGGGACTGGGGAGGACAGGAGGGACAGGACACAGGGAATGGCTTCCCACAGCCAGAGGGCAGGGATGGATGGGATCTTGGGAAGGAATTCCTGGCTGGAGGATGGGGAGAAGCTGGAATAGAATTCCCAGAGAAGCTGTGGCTGCCCCTGGATCCCTGGCAGTGTCCAAGGCCAGGCTGGACACTGGGGCTTGGAGCAACCTGGGACAGTGGAAGGTGTCCCTAGCCATGGCAGGAATGAGATCATCTTTAAGGTCCCTTCCAACCCACACCATTCTGGGATTCTGTGACTGAAATGAACTTTTCCAGGAATCCCAGAGCTCTGAAAGCCACAAAACTGATTGGAATCCTACAGAGCACAGAAAAAGGACAGAAAGGCACTCCTGGAAGGCTCCGAGGACAAACACCCTTCCCATCCCTTGGCTCTCCTGATCCCTGCGACAAGTGAACCAGGGACACCGTGACACAGAGGGGATTTCACTCCTTGTAAGACAACACCAGCTCTATTTGCTGCCAAAAATGCCCTGCAAGGACAGGAATTGTGAATTAATAACTGCACAGCAACCTGTGCTTGGCTGCTGACTTTTCATTTTACCGCACACAAGAGTTCCCTTGTTAGAAATGCAGCTTTGCTTTGAAAAAAAAAACCTTCCTGGCCACTTCTCCACCAGGTTTTACCTGCCTGAGGCAAGAAATCACACAAGAAAAAGAATTCTTAAATGATTCCAAGGGCACCCTTCCCAATTTCACCTAAGGATGGTAAATTTCCCCCAGACAAAGCCCTTAGTCAGCACTGACCCCATCGAGAGGCACTTCCCTGTGAGCCAAAAGGCACCTTCCGGATGAAAACAGGGATTTGGGGAGAAGGAAATGCTGCTCCAGCAAAGCCTCCAGCCTGGCTTGCTTTCATTGGAGCTGCTGGTGATTTACATCTGGCTGATTTCCACCCATCTTGGTGCCAAGAAAGCGGAGTAATAAGGGAAAGGTAGAAGGAAAAGTCAGCTTTTCCCTGGAGACACTTTGCAGACGAGTTGGCTGCTCTGAACCCAGCAGAAACTTCAGTCAGCATTTTTCCTCCACTCCAGGCTCCAAACCTGGTTTTCCCTCACCAGAACCACCACAGGAAGACAAGATGCATCTCATTCCATGCTGGATGGAGCAGCAGTGCCCTTTTCCTTTGGGAATAAATTCCTTCACTGCCCTCCCCAACTCTCTGTTGCTCCCTTAACAAGTTTCAATGTGTTTAGAATTAAAAAAAAGAAGTCAGGTGCATATTGGATCTTTTATCCAGGAAGGGAAGGGAGCTGGGGAAGGGGCTGGAGCCCCAGGAGCAGCTGAGGGAGCTGGGAAAGGGGCTCAGCCTGGAGAAAAGGAGGCTCAGGGGGGCCCTTGTGGCTCTGCACAACGCCCTGACAGGAGGGGGCAGCCGGGGGGGTCGGGCTCTGCTCCCAGGGAACAGGGACAGGAGGAGAGGGAACGGCCTCAGGCTGGGCCAGGGGAGGTTCAGGTTGGATTTTAGGGAAAATTTCTCCATAGAAAAGGCTGTCAGGCACTGGAACTGACCAGGGCGGGGGTGGAGTTCCCATCCCTGGAGGGATTTCAGATCCCTGTGGAGGTGGCACTTGGGGACACGGCTCAGTGGTGGCCTTGGCAGTGCTGGGAATGGTTGGACTTGATGGACTCAGAGGCCTTTCCCAACTAAAATGATTCCATGACCCTGTATTTTATTTTTTGCATTAAACAGATTGGAACAGACTTGTCTAGAACTGTGTTCAGCTTCCACGGGATGGGCCAATATTTAATTGCCGTGGTGGCACCAGGAATTCCCTCCATCCCATCAGTGGTTTTCAATCCCTTTAAGCCATGACCTCCACGAGTCCTGGCAGGGAGAGATGCATTAGCCAAGGTGAGAAGAAGTTGGCACAGGAATTTTAAAGGGATTGGATTTGATGGAAGGGAGGTGGAATGAATTTGGGATCAATAAAGCTGAAGTGATGTCCCTGTGGGTGACCACAACGTGACAGAGCTGCTTCCACAAGCACAAGACTTCTTTAAATCCCAGGAAAAGCCAAACAGGGATCCAAGAGGTGCAATTAACACCTACGTAGAAGCAACTGTCAATGAGCAAACTCCTTAAATGGATCCTACAAGGAGGGAACTGCACTGTTTGGGGAAGGACCAGACAACGAGAACCTCTCTGGGATAACTGGAAAGGCAAAAACATCCCCAGGATTCGACTCAGACCGGATGCCTGAGCTTCCCAGGAGAATTCGATGAGAGCTGGGAATAATCAGGAACCAGAAGAATTCACTACTCTGAGTTCCAGCTCAGGGAGAAGCCCGAGCTGGGTCCAGGAGCAGGGAGGATGGAGCTGGAGTAGTTTAAGTGGCCACACATCTGTCCCTGATCTGAGCTGAAGCACCAGATTTAATATTTGCATCACTCCAGCTCCCACCAAGAGAAGTTGGTTTCCATGGAGATGGGACACACTGGTGGAATTGAGTGTTTCATGTACAAATAATCAACTTCTCCAAGCAGCCAGAAATTTCAAGTGTGTTTTCAGTGAAATATCAGCAGGAGAAAACACAATCGTTGCTTTTTCCAGGTGTGCTGGCAACGGCTCATTTCCTCTTCGGGAGGATTCAAGAAGTGCTGCAACTCTCGTGAAAGAGAAACCGTGGTTGTGAAACCACAGGAACTGAGCGTGACCCCAAACCTGTGCTAGACCTGACACCAAGGCCAAGATTGAAATGTATTTCGGGGCTGGGCCTCATCATGTGATTTACAAGAATGCAGCAGGTCTGTTAAAAGCAGATTGCTCTGACATATTCCAATACTTCCCTAATTTAGTCTTCAGGGGAGAAAAAAAAATGTATTATTTTAAGATGTGGCTTTTTCCTTCGAGGGGAGTTTGGGTTAGGTTTTTGTGGATTTTAATGAAATGCTTTTTCGCTCCCAGGAACCTCCAGAGTCATTCAGAAACTGCCTCAAAGCACCTCAGCAACGGTGACATGAAGCCCCAAAGGGACAAACATCCATCTCCTCCCGCTGCAAAGCCCTTGGGATGAGATGTTTGCACTCAAATGAGATGTTTGCACTCAAAGCAGATGCAGAGGAGGCCAAGAGCTGAGCTTTGGCAAGGGCTTATTTAGGTGAAAAAAAGGAATCCAGAATTATGTCAAGGTCTTGATTTTAAACAAGATAAAGAGTTTGGTGGCAGGAAGGAGAAAGTGTCAAAGGAAATATTTAAAGCTTAAAATAAAATAAGCTTAAATTTAGCTTAATTTTAGCTTTGGCATGGAGCAGGTCGAGTTCTGGAGGCAGATTCCACATCCTCTCTGCTGCCCTTTGCCAGGATCTTTCCTTGGCTGCAAAAGATGCTGAATTGGGCCACAGAGACTCAGGAAGGAGATGCTGATCCTCAGCTCAAACTACAGCCTAACACTGACTTGGGGAAGTGTGAAACCAGGGAATCCCGAGAACTGGTTTAATGAACACTCCATGCTGGGATGCTCCAAGAAAAATCAGCCCTGAGAGAGGCTCCCACAAACAGAGCGAGCCTTGAACTGCTGAAACATCACAAGGGGGAGGAAACACTTCAGGACCCTGACAGGATCTCTCCCCGGCCCGCCAGGAGCAGAATCCAGGGGGATTTTTCCTGTCCTGCTCCCTCAGCCTCTCTAACACCAAGGAAAACAGTGTTACCCCAGTGTGGGGTTGTTCTGCAGAGTTCCTTCCAACCCCACTAGAAACCCTCAGGGAGGCATTTCCTGGTGCCACCTGCACTGGGCTTGGTGAGAGGAGTTTGTAAACCAAGCTTTCAGAACTGAGACAGCACCAGCTGTTTGAAATTCCAGCCTGGGTAGGCTGGGCTTGAACTCTAAACCAGACTCAAGAGCCCAGAGCAAGCACAGAAATAGACAGTGCCAGTGAAAATGAGGCAGCTCTGGTGCTCACAAAGCTGCTTCAACTTTAATTCAACAATAATTGGCTTTTGCCCTTAAAATCCAAACTCCCAGTAGGGAACTGCCTCCCAACCAGGTGTTTTCTGCACCACCCACAAGAGCAATGAGGTCTCCCAAAGGTATTTTGGAGGTGACTTGTCCCCTGAAGAAGAGGGAACAACTGATATTTCACAGAATCCTAAAATTTGGGTGGGAAGGGATCCCAAAACCATCCAGTGCCACCCCCTGCCACGGGCAGGGACACCTTCCACTATCCCAGGTTGCTCCAAGCCCCCTTGAACAATTCCAGGGATCCAGCCAACTTGTGCCAGGGTTTCACCACCCTTACAGGGAAGAATTTCTTCCTAAGATTTAATCTAAACTTACCCTCTCCAGTTTTAGGCCATTCCCCAGCTGTTGGTTCCAGGATTCTTTGCTACTTGAGGAAGCTCCAGCAGTTCTGAGCCTTCCCAGAGAAGGGTTCTTACCTGCCAATCCTCAAAGAAAAGAGCTTTAAAACAAATCTCCAAACCCACTGGGATTTCTCCAGCCTGGGTGTAGGAAATAAAAGCCAACTGGATTTGGAAATTAAGCTCGAGATTAGTGCCATTCCCTTAACCTAAAGTAAGGCAGGGGAAAATCATGGTTTGGCTTCAATGCAGATTTCCCACCCCCCAGTTTGAGGGAACACACGAAACCCCACCAGCCACAGGTGGTTTATTCAGGGTGGATCATTCCCTGAGGCACCTGGTGATTTCTGTTCCTTTCAAAACACTATTAAAAATACAGTTTCTTCAAGAACAAGTGAAATTCTGCCCTTCTGATTCTCAGGTGCAGCAGGCAAGGCACAGACCGGCTCGCAAGCGGTGGAAAATCAGGATTAACATCAGCATCCAGCCTAGGCAAGGGGCCTGCACCCAAAACCCTTCCTTAAGTGCTGAGGCAGAACCCACACCTTGGAAAGGCTCATCTGAAACCCATTTGCAGTCCTGGTCAGGATCCTGCTCCTTTGGCATCGGGGTAAGGTATTACAGCAGCTCTCCACGGCCTGCCAGGAACGGAATCCAGGGGGATTTTTCCTTTCCTGCTCCCCAAGCACCTCTAACACCAAGGAAAACAGAGTTATCTCCAGCGTGGGGTTGTTTTGCAGAGTCCCTTCCAACCCCACGTGGAAATATTGAGGTGCTGGGGACCTGAGGGTGCTGTGCCTTTTACAGATCCCTCCCAAACTCCGGAGGATGGGATTTGTTCCCTTCTCTGCTGCGGGAAGGAGCCCTGCCAGAACTTCCAGAGGGATCACATTTGCTTCCCCCTTCCTTGGCTTTGTTCAAAGAGTTTTAAAGGAGCAGCTCAGGCACGATTTCCACACAATTCTGTTGGGTTTTTAGCACAAACTCCAAACCTGAATCACAGACCCAGTGAAGTTAAAACAACCACAGTTCCCTGTTTTCTCTCACACCAAAGCAGAAAAAACCCCAAGTGATTTAGGAACAAGCAGCCTGGTTACACAGAGCTGAAGTTTATAAAGTTTTCCTTCTTTCCAGGCCACCTGCAATATAAAAACACCACAGTCCCACACACACCAGGAAACTGCAGCCCAGTGTTGCTACAGGAAAAGGTGTAGGAGTTTCCTGCATGCCAGAGTTTTGTACAGAAATCCCTCCAGCAATCCAGTGTGCCCCTGTCATGGCTATTAAACCAATTATCCTCTTGATCCTTCCTATGGAATGAGGGCAATGGGGCACTGTGGCTTCCCCAGTGGATCCCACAAACACATCCAGCATCCCAGTGCTGGGTGGGAACAGCCAAGCTGCACAAGTGGGTTTGGCCATCTCTGTTTATTAATAAATCTATCACTCAGCTTTCTGCCAAGCCAGGTGGGATTCCACCACATGGATCAGTCCTGAGAAAATACAAATACACAATTTGCAAGGTTGGGCAGAGGGTCAGCACAAGTAGTTCCCACCCATCAAGCCAGTTAACTCTGGAAAACTGGAATCACAGGATGGTTTGGGTTGGAATGGACCTTCAAACCATCCAGTTCCACCTGCAGGGACACCTTCCACTACTCCAGGTTGCTCCAAGTTCCACCCAGCCTGGCCAGTTCAGCTTAGAATGTAAAATTAAAAAGACTGACACGGGGTCAGTTAACCACCAAACCACCTGCAAAAAGTTCATTTAATCACCAAACCACCTACAAAAAGTTCATTTATCAGCCTTGGGAGTTCAGGAAATCAAGCTGGTGCTTCCTTTACTCCCAGCAATTCCTCCTGCATCCAGCTCCCACCATCAGCCTTTGCACCAAGAACAACACTCACCCATAAAAAAGTGGTTTCGAGTCTTGAGCGCTTCCGAGGGGTTTTTGGCCTTTCCCAAGGGATTCATTGCACAGGATTTTCCTGCAAGTGGAAGGTCTAAAGATACATTGTGTTCCAGAGGAAGACATGAGAGAGCCACGCTTGGAATGAGCAATGACCCCCATGCGAAGCAGGAGCGGGGCTGTGGCCAGGAGGCTGCCAAGGAAGGAGCCAGCAAAGCCTCGGGAGCTTTGTTGGGAGATGGGAATGGCTGGGAAGCCCAGAGCTCGCCAGCACCAACAAAACCACGGCCAGGCAGAGCTGGGGCAGCACCAGAGCCAAGAGTGGAGCGTGCCCAAATCCCAGGATAGCTGTCATGCTGAAGGCAGGCATGGAAAACAGCTATTTTTCTATTTTTTTTATGGTTTCCAGGTTTTGAAGATCTTCCTTTGCTCAGCAGCTGCAGCAGAGGCAGAAGGAAGAGGTCCAGGCTGTTCTCAAGCACTGTGGATTTCTGTGTCTATGGGAAGCCTCTGATGTCAGCGTTTCCCAGGAAGGCAGGGGATTAAAATCATGGAATGGTTTGGGTTGGAAGGTACCTTAAAGATCATCCACACCCACCCCCTGCCATGGGCAGTAACACCTCCCACTACCCCAGAGTGCTCCAAGCCCCATCCAGCCTGGCCTTGGACACTTCCAGGGATCCAGGGGCAGCCACAGCTTCTCTGGGAATTCCAGCCCAGCCTCTCCCCAACCTCCCAGCCAGGAATTCCTTCCCAATATTCCATCTAAAACTCAGCTCTTTCAGTTTATAGCCATTCCCCCTTGTCCTGTCCCTCCAGGCCCTTCCAAAGTCGCTCTCCCTCCTTTTGTAAGACCCTTTAAGGCACTGGAAGGGTTCATTAAATCCACTTTGGCACCACCACAACCAGAGGAAGGGAAAAAGGGAGGCTTTTTTACAACAGGACCAGCAGAACAGCAGAGGGTAAAACACAGGAACACAGAACACAAAGTCCTTGTCACTGTGACCGGGCAGATTCCTCCAAAACAACCTCCAAGATGTAGAGGTGGAAGGGCTGCAGAAAGATTGGGATATTTCCCTGGGAGAGTCTGGAAGATGCTCTCACTGCTGGAAGCTCTTGGAAGTAAAGTTCCCTAACCAGAAGCACCGAATCCACTTGGAGAGGGAAACCAGGACAGAGGAGTGAATTTGCATCCGCTGGAAATCAGGAGCAGCTCATCCACACTCCCGCTCCTGATCCAATATCTTGTTCTAGCACATCTGCTCAGGCTTAATTATCCCACTTCCCTCTCAACTCCCTAAAGAGAGGCTCAGCACTTGTGTGAAAGACAGAGCCCAGGGGAGTTTTACAAATCAGCCATCCCGAAATTTATGTCCTCGTCTCTCTGAGAGCTGCAGGAAGAAAAACTCGCCTGGAGGTTTCCCGCAGGAATAACAATACCTGGAGTTTGTTAAGTGGATCAAAAAACAAAAACAAACCAAAACAAACCAGCAGTCAATTTAAAATGGAAGTTGAGCTTTGGATTCAGCCCTGGAATACACCCCACACTGCCAGGATCAGGGGTGTTGTTGGGACATTGCTATTCCCAGCTTTTAGGCTGTGTTGGGGAGCTTTGGAGGGAAGGCAGAGCTTTCTCATAATGAGTTAAATTCAGCTGAAACAGAAGATTCCTTGACATCATCTCTTTGAATCACCATTCGAGAAAAGACAAAGGAACACCACTGCAACTGCACTAAAAACTAATTAACAGTTTAGTCGTTAGCAGGTGCAGCTGCCTGAAAAGTGGGATTTTGTCACCAAGTTTGAAGTGTCTCCTCCTTCAGAGAGGAGCTGATAAACCCCCCCCTGAGTTTTCCCCAGCACAGAACAAAAAGCCTGGAGCCGACCTCTGCCAGATGCTCTGAATTCCAGGTGACCTCCGGCAGAGCCAGCCAGGCTTTCAAAGACACACATTTATCACAGCCTTCTTTAATAAATCAGAATTAAGCAGCCTTGACACACTTGAAGCCATTTTGGAGGACAATATTACTAATCCACACAAAAAAACCCCAACCCCAATTAACCAGTGTGCTGCTGCAAAGCACCAGAATCCTGCAACAATCAAGGAAGTTAAATTAAAATAAAGACAGCTTGGAATCACAGAACCAGCACACTGCTCCCAGCACTTTTCCCTTGCGCTGCCACAGTGACTTATTTTCCTCCCCTTTACTCATCTCTGCCATTTGACAATTTTAGCAGAGATGTGGGGCTTGGAAAAAAAAGAAACATAAAAAAAGAAAGAAAAGTGGGAACATTCCTTACTTGAGATAAATGAAAAGGGGAATGAGAAAAGTGGTTTTCTCCCTTTACTCTGAGCTGTAGCCACCCTAAACCTACACAAATCTCCTGCAGCAACCAGAGTTCAGCAAGCCCCAGTTTTTGGGATATGGACCTGATCCATACACAAAAATGGGACAGGATTCTCCTCCTGGCCACACTGTCAGCCCTAGATGGGACTCAAGCCGCTCATCCATAAGGAAGCTCCACGTCCTGTTACTCTTCCCTGCAATTCCACCTCCACTTCCTCATTCAGGAACTTCCCAACCCAAGCTCGGCGTTGCCCCTGCCCTGTGGGATTAAAAGGAAACAGGGATTTCAGCAGAGGCAGCACTGGGTGTAGGGCACAGCCCAGATGCTCCCAAAATTGGGATGGGGCAGGAATTTGGATACAAAACCTCCCACTTCTGGCTCACAGGCTAAATTTAGTCCAGTCTGGTAATGACCTAAAAACCAGTTGATGTGGGTTTCTGTGACGCCTGTGGCGGCTCCAGGCACTTCCTAAGAGAGGGATGTGCACGTGGCAAAGTCCTGCTGCCTTCTGGGTGACTTCAGGAGACCCAAAATGGGAAATGTGGGGATTATTTCACACCTGTACCCAAAGGATCTGCTTGAGCCAAGTGGTTTCAGCTTCTGATCCATTCTGAAAGAATTATGGGAACATTCCCCACCCTCTTTCAGGGTTTTTCTGCTGTTTGAAGCAGCTTGTAAAGGAGTGTCAAAGCTTTCAGCATCACAGCCCCATCCACCTTTTCCTGGGATGCTCAGCAGGAGATTCCCAGCTGCCTCTGGAAATAAAACAAAACCTGCAGAGGATTATGGAGTTCACCCATCCCAGGTTTCACCTCTGGTGCCTTCAAAGTCTGGAGAAAACTGGCAAGAGACACACAGAGAATATCCTGAAATGCTTTAATGACCCTGAACTTCAGGTGGCAACAGAGAAATCTGTGACTCTGGAAGCCACCAAGAGCCACGAGAGGACAATTTAAGGACTCAATGGCTACTGAGATGAAAAAAAATTCCAAAACTCTTTAAAAAAACCACATTAATGCAACTCCTGAGCCTGCAGAATCCTCTTGCATCCCAGCCACACTGAGCAGGAAGCTCCTGCAAACAGATAAAGACCAAAAAGAAGCAAACTACAGCAAATTCAACATTTATTAGCACAGGACTAAAATTTGCCTCTAACAAGACAGAGATGCTGGTTCAGACGCCAGTTATTATGGAATTTTGGACTGGGGAGGGACCTTAGAGATCCTCTGATTCCCACTCCCTGCCACAGGCAGGGACACCTTCTCCAGAGCAGGATTGTTGTGTTACAACATAAGCTCTTCTCACACACAATCCCCACTCATCCAACCAACTCCAGAGAAAAACTAATGGAAAAAAGGCCCCAAAGCCACAGGCACAACGCTGAGGAGAGGCACCAGCAGCACCTGGGCTCTCTCAAGGCACTTTGAAACCACAGAACCCCTGCACAAACCCCACAAACCCATTTCCTGCTACATCTAAACAGGTGTAACAGGCAAATCTCTGCTTACACCTCAAACTTTTCCAAGAAATCCTGCTGAAGTGAGGAAAGATCCCGATTTTTTTCCAGAGAACTGACATTTAAAAAGCTCCAGGAGTTTGGGACCACACCCGAGGAGCTGCACAAATCAAGGTGCGAGCGCTGGAATTGTTGTGATGCAGCTCAGGGAGAGCAGCTCCAAATCCCCAACACGAGGATCTGACCCTCTGGGACACACCAGAAGAGCCCAACACACCCCTCTCCCTCCACAGTCTATTCCCTAAACGTGTAAAATTGAGTTTAGATCCGAGATGGGCAGATGGTTTAAATGCTGCTGGTCAATAAACTCCGCAGGGCTTTGCGCAGGGTCAGCAAATTTCCCGATTTCAGAGCAAAAAGCACAGTGGTGGCAAACCTTGAAATGCAAAGTGGTGCCTTCCCAGGGATAAAAGGGAGCGTTTAGGAGCACGTTATTGCTCATCGGCTCACTTTCAGGGTATCTTTTGTTTCATCGGGCAAGGCTCAAGTCTCGGTTTTACGCCAGGGGAAATCCAAGCAGTGACCAGTGACTCAAGCAGAGGTCGCAGTTTTACTGATTTGCTAAAACCGCGTGGGAATATTTCTTCAGTCCTGCCAAATTCGGGTTTTGAGACGCTCCCCACCCCGGTCGCTGGTGCTGGGGCTTTTCTCCACGTGTACAACACGCTGGTTTTGCCTCCTGCCCAGTCTGCAGAACCTGGTTATTTTCTGGGGAATTCTTACTCCAAACCAGGCAAGTATTTAAAAGTATCTTTTCGTGGCAACACCAAACGAAACACGGCAGAAACCACGAAGTAACAAAACCAGTGGGTTCGGAGTAACCCGCAGCTTCCTCAGCAGTTGTAAGCATGCCTAAATCTGTTTAAATCCAAGACCCTGGAGCTTTACACGAGGCACGGGAGTTCAGGATGGGTGTGCTCAGCTTTTAAAAAAGCGTGGAGCAGCTCCAGCCGGGAGCAGGGTGAGTTAACACCTCCCCACATACCTTCCCTTTCAAGGAACACGGGCTCTGGCACTGACTCACCGGGATCTGATTTCTGACATCCCAACTTTTCAACCCAGCCTTGTGTCCCCCCCTTCTCAAAGCACGTTCTCCTGCTGGGATCTGAGCTTTCCCCAATATCCAGGCACGGATTCCTCCCCTAAGCCAGGCCCGTGAAGTTACCAACGATGTTTAAACAAGGCACTGATCATTCAGCTTCCTTATTTCCACTGCTTCCCTCAGTTCAACACTGACACAGCCTTAAAAGAAAAAATAAACGGTGGGAAACAAAAAGTAGGAGGAGCAGCAAGGAATAAATCAGTGTAACCACGCTGAGCCACCTCAGAGATCTGACATTCCCAGGATAACTGCTGCACTCCTGGAAGGATTGTTCCTTTATTTCAGCCCTGCTGACTTTGGAATTAAGATTCCCAAGCAAGGCCGTCCCCAAAACTTGTGGAAATCACCCCCTGATTGTCTTCTTATCCAAACAAAGCCCCTGCTGGTTTCTAAACCTGACTTTGTGTTCAGAGAGTTCCTGAAATTCAGCAGCACAGCCAAGGGGGATGTGGATGCCTTCGGAAAGGATGGCGGTGCTGCCGAGTGCATGGGCACGGACACGTCTGTCCCGCAGAACATGAGCTCAGCGGGAAGGCAGCCGGGGTATTGTGAGGTTTAAAACCTGCCTGGCTGCCATGTGAAACCGGGTGCAGCCCTGTTGGCTTTGGAGATCTGAGGGGGGAAGGTCACTGAGTCTGAATTAATGGCATCAGACAGAAGAAAAACAAAACCAGTTTCAGTTGCCTTCAGCAGAAAGGAGAGGGTGATGGAGCGGTGGCTTCCGCCAGCTTCCCCTGATGGAGCAGCTTTCACTGGATTTAGCAGCAGGGAGAAACCTCTCCCCACTCCTAAAAAGGAAGAAAAAAGAGGGAAATAAAAAAATAATTTAAAAAAAAAGGATCGATTTAAAAGGATTTTCCTCAAACAAATCAGTTTGGGAACAGCTCAAAGGCAAGTTTTGGGCTTCATCTCTCACTAACTCCAATGTTCTCGCTGTCCAGGGAAGTGTGGGCTTCCGATCCCTGGGAGTGTCCAAGGCCAGGCTGGATGGGGCTTGGAGCAGCCTGGGATAGTGGAAGGTGTCCCTGCCCACGGCAAGGGGTGGATGTGGATGATCTTTAAGGTCCCTTCCCACACAAACACCCCGTGATTCCAGGTTGTTCCTCCAGCTTCCAGAAGCACCAGGTTCCTCTCAGTGCAGACCTCCCAATATCATGCTTTAAAAAGCCAACAACTCCCCTCCCCAAATGCTTTTGAAAGCTAAACCTGGTCCTTTTCAAACTAAAAAAAGGATCTGGCTTCACACCACTCATACTCCACTGAGCAAGGCTTAAAGGAGCAGCTTCATTTCAAAAACCAAGATGAGTCTTAACTCTTCAACCGTGGCCACGCTGGCGATCCAAGAGCTTCGGGGCCCAGTCTTAAAACAGCATTTTGATTTAGAAACTCCTTTAAGAGCAAAATGATTTTCAATCTCTGCTCAGACAACCCAGGGTTGTGTTCTCATCCAGCTTTCCTGCTGCAGGAATCGGGTGTCTCCTCGGACACAGCCTGGGAGCAGGCCCAGACCTGCCAGCACCAAGACAAAACAAAGCACCACAGCCCACAGAAAGAAAAAAAAAATGCCAACGTGGTTAAGTTAATAATTTATCAATCTTTTCAACTTTGCATCCATTAATCTACCACGGTGGAGGTTAATCTGGGACACTCAGGCTTAGTATCACACAACTGGTTTTTACTTTTTCAGGGGTTCTGCTTGGTAAATTGTGTAAATAGCTGATCCTACCCTAAAAATCTGGTTAGTTTTCTCAAAATCCCAGACTTTGCAGCCTGCCAGTGTCTATCCCTGGTGCAAACATCCTTAAGCTCACCTTTCAATGCCATTCCTCGCTCCAGGGCTGGGAGAAGGGAGCCTGGATTCCTCCTCCCTCAATCCCATTCCTTCATTAAGCACAGCACCACCTCCATCCCTCTCCTTCCCTCCCAGTCCAACTGTCCCAAACCAGGCTTTAGAAAAGATCCACACACCAGTGACTAGAAACAATCAGCTGTGACACTGAGAGAAGGCAGCAAGGATTTGCAGGGCTGTAATTTCCACCCCAAGTCCCCCCTGCCACTGCTCAAAGCCAGGTGAAAGCCCTCTGGAATTTGGAAATAATGCAAAATTTATTTAACAATCAACTGTCAGCTTTTAACCTCAACCTTTCACAGGGAATGACACAAAGCCTCCAGGCTGAAGCTCCTCTAAAAGGCAGCAACTGTCACAAATGTAGACTTTTCCCAAAGAAAACATTAACATGAATTCCAAACATTCATTTTTAAGGAAATAACACCAAAGAACCCAAAACAATTAAAGTCAGAGAGTGCAAAACCTGTCAGAATAATCCACCCAGATACTCTCTTTGTACAATCCCTAAAAAAACATTTTATGCCGTTTTCTTGTAGTTATTCTAAGGAAAGCATGCACAGGGAAACGCAGCAATTTCTGGAAAGCAGCACCTGACCCTCAGAAAAACAATCCAAAATGGCTCTATCCCTTCCTCACGCTGAGTCACGAATATCTGGGAGTCTCCATCATCTCCTGGATGTGGATCATGCAGGATATCCAGCCCAGCTCTGTAATTCCCAGTCTAAAGGGATTAGAGCTGACAGACCACCAGCTCAGTTTACAAATAATCCACACGGATCCCACCCCTCCACTGCTCTGCAACCCCTCGTGCCAAGGAAAAGGGCTGGGAGCGATTTGGTTTCTCCTGGAAGGCTGAATCAATTTGCTCCAGGGAATCAGTGAAGTGATTTAAGATTAGAGGCTGGCTCTTGGAAGCTGCAAAATAAAATAGAGGCCAAGCCCTGAATCCAGAACCAACCCAGTCATTACTGGACACACAAGAGCAGGAGGCAGCAAAATCACTGTTTTCCAAGAGATTAAATCCACCCTCCATCTCGGACAGATCCTTAGGGAGGCTGAGGAGCTGGGAAAAGATGGAGACTGAAGATGAGGAAGCAGCAGTCAGAGGTGAGTGGTCATAAACGCAATGGGATGAGGGGGGACAGCAGAGGGAAAAGCCTGGGAAGAGACTGCCTTGGTGATGGGTGAGTGAATCCTTGCACTCCTCTGCAACAACCAGCATTCCAGGTGTATCCACAGACACCTCTGAGCATCCCAAGGAGGTGAAAATAAGGAATAAAAAAAAGCAGGGAAAAGAAAAGCCAGAAGCGCCTGGATCTGCCAACAACAAAACCAACTCAGCCCATTTCCCTGGGATGTGCTGGGAGATCCATCCCACCCAACAGCCAGGGCAGCTCATCCACAGGCTCCTGCTGGAATCCACACGGGCTGCATGACCCAGTGGAAACCAGAGATGACAAGGTCGGATGATCCTTCAGTCACGCGAGCTCTATTTTGGTGAGGAAAAACAAAGAGCAGGGCTCTATGTTCATTATTCCAGAAATACATGGACAAAATCCACAGGGAAATGGAGGGAGTGAAAGGAGGGAAGCTGAATGCACACAATAAGACACACAATGAAGCGCTGAGCTCTGATATACACACCCACATCTATAATTCACATTTCATATTTAAAAGAAAAAAAACAAAACAAGAGATGTTATTCAGCATTTTTGCTGCTGGAATAAAGTCCAGGACAGTAGGAAAATTCAGGCACCTCTGCCTCAGCGTGGGATCACCTCTGACTTAAGCAGACAGTAAAACCAGGAGGAATTTGGCTGGGAATCTGCTCCATGTGGGAGCCTGTCACTTTAACTGTGGGCTCTCTCCCTCCTTAACAACAACCTGTTATGTGTTTATCCCGGGTATGGCTCCGATTAAATCACGCTTTAAGAAGGGCACCAAGCACCAACAGGTGCTGAGAACACTCAGTGACACTGCACCCAGCACTGGGCTGCTTCCAGAGGCACCTTCCCTTCCCAACAGCCCCATCCCTGCTGCTTTGCCTTGATGGAAGGGGAAAAAGCCCCAAGAAAACGGGCAGGGAAAAAGCCTATCAAGACTTTAAATTTAGGAATAAACCCCAAGGAAACAAAGAGGGGAAAAGTCTATCAAGGCTTTAAATTTAGAGGAAAAAAAAAGAAGAAAACAAAGAGGGGGGAAAAGTCTATCAAGACTTTAAATTTAGGGGGAAAAAATGAAGAAAATAAAGAGGGGAAAAGTCCATCAAGATTTTCAATTTAGGAAAAAACGCCATAGAAATAAAATGGGAAAAAGTCTACCCAGAGTTTCAAATTAAGCACTCCTTTGCTTTTGCTTCCCCCAGGACACAGGGCAGGGATGTAACAGCCTGTGCAGGGAGTTGTCCCTTTGGGAATCACCACCTCCATCCTCAGGTATCTCCCCCTTGTGCTGGCAATCCCATGGAGGCAGCAAACCTGGAGCCTCCAAGGAATGAGCTCCCAGAGTGATCCAGGTGTGAGATCCCAAAGAGGCACTCGGCACCTTCCAGGATTTACTCCCTCAGCTTCCAGACTGTCTCTTCCACCTGCTCCAGGTAGGCACAGGGCAGGACAGGAATTAAGGGTGAGTTTGAAGGAGAAATGTATTTAAAAAAACCCCAAAACATTAAAAAAACCAACCATCATTTAATGGCAGTGCACGGTGATGACCAGAACCAGGACAAAACATCTTCCACGAAGATTAAATGTAATTTTTCCCTGGCAAATGAAACAATGCAGGGCCTCATCGAGGGGCATCTCCTGCTTAATCCAAACTCTTGGGACCTGGCAGGGTCTGCAGGACTGGGAGCCGTGCTCTGAGCTCCCATTATCGGCTCCCGCTGCTGAGAAATGTCGAGCAAGTGGGAGTCACTCCAGGAGATGTTTCCAAAAGCTCACTGAGATTGTAAAATAGTCATGATGACACTTAAAAACAATCCCCTACTACAAATCCAAGCACAGCTTCCCTAGGAAAGCCAGGAAAAACAGCTGGCACAACCTCCTGGACTCAGTGGAGGGGAGAGGAGGGACACCATTTTACAGGGAAGGTGTTCGTTTTCCCAAAATCCCACGTTCGCTTTTGGGGTTTTTAAACTGTTAGAACAAAGAAAAGGCCTCTAGAATTTGTTTAATCAGCATTTAGGGCTCTAATGCCACCTCAGAACTGGGAAACTGGGAAGCATCATCCTGCCAGACTACCCAGAATTCCAAAATCCCTGCTCCGAGTCTGGGGGATGAGATGGGGAAAGAGTTAAAATTATCCAAAAGCAGAATGATACAAAGGCTTTACTTTCCTTATTTTCAGCAGGGCTGGGATGTCAGGCCCCAACAGGTGCTCTGCTCCAAGCAGCCCCAACCAAATCCATATTTCCCAGTTTCATCTCCATGAATGTGGCAATTCCATGATTAAACAGGTGCACTTGGCTTTCAGGTCTGCTTGAGGAGCCCCAGCTCCCAAATCCTCCCCAGTCCAACAGACAAGGCAACAAAGGGAGAGTGAACTTCCAGCTCCAGCCAATTTTTTGGGAAAAAAAACCATCCAGCCACTAGCAAAGATGCCGAATCCCACTCTAAAAGCAGCAAGATGATACCCTTGGAAGTTGCCATTTAGGCAACAAAGATTATTTATTTTTCCTCCAGTCGGTTTGGTTTGGGCAGAGATTTGTGGATTTCAAGTTCTCCTAACGACAGGCACCACCTCCTGAGCCACGTTTACCTGGATTTGATTTATAAGGCACCACCTGTGCCAGCATTTCTGGGGAAAAGGGGGGCTCTCCCAGGTCTGGGAAGGGGCTGCTGCCACGTCTTTGTGCATTTTGAAGCATCACCACACGATTCCCCTCATCCCTGGAGACCTCATTAAAACAGAGCCCCAGAAGTGGAGCAGAAAGAAATGTAGCGTGACATTTGAAAATGTACATTAAAAGTTTCCAGAAATATCCATCCGTTAAAACAAAACAAAACAGGAAAAAAAAAATTAAAAAAACCCCAAACAAAACCCCAACAGAACAACAAAGCCCCACCAAACCCTACCAAAACAAGACATTCCAGTGCACACGCTCTTCCCTGGGGACAGGCCAAAGAGAACAAAGCCACGTGACCCCGCGATTGCTCAACGCCACTCTTGGAAGGTGTTCAAGTGGGATGATAAGTGCGGTGTAAGCCTATAATGACCAGAAAAAGGAATTTATCCCAAATGTAAACTCTGTCCTACCCTTTGCCTCGACGGAGCAAACACAGGGGGGAGTTTTGAGATTACAAAACGCTCCGCAGGTAAACTAAGGAGCTTTGTACCTTTATTCTCCTTGACTCGGGACGAGCCTAAAATTAGCAGGGAGTGCAATGCTCCGTGAATTACGCTCCCGACGCGCCTCCCAAACCCCCAGCTCTGCAAACTGGGCAGCACAGGGAGATTCGAACAAAGCTGGCCACTATTTATAATTCCTTTCAGGCACAAAACAGGGTGACACTTCCCTTTTCCAGCTCTGACGCTTAAAAATAGAGCTCGGGGACTACAACTCAGCCAGCAGCATTTATCCACAAAAGGAGGAAAATAAATCAGCACTAAATAAACTCCCGGCCAAGGGGAAGCTGCGAGCGGAGCGGCTACGAAACAATAAACCCTGGGTTGGAACGGGAAGCGGCCCCGTGGTTTGGGGGGGGATGGGGTGCCGGGGTGGGTCTCCCCCATGGGTGTAAACACCCTGGCTGGGGCACCCCATCAGCTGCAGCCTCGCTCCGCCCCGGGCCCGGTTTCCGGGTAGTAACAGAGCAGCCAATCCGCGGAGTTGCGAGAGCTCGAGGCCTCTTCCCTGCCAACACGGCTCCAAGGGCAGCACTCGCCCCAAAACTGGGGGGGGAACCACAAAGGGGAGCCCCCATTCTGCCGTCTCCAGGGTGGGAGCTACCTGGAGAGGCCTGGCCTGGAGCTTGGGTGCTGCCCGGTGGGATAACCCTGCGCTTCCAGGCTGCTGGCGAGAGGGTCCGGAGGTGTTTTGGGGAGCACGGAGCCTTCCTGCAAAACCCCTACTCTGAGGGGTCACAGGTTACCCTGGAAACTTTGGCTGGAGCCCCCCAAAAGGGGAAGGAGGGATTGTGGCTCTCTTTTCCCAGCCTCAGCACCACAAACCCCATCCGGGGAGGGAGACAATGAGTGACGGGGGAGTTTGAGCACATCCTCGTCCAGGAGATTATTAAACATCAGTTCCACACATTCACGCAGAGCTCTGCCCTCCCTGCAGCCCCACGGAGAGCTGCCACCTCTCCCCTTCCCTCCTCACAAAGAGGCATCCACAAAAGGACACGGACGTGTTAGGATTGAAAATAGGAATCATAAAAAGACCTCGCTCGGCTCCTAAACCTGTCAGAGCAGGAGAAGGCAGGAGTGTTATTCACTCTGCTCGGTGCCCCCTCCCTACTGGGAAAGGTAGCCCTTGGCAGGCCATAAATCCATACTATTATTCTCCGTTGGAGACGTGGAAAGGGGATGAAAAGGGAAACTGTAATGAAAATGGCAGCAAAAAGGGGAAAAAAAACCCAAACAAAAACCCTACACAGCAACAAAACCCTCAAAAGCCCCAGGAGGAGCTGCCTTCAAGCACATTCCTTCAGACGAGTCCCTTCTCCTCTGGCCACCACCAAGGACCCTTCTCTCTGCCATGTCTCAAAGGAGACCCTGATTTCAGATCAGCTTCCAGAGGGGGAGATTCCCCAGGGAAGTGTCTCGGGAGCCGGGGCCTAGTGAGCTGCTCACCCCGGGCGAGTCAGGCAGACAAACAAAAAAGGCTGGGGAGGGAGGGAGGGAGGGAGGGAGCGAGGGAGGAGTGGTGAGGAGTCATCTGACACATCCAACTTCCTAAGTTTGTTGTCCGCAGGAGACCGACTGCTCTAACCCTCACCCCTTCCTCGGAAAACGGGGAAGGCTGCGCCGACAACAACGGCTTCGCTTTTGGAAAAGCCTTTGGGGTTCCTTTTGTCAGGGGGCAGAAAGAGCAGAGCAGAAACTCCCCGGCACCGAGAGGAATCCCAGATGTTCGGGGCTTTCTACCTACCCAGCTCCTAGAAACACACAGCAAAGCCACTTCACAAGGAAAACCTGCTCTTTGTCCTCCAAAATGCTGCGATCGCTGGAGATGCCGGCGAGGAACCGAACAAAAACGGGGAAAAAAAAGGAAAAGAGAGGGGGAGGGGAAAGGGAAACAGAGCAGCAGCCGATCAGGTTTGGCCTCGGCCCCTCTCTGGCCCAGAGCTCTTTCCAGGGTATCCCTAAGAAAGGTTCCCCCCCC
>VZRQ01009766.1:128359-139129 GCA_013397975.1 Machaerirhynchus nigripectus | reverse complement strand
GCCGGGCCGCGAGACGCTGGGACCCGCCGCTGTCGCTGTCGCCGCTGCTGTCGCCGCTATCGCCGCTGTCGCCGACAGGGCCCCCCCCGCGCCGCTCGCGCTCCCTCAGCCGCTCCGGCCGCCTCTGCCCCAGCCTCTCTCTGGACCCCTGACGTCACCTGCGGTGACGTCACCGCCCCGCGGCGCTCCCATTGGCCGCGCCCTCAACGCTCCGCCGGCCCCGAGGCACGCCGGGAGTTGTAGTTCCGGGGGGGGGTGTAGGTGGAGTGAGAAATGTTGGCGGGGCCGCGGGTTCGAGGCCGCAGAACTCCAGTTCCTCCCTTTCCAAAGTTTCCCGCAATTCCCCACGGCTCCCCGTATTCCCTGCCCGTTCCCCATGGATTCCGACATTCCCCTTACTCCCCCATTTCCACTTAGCCCATTCCCACCATGGTCAGAGAACCATCCCATAAAATACGGGATGCACCCATGTCAAGGCCAATGGTTTCCCGTTATTCCCTGCACCACCCCTGTTCCCCACGGATTTTGACGCCCCCCACTTGCTGCCCCATCTCCCCTTCGCCTGGCCTCCCCAGGGTCAGGGAACCTCCCCACAGAACATGGAGTGTGCCCATGGCAATCCATGTTCAATCCAGGCGGGAATGTGGCGGCTGGCCAGGCCCCACAGCAGGAGTCACCATTCCGGATTTCCGGTGTGACAGCGGCAAAGCATTTCCCGGTGCCTCAGTTTACCCACCCGGATGATGACAGCACTAATAGGTGTCTCCCAAGCTGATGGGATTCCGGTGTGGAACCTCCACACCCCACATTCCTCACCCCGGCATCATCCCATAAATTTGCCCCGGCGCTTCCTCCCCCTGTGGGGAGGAGACACAGCCAAAGAATCCCAAAAAGTTCGTCTGTTTGATGCCCCAACATGCCCTGAGTCTGGCAGGGGCAGGAGGTGACGCCAGCAGAGGGGACTCAAATCCACACCCCACATTCCAGGGGGGAATCTGGCAGGGGAACAGGGTTATATTTGGGCAGAGCAGCTGGAAAACTTGGGATGGAGGATCCTGTATTTCCCAGGCCTCAATATTCCTTGACCAGCTCCAAGCAACTAGGAGAACCGGACAGGGAAAATAAGGGTTTTGCCATAATTTCCTGGAATGCTTGTATTCCATCTGTGAAACACCAGTTTTGCAACAGGGATTATTATTATTTCAGAATTTTAGGGACTACAGCAGTGCCCTGCTCCTTTTTGGAATGCCTTAAGGCCACTCTTGCAGCACCCAGAGCTCAGGATGTGAGTGCAGAGGGAATTTTGGGCACCCTCTGAGCCCTCATGGGTCTGGAAGTTGGGATGCAGGGCTTGTGGCTGGCCTTTCCCACCCCCGGCACAGGGATACCACCCTCCCTGGAACGGGTGCATCTCAAGATTTGTAGGGTGGTTCCCCAATCATGGAGCAAAAATGAGATGGGGGGAGCCAGGAGGACATCAGAATCCATGGACAGGGAATGTTGGGAATAGGCGGAGCCCTGGGGAACTGCCAGAAACCAGTGGGAATGGGGAAGCTGTGGGGAGCCAGAGTCCCAGGGGCTGTGAGGAACAGAGAAACCATGGGGGGCTCTTGGGGTCAGTGGGATCTGTAGGTCCAGGCAGCTGGAAAAGGGGCTCTTCCATGCCCATCCCAGGCATTTCCCAGCCCATCCTCACCCCTCTGGCTTGGGGGTATCCCCCATCTTCATCCCAACTCCCAGCCCAGCAGGGCCATGGGGTGAAGCAGCCCCTCGTTAGGGCCCTGTAATTAGAATCCCCTTAGGAAAAGAAGAGAATTCCCCCAAATTCAGGCCCTGCTGCTTTCCCGTGGGATTCCTGCCTGAGGAAGGCAGTATCCCAAAATGGTGGATCCCAGGAGAAGCCCCCAGGTGGGGGCAAGTGCACCCCCAAGTTTTGGGGTTCAGGGAGAGCCGGGATCAGCCCTGACCAAGGCAGCCCCTGCATTCCCAGGCACAGCATGGCCAGAAAATCCCTCCAAGGGAGTGAGGCAGGATGAAACCACAGAGCTGGGGCTGGGGAAACTGAGGCAGGAGCTCCTTTCCTCAAAAAAAAAAAAAAACAAGGGAATGACACATCCCTGTGCCTCCACCCACATCCACAGAGCTGGAGTGAGGAGATCCAACTGTGCCGGGGTGTCTGTGGAATCTCAGCCCTTCCCAAAGCCCCGTCCCCAACATCCTCAAGGATGGAAATGACAGCAGGGTCTCCTTTCTTGGTTTCTTCTCCCCCTTCCATGGACACCACTCCCTTACCAGCAGCCCAAGCCATGGAAACTCATCTCTTCCCAGGTTTTGGCTGCATCCCACCCTCCAACCCAGGGGATTTATCTCCCCAAACTGCCGACCGGCAGAGGGACATCAGGCCAGGGATTGAGGCGATGGAAAAATGCCCACAAACAGGCAAAGGAGACAACAAAATGTGGAGTGGGAAACAGGGAGGCAGCCAGACGTTGATCCCATAAGGATGAGAATCCCAACGTACACGGGAGCTACGCCAGGTCCAGAGCTCCTCCCGCCCTGGGAAAAAGCACCACGCCAGCAGGAAGGAAAAAGCAAAACAACAAAAATGAAATGTTTATTCCCACCTGGTGTCGCTTCTGTGCGCTGCCGGCGGCGGGACACGGCCGGACACCGCGGACACCTCAGAGGTGACGCTGTCCCCTCGTCACCCCACGCGCCCGCGGCACATCCCAGCTCCGGGCAGGGCCACCCAGCCCTCGGAGCCGAGGGACGCAGCAGCAGTTTGTGAAGGCAGGGGCTTCAGGAAGGCAGTCCGGGAAGGGGGATCCCAGCGTGGCCAGGGCTCCTCGGGGTGGAGCTTCCTCGGATCCCCTTCCCGGGGCACGGAGCTGCCGCAGGAACGACGGGGAGGTTGGATCTCTCCCGATGCCCCGTGCTGGTTTCCAGAGGCAGCGGCCTGCTCAGGAGGAATTCATGCTCTCCCACTGCCGGAAAATGCGGAACACCTTGCAGGACTTCTCCGAGAGGCTCTGGAAGGGACGGGAACAAAGCAACACCCACAGGTCAAGGCACTGGAGCAGGACCTGCAACTGCCACTGGCAGAGGGCACGAGGAGGAACTGCAGCAAAAAACCATCCAAAATATCCCAGCTGGCTGCCAGGATGGCAGTTTGTTCCTTATCTTCATGATCCCAATGTGCCAGCTGGAGGGGAGAACAAGGAGACTACAAGAAAGAAGCAGGAAGGGACCCCAAAAAGCAGGAAAAGACTCTGACCATCCCCTGCTCCAGCTGGGTCTGGTGCCTCTGACTTCTGACTGGTCCCACCAGCACATGGCACAGCCAGAATGATGGATTCATGGAATGGGTTGGGTTGGAAGGGACCTTAAAGATCACCCAGTTCCAACCCCATGCCATGGGCAGGGACACCTCCCACTAGAAGGGATCTGTTGGGGACACAAATCACACGAAATCCTCAGGACAAATCCTGAAACAGGAATGCTCCACTGCTCCTCTGAGCTCCAAGCGAAACAGGATGGAGCTGGCAGGAGGAATCCAAGTGGATAATGAGATCCAGGGAGGCAGCAGCTGCTCCACAGCCACTTGGGGAGGGAGTTGTGGCCTCAGCTCTGCTCCCCTGGCTCGGTAAACCCGGCAAGCCGAGAGCCTGGAGCCAGGAATCAGGATGGCTGCAGAGAGGAGCTCTGGGGACACGGAGTGAAACTGGATCCTGGGCAGCGCCGAGGCGCTCGGAAACGGCCCTTATTTATAGCAGCCCTTGGGCATCCCAGCCTGGCACTGGATGGAGCTTGGCTGTGGGAATGGCAGAGCTCAGGCTCTGCAGTTTGGTCCTTGTCACCTGGCTGGGATTGCGTCCAGCCCAAACAAAGCCCATCCACCCCACATTTTTGCTGCCTGGGCAAGCAGCACTCCGGTTTGGGATGCCCCAGGCTCACCACTGGCTCCGTCTCGGGCACTGTGTCACATTTTCGGATGCCAAGGAGCCTCTTCAGCACCACCTCCCAGCCTGGCTCGGCCTTCCCAGGCTCCTTCTCCCTCTGGGATGCAGCATCTTCCAGGGATTGCTCTCCCTCCCCGGTGTTGACCCAGGGACACCAATCGCGGTGCTGAGAGCTGGGGTGAAAGAAGCTCCTCAAGGAAGTGTCCTGGGAAGTGAGGAGGTGACAGAGAAGGGACACAAGGATGCGATGGTTCAAACAGACTCCAAGAAACCCTCTCCATGCCCAACCCCCAGCCCTGAGCCAGGCACGGGGACAACACCAAATCCCTGGATCGGGAACACGCTGCCCGGATCCCCGTGCCCGCATCACTCACCGAGCTGCTGGAAGAGCAGAGCCGTGCCCGCTTGGCCCTGCGGACAGGGCTGGATGGCACTTCCATGTTGTCCCCCTGTCCCATGCTCCGGGTCACGGGGCGGTTCCTCAGAGCCGGGCTGGTCACGTCCAACTCGCCCCGGTCCATGGAGCTGGGAGAATCCCAACCCCGTGGGCGGGACACAGCTGGGCATGGGCTCTTCTCGTGCTGCTGGGAGGGAAAACAGGGAATTAACGGAGCTCCTCGGGTCACCTGTCCAGCTCCAATCCTCCTCAGCCGTCCCACAGGAGCTCTTTCCACCACAAGGATGTGTCCATCCGATGTGGATGAGGGATTTGGAGCGCCTGGAGCTGGCCACGTGTCCCTGCACAGCCCAGATGTGCCAGGATGTACCTGCTCAGACCCCGGATCCTGGCTCCGCGTGAGCATCCTGCGTGGGGACGTGGGGACAGGTGGGAAGCGCTCGGGAGCAGCCGGGGTGGCGCTGCTGGAGCCGCAGGAATCCGGCTCTGGAGCTGCAGATTCCAGCTGGTGGAAGCCCCACAGCCCCACCTTCCTCATGCAGCGGGAGCAGGTGATCACGGAGAGGTTCACGGAGCCGGAGGCAGCACTGTGGGTACACAGCCAAGTCATGGAATCCTCAAGGAATCCTCATGGAATCCTCATGGAATCACAGGATGGGTCGGGAGGGACATAAAGATCATCTCATTCCAACCCCTCACAGGCAGGGACACCTCCCACTATCCCAGGTTGCTCCAAGCCCTGTCCAACCTGGCTTTGGACACTTCCAGGGATGGGGAAATGCAGGAGAGGTGATCAGGGATAAGCCTGGGCTTGGAAAAGTCAGGGAAAGACATTAAACCCCATCCATGACGTTGATTAAACTGGCTCAGTTGCATTTTGCCTTGCCAGGAAGCAGGAACAGAGGGAAAAAGAGGGAAAATAGGAAAATAGTGGAATAAGGGAAGCGGGAGCGTCGCGGGAAAGAGGGAAAACCCAAAAATAGCAAAATGAGGGATACTGAACATTCCACAGGAGAAACATCCCACGCTCCTCCAGCCTCCAACAGCTTTCATGGCAAGCCCAGAGCGTGAGGGACGTTCCAGGCCCATCCCTGCAGCCCTGCCCACCTGCAGGTCCAGCCGCACAGCGCCAGGATACAGGCGGGAACGTGCACCTGCAGGATTTCCGTGGCAAACTTCCCGGGAGGCTTCTCTCCCTCTGCTCCTTTGTGCTCCAGTTCCTCCCCGATGAGCTGGAGGAGCCGAGTGATTCTTTCCTCCGTCAGGGACTGCGGAGCACGGGGATAAAATGCGCTGGTTTGACTCCCAAGTCGTGTCCCACGCGGAGAAAAATCCCTTTTCCACCCCCTGGAATTGCATCATCCGGCACCCTCAGCTCTGGTTCGCAGGGAAAAGCCACTCAGAGCAATGTTTTCCTCCCTCCCTCTGGCTCCCCATTCCATGGAATCTGCCCAGGCACCATCTGCTCCCCCGAGCAGTGGAGCAGGTCCCATTCCTGCCGTGGTTTTGGGAGTCTCCGGTGGTTTCCGAGCTCAGCCAGCCCTACAACACCCCTGTGGCTGTGCTGAATGGATGAAGATTCCCTGGATCCCACACGGCTCCAGGCTGCCCAGAGCCATCTGTTCCCTGGCAAGAGAGTGTCCAACGAGCCAGACTTGGCTGCAGCAGAGCAGGGCCAGGACAGGTTCCTACAGGGAGGCAATTCCACACTTGTTCCTGGCTGTTCCTGCTCTTCCCTCCTTGAGCTCCTTTACCTTCCCAGGTCTCTGCCCTCACCTCTGGTCCAGGGCAGCCTCTGGCATCCCAAATTCCTGTCTCCCAGCTAAAGGAGCAGTCCGTGGGCTGCCACTCCTCGTGGAGTGCTTGGAGCTGCCAGGGAGAGCTCCCAAAGGAGTCTGTGGGACCCCAAATCACCTCTCCCAGGCACCACAGAGAATCCTGGACACTCGGAAAGGTCCAGAGTGGGAAGCAGACACCACAGCCCACTTCCCAGCTGATGAGCCATTCCAAACTCCTTTTCACATGCTCCCACGGTGGAACCACCACACGGAGAACGTCCGAGGGAAAACCCAAGGTGGGAGCAGATCCCTTGCACACACTGGCTGGAATTCCTGATTTTGGGTGCGCCCGGGATCGTCACTGGCGCCGGGAACGCTCCAGATTTTGGGAGCAGGAGGGAACTCACCATGTTTTTCAGGTCTTCTGGTCTGAGGGAGGGCAGCTGCAGCTCCAGCTGACACAGGCTCTGGAAGCGATCCAGGAAATCCTGGAGAAGGACTCGGGGCTCATCCACCAGCAGCCTGGCAAAGCGATCTGGTGAGAGGAAAAGCTGGACTCAGCCTTCCCAAGCCCTCCTTATCCCACAGAGAAAGGGGACACACGAGCCCAGCCAGGGTGCCCACACAAATGCAGTGATAGGGTAAGAGGGAATGGCCTTAAGCTGAAGGAGGGAAAGTTTAGATGGGATATTGGGAAGGAATTCCTGGCTGGGAGGGTGGGGAGGGGCTGGGCTGGAACTCCCAGGAAAGCTGTGGCTGCCCCTGGATCCCTGGGTGTGCCCAAGGCCAGGCTGGATGAGGCTTGGAGCAGCCTGGGATAGGGGAAGGTGTCCCTGCCCATGGCAGGGGTGGCACTGGATGGGCTTTAAGATGCCTTCCGATTCCAGACCATTCCATGATTTTTTGGGGGGGCTTTTAAAGGAAAAGCTCAGCACGGCCTCTTCCCTTCACAGCATTCCCAAGCAGCACAGCTTCCAAGACAGGATCCATCCCTCTCTGAGCATTCCATGACACCCAACCTCCCCTGTCCCCTCCCAGTTACAACCCAAAAACCATTTTAACTGTTCCAGAGGCACTCAAAGCTTAGGAAAAGCTGGATACAGCCCTGGGGCTTTTATTTGCTGAGGCTGCTCAGGGATGTTGCTCTCCTGTTGTGTTTCACCATTCCCACAGGGAAAAGGGGAGTGGGATGACTGGAATAACAATGGAAAAGGGGGAAAAATGGGAATAATGCTGGATTATGCAGGAATCTGAGGCACCAACCTGGGCAGGGGCTGTCTGGCCAGAAGCAGAACTTCTCGTGGGCAGTGCACAGGGCCTTCCTGAGCTCCTCACAGCGCTCCTTGTCTGCAGGGAAAAACTCCAGGATACTTCCCTGCGGAGCAACCTCCTCAGGGGATGGCCGGGAAAACCAGACCAGGAGAGGAATCCACCAGGATGTGAAAGTTTCCCGCGGAGGCTGAAGGTTGTAGAGCCTGAAGCTTCACCTCAGACCTTCCCTTCCCTTCCCTTCCCTTCCCTTCCCTTCCCAAGAGGAATTCCAGGCTCCCTCAGGCAGCCCCGGAGGAACAGTGGGAACAGCAAATGTCACCTCAGCAGTTCCACCTGCCCACAGCCAAAATCCCTCCTGTTCCCAGGCACAGGAGCAGGGGACCCTGTGGAAAACCAGCCCAAGCCAACCACGGGCACAGAACCCGCTGGATCCTGCCAGTTTTTCCTCCTGGGATGCTGCCAATCCCTGGCTAAGCTGATCCCTCCACCCCGGCTGTAGGAGCCAAATCCCAGCCACGTCTGGACATCAAACTCCCCCCTCAAAAAAAAAGAGGTTTGACATTTAATCTCACTCATTCCCGCTTCCAGAACCAAATCATTTCTTTCCCAATTTGTTTTTCCATGCCTTCTTCCCAATCTTGGACGATTTTAGGTTTTCCTAACCCGGCCTGATTCCCAAGGGAATAATGAGGCCAAGGTTTATTTACCAGAGATAATCTGAACAAACAGGGAATGCTGATATTGAGTGACCCAAAAGGAAAGGCTCAGTATTCCCATGAGCCACGCTGCACCCGGCAGGCAGCAGGAACCTGCTCCCTCTTCACTTCCAAGGAATTGCAGCCAGGAAAACTGAGGAGTGGGGATGACACTTCCTCATGGGATAATAAGGAGTTCATTCATTAAATCTCCCAATTCAATTTCTGCCTGAGTGGCCTCGGTGAGCAGCAACCACCACCCTGGAAAAGTTCAGTGAAGGATCAGGGCAGCAGGCCCAGAAATTGGGAAAGAGAATTTTTTTAAAGGATGTTCAGATCCTTAAACGCATCCAGAGGGCAACGAGGCTGCTGAAAGGGCTCTGGAAAACCTGGAAAGAGGCTGAGGGTCTTGGGATTGTTTGGAGAAAAGGAGGATGAGGGGTGAATTCTGCACCTTCCCGAGGAGGGAGGTGCTGAGCTCTTCTCCCTGGGATCCTGAGGTAGGACTGGCACAGCATTCCAGCATGGGAATGGCTCAAAGCTGCACCAGGGGAGGCTCATGCTCCACATCAGGAATTCTTTCTTTAGCAAGAGGATGATCCAACTCTGGAATATTCCACGAGGTGATCGATGCCCCAAGCCTGGAAGTGTTTCAGATGGTTTTGGATAATTCCCTTGGTCTGATTAAAGGTTTGGTCAGTCCTGAAGTGCTCAGGCACTTGGAATAAATGATCCTCATGGATCTGGAAAGTTCCAGGCCAGGTTGGACAGGGCTTGGAGCAACCTGGGATAGTGGGAAGTGTCCCTGCCCATGGCTGGGGAGGAAATGGGATGGGCTTTAAGGTCCTTTCCAACCCAAACCATCCTGGGATTCCGTTCTGTGATTCCATGAGAAGAGAAGGCTCAGGCGGAACCTCCCTGGGGTTTTCCAGTCCTTAAAGGATGGATACAAAGAGAGTGGAGGGTCTCCCTTCCATGGAGAGGACAAGGAGCAGTGGGGCCAGGGTGCACTGGGAGAGGTTTTATCCCAAAGAAAAGAGTAATTTTTTTCCAGTGAGAACCATCATTCCTTGGAACCATCATTCCCTGGGCTCTTCATTCCCTGGGATCTTCATTCCCTGGAACCATAATTCTTGGAGTCATTATTCCCTGGGTCCATCATTCCTTGGAACCATCAATCCCTGATATCATCGATCCCTGGAACCACTGTTCCTTGGAATCATCATGCCCTGGGGACCATCATTCCCTGAGATCATCATTCCTTGGGACCATCATTCCCTGAGATACCATTTCCTGAAACCATCATTCCTTGGGACCACCATTCCTGGGGACCATCATTCCCTGAGATACCATTTCCTGAAACCATCATTCCTTGGGACCACCATTCCTGGGGACCATCATTCCCTGAGATACCATTTCCTGAAACCATCATTCCTTGGGACCACCATTCCTGGGGACCATCATTCCCTGAGATACCATTTCCTGAAACCATCATTCCTTGGGACCACCATTCCTGGGGACCATCATTCCCTGAGATCATCATTCCTTGGGACCATCATTCCCTGAAGCCACCACTCCTCGGACAAGGAGGTAGAACAGCATGACCTTTAAGATCCCTTCCAACCCAAACTCCCAACAATCCCACGACCTCTCCCAGCTGGAATTCCCCCATCCTAACCCACCTCCAACAACAGCAACAGGATTCGTTATCCCATTCCCCCAACTAAACACCATTTATTCACCTCAGGCTGTTTCTCCGGCCACCCCAAACACCCAACCCGTGGCGGGCCACGCCCCTGGGAACCCCCTGCATCCCGAAATCCCGGAATTCCAGCCCATCCCTACGCACAGTTGCTGAGGTCGAAGGCGAGCTGCAGGCTCATGCACAGGTAGGCCTGGCAGCTGGAGCACCTCAGCATGTCACACTCCACGTTGAGCCAGCCGAACCTGGCGCACACCAGCGGGGACAGCGCGTGCGGCTTGCCCGCCCACTTGAGCGGGTGAGCCCGTCAAGGAGGAAATCCCACCCGATTCCTGGCTTTTTGGGGGAGGAAACCTGGGTGGGAAAGGGAGAGCTCGGAGCGGGCTGCAGCTTCCTCGGGAGGGGAAGCGGAGGGACAGGCAGGGATCTGCTCCCTGGGAGGAGGGCAGGAAAACGGGGAATGGCTGGAGGTGTGCCAGGGAGGATTTTAGGAAAAGGCTGGATGGTCCCAGGGGATGATTTTGAGAAAGGGCTGGATTTTGGGAAAAGGTAGATTTTAGGGAAAGGCTGGATTTTAGGGAAAGGCTGGGTTTTAGGGAAAGGCTGGGTTTTAAGAGAAGGCTGGATTTTAGGAAAAGGCTGGATTTAAAGAAAGTTTGGATTTTAAGAAAGGCTGGATTTTAAGAAAAGCTGGATTTTAGGAAAAGGTTGGATTTTAAGAGAAGGCTGGATTTTAGGGAAAGGCAAATTTTAGGGAAAGGCTGGATTTTAGGGCAAGGCTGGATTTTAATAAAAGGCTGGATTTTAAGAAAAGGCTGGATTTTAGGGAAAGGCTGGATTTTAAGAAAGGCAGATTTTAGGAAAAGGCTGGATTTTAGGGCAAGGCTGGATTTTAATAAAAGGCTGGATTTTAAGAAAAGGCTGGATTTTAGGGAAAGGCTGGATTTTAATAAAAGGCTGGATTTTA
>VZRQ01009766.1:91170-127928 GCA_013397975.1 Machaerirhynchus nigripectus | reverse complement strand
TGGATTTTAAAAGAAGGCTGGATTTTAGGGAAAGGCAGATTTTAGGAAAAGGCTGGATTTTAAGAGAAGGCTGGATTCTAGAAAGGCTGGATTTTAGGGAAAGGCTGGATTTTAAGAGAAGGCTGGATTTTAAGAGAAGGCTGGATTTTAAGGAAAAGCTGGATTTTAAGAAAGGCTGGATTTTAGGGAAAGGCTGGATTTTAAGAAAAGGCTGGATTTTAGGGCAAGGCTGGATTTTAAGAAAAGGCTGGATTTTAGGGAAAGGCTGGATTTTAGGGAAAGGTTCTTCCCCCACAGGGTGGTGGGGCACTGGAAAAGGCTCCCCAGGGAATGGGCACAGCTCCAAAGCTCCAGGAGCATTTGGACAACTCTCGGGGACAGGGTGGAATTTTGGGGTGTCCGTGCAAGGCCGGGAGTTGGATCAATGAACCCTCTGGATCCCTTCCCCCACAATTCCAAGGTGGAATCTACAGCATCCCAAAGGATATGGTGAATGTTTCCACTCTGCTGAAATAGGCTTCCCTGCTGGCTGACTCCAGGGAAAGAGCCTCCATCTGGGAAGGTCCATTAGCCGGCTCTGAGCAGTCGGATGTGTCTTTCCTAAAAGGAAAAGTCAGCAAGGAAAACTCTTGGAATGATCCCATTGATAAAAAAAGGCACAGAGCACTTCCTAACACCCCATCCCTCAGCCTTATCCCGCCAAGGAGCTCCTCCAGAGCTCCTCATTCCCAATTTTTAATTAACTCCTAATAAAACGATGAACAAATAAAATTCCAAGGGTGCCCCGAATGTGTCCCAGTGATTCAAAGCTGTTCCAGTTGGGATTCGATGGGACAAGGAGGGAACAGGGATTTGTTCTCCAAGCCCAGTGAGGGCAGACTGGGGATTGAAGTCTGGGATGCTCCCAAGCTCCCAAGACCGGAATCTGTGGCTGGAATGTCGATCCCAAGGCTGGAATGCCGGTGCCATGGCTGCCCTTTCGCCTCTTCCCAACGCCCTTCCATGAGCCGAAATTCAGGGATGGCTGGGACAAGGATGCCCCTGAAACCACCCCAAAGCTCAGCCCCCACTGCTCCCAGTGCCTCCCAGTGTCCCCAGTAACCCCTGTAATCCCAGTGCCCCCCCCAGGGTGTGACCACTGTGACCACTACGTGGCCAGTTCAGGCCACGGGGACTCCACAGGTCACTTACCTGGGCTGCCCTCCCAGTGCCCTCAGGACCGTCCCAGTGTCCGCTGCTGCCTCCCAGTGTCCCAGTATGTTTCCACTACTGCCTCCTGGTCCTCCCAGTATTCCCAGTGCCCCTGAGTCTCTCCAATATTCCCAGTACCCCACAGTCCCTCCAGTATTCCCAATGCTTCCTAGTCCCACAATATTCCCTCCCAGTGCCCCTTAATCCCACCAGTCCCCCTCCCAGCGCCTCGCAGTTCCCAGTACTCCCCGTGCTTCCCAGTCGCTCCCAGCCCATCCCATCACTCTCTTTTCCCGCTATCCCTCCCTAATAATAATTCCCAGAACCTCCCAGTCCCCTCCAGCCACGCTCCCGCCGACTCTAAGCCCCCCACACAGAACCTCAAATAACACCGAGGAGTTCCCAATTGCCTCAAGAGTCCCCGGCCTTCCCCTCCCTCTCGGTGCCACACGGCTGGGCCTCCCCCCGACCCCAGCCCCGGTGCCAGTGAGTCCCTCCCGCCGCTGCCCCTCACCCGCTGGGCCCGGGCCCCTCGGTGGCGATGCCGCCGTCGATGAGGTCGCGGATCTGCCGGGGGGTAACGGGGGGCGGCCGCCCTCTGTTCCCCCCCGCCGCCGCCGCTGCCGCTCCCCCGGCGCTGGGCGCCGCCATTTTGGTCCCTCCCTCCCGTCACCCCCCCCGGAAACGCGGCCCTGCACGAACGTTCCGCTCGCGCACGAACGTTTCGCTTGCGCCGTGGGGTCGTTCATAACACCACGCAACCCCCGCAAGGCCTCCGAAACGCCGCGGAGGTCTCGGGAGGGGCTTCCGCCCCCGTGAATGTCCCCGAGAATGCCCCTGTGAGTGCTGCCGTGAGTATCCCCGGGAGTGTCCCCGTGAGTGTCCCCGCGCCCCCGCTTTCGACGCTCTATTGCTCCAGCCTGGATCGATCGCTCAGCTCTCCCAACAGCGGCGATCTCACTGCGGCCTTCCCCTACCTGCCAACAAGCCCGGAGCTGATAGGCCGCGGCCGAAGAAGCTCGGCGGTGATTGGCGGCTGGCGCCCCGTCCCTCAGGCAGCGGACGGGCCATGTCGGCGGCGGCCGCGGCCCGGGACGGGCTCGGGGAGGGTGCGGGCGGCGCCGCGGGAGGCAGCGATGGCGGCGGGGGAGGGATCCTGAACCGCTTCGTGCAGCTGCCAGGCAGGCCGCGGGCGGCGGGTGAGTGGCGGTCGGCGCCGGGGTGACCCCGACGCCCAGAAGGGATTCGGGCGGGGCAGCCCCGTCCCTGAGGGGTCCGACGGGTCTGGGAGCAGAGCACCCCTATCCCCGGGGGACCGGGACAGGAGCACCCCCATTTCCAAGGTCCTGAGGGATTCGGGATCGGGATACTGCCGCCTCCGGGAGGTCGGGGACCCGGGACACCGCCGTCCGCAAGGTCCTGAGGGGTCGTGGACCGGGCAGCCCCATCTCGGAGGATCAGGGACTGGGACAGATCCATTCCCAAGGCTTCAAGGACTCTGTGGTTGGGAATCACTCGTTCCCACAGTGATGGGACCGGGGCACCCCCATTCGTGGGGGTCCTTAATCGGGGCATCCCGATCCCCACGCTCCAGAGACGTCTGCACACCCCATCCATAAGGTCCCAGCTGTCCGAGACTGGGACACTCGTGTCCCCAAGGCCCTGAGGGGACTGGGACAGGGACATCCCCGTCCCTGCGGGGTCCGGGACTGGGACACCCAGAGCCCCGAGGGCACAGATACTCTGCAGCTCGGGAAGTTGTCCCTGGCTCTGGGACATTCCTGGGGGGAGCTGGGGTACCCCAACAGACTGGGAATGGAGGGGTCACCTCGGCCCCAAGGCCCGGGAATGGCATGGGGAGAGCTGGGACGTTCCCGTGCCAACGATCCCGGGATATGGAGCCTGGAATCAGGGATGGGGGCAGTTATCCTTTTACAAATGGATTTAGGGTCACCCCCTCCTACAATCCGGGGGGTGGCAGCTCTTCCCTCCCCGTGCCAGTGTTTTCCGGGCATTAGGAGATGCTTGGATGCCCCACACTGTTCATCCCCATGGATGTGGGGATATGGGTACCCCACATTCCCTGTTGAGGATCAGCCCTGTTTCAGTCATCCTGGGATCCTGGATAGGCCTGGGATAACCCTTGGTGATCCCCCTGCTCCACAATCCCAGTGTATTGGGGGGTTTTTGGGAGATCCCTACGATCCTCGGAAGGGTGCTGCAGGAATGGGGGGTTCTGGCTGAGATGTGACGTCAGCTTAGTCCTGGTCACTGGGAAAAGTGGTTCTTTCCTTTTTCCACCTCCCTCCTGGCAAGGCTGGATGCTGAAGAGTCATTCCGTGGTTTCTGGTTGTTTGGGTCACCCCAACAGCCCCCAAATATTCCAGGAAGAGGCTGAGGTTATCTCGGGATCCCAGGACTGGGAAGTTCTGTGGTACTGGGAGAGATGTGGGACACCCCATGGCTCTGTGATAGTCCCAGCTGGTGTGGGAACATCCCCTTTTTCCTTATCTCCATAGCTCCTCATGACCTTGAGCTGAATATCCCAGGATCAGGAATCCTTTCCTGCCACTCAGACCCCACAATTCGGGTGGGACACAAAGCCCCTCACCCCTCGGGGGTGGGAGCCTGTGCTTGGCACACCTGGAGCACCAACAGCAGCTGGGAAGGGGCTTTCAATCCGTGCGCCCATCCCTGAAGCTTGCCACGTTCTGGATCGACCTTCAGGCCTCTTCTAGGAGCACTGGGAATTTGCTGAGTGGCTCCACACCTTCTATTTTTGGGCAAATGCTCTGACATGGTTCCTTCCTTCCGTGGAAAGGCCCTTTTTTGGCAACACAGGACCCAATTCTCCTCCCTTTCCTGAATTTGAATCCTTGGCTGGAGCAGATGGGAGGCACATCCTCCTGATCCTGCATGGATTCTGTCCTGCCATGGACCTGCACAGGATCAGGTGCTGAGCCCTGTCCAGCTCAGCCTTGGCACTTAAATCCAGCCTAAATAAACCCCAAACTGACTGCCAGCCCTCCTGAACACCTCCTGCATGGAAAAACCCTGGATTGCTGGAGTTTTCTCCCTGTTTGACACCTGTTGAGGTCCTATTTATAGAGCTCCAGCAGCAGCCCTTACATAACCATTGAGAGAGGAGTTTTTCCCCCCTCACACCATTTCCTCCAACCAGATTTGTTCCTTAGCTCCCAATTCTCTTCCAGAGTTCCCAGGTTTATTTTCTCAGCTTCCAGTTCTCCTCCAGACTTGTCGGGTTTCATTCCTTACTTCCCCAGTTTTCCTGCAGAATTTCGAGGTTTCTTTTCTTTTCTTACCTCCCAATTCTCTTCCAGGGTTTCCAGTTACTTCCTAATTTTCTTCCAGACTTATTCAGGTTTCTTTTTTTTTTTACTCCCAGTTCTCTTCCAGAGTTTTCAGGAGTCATTCCTTCATTTTCCCCACGCTATTCCGTGCCCTGGTGTTTGTAAGCTTTGGAAAGATGAAAAAGAAAGTCAAATACAGGTGGTTTGTGGTTTGTTCTTCTCCTCTTTCTGTCCACATTTTTCAGTGTTTTCATCATACTCCCGGGATTAAGGGAATTGGAACAATCTGGATGTTTAAATGGATCTTTGCCTCTCCTGGCTCAGCATTCCTGCTCTTGCCTTCAGCTGTAATTTTCCCAGTCACAAAAGAGTTTGGGATTTTTTTTATGGAAAGGTTCAATTTTTAATACATGTTTAAAAAAGACAGAGCAGAAATTCCAAATATCCTGAACCCCTTCGTGTCACGGAGAATTTTGTGTTCGTGTGATTCCTTAATTAATGGGATAACATTCCAAGGACGTGCTCAGGCTGGAGGAGTGGGCAGGCAAGTGTGAAGTGTAACAAAGACAAAATTCCAAGTGCAGCAGCTGGAATGACATTCCAGGAGTCCAGCACAGGCTGGGATCTGTGAGGTTTGGGAGCAGCCTCGCTGAGAGGGAACTGAGGGAAGGCAAATCAGGCAAGTCCTGGGCTGCATCCACAGGGACATTGGGAGGGAGGGATGGGATCATCCCGCTCTACCCAGCACCCCTGGAATTCTGTGTCCAGTTCTGGTCTCCACAAGTCAAGAAATTCACAGACAGACTGGAGAGGATCCAAAGGAGATGGTCCAAGGGCTGGGGAGCCTGCCCTGTGAGGAAAGGCTGAAGGATTCAAGTCTCCTCTCCCTGGAAAACCAGAGAAGCTGTGGCTGCCCCTGGATCCTTGGAAGTGTCCAAGGCCGGGTTGGACAAGGCTTGGAGCAACCTGGGATGGTGGGAAGTGTCCCTGCCCATGGCTGGGGATGAAATGGGATGGGCTTTAAGGTCCTTTCCAACCCAAACCATCCTGGGATTCCATTCTGTGATTCCATGAGAAGAGAAGGCTCAGGTGGAACCTCCCTGGGGTTTTTCCAGTCCTTAAAGGATGGATACAAAGAGGGTGGAGGGTCTCCCTTCCATGGAGAGGACAAGGAGCAGTGGGGCCAGGGTGCACTGGGAAGGTTCACCCCAATGGAAAAAAGTAATTTTTCCTGGTGAGAACCATCATTCCCTGGAACCATCATTCCCTGGACAGCCTCCCCTGGGATGTGGTAGAGTCCCTGGAGGGTTTCAGGATGTGGCTGCTCAAGGTGCTGAACAACCTCATCCCAGGTCCTTTTCCTGCAGGAGACCGGACCAGATGATCTTTCCAGTTCCCTTCTATGGCTCTCATTCTCCAGAATTCCTTTCTTTTTTCATGCTTTTTGGAAACAAACAACTGAAGGAACGCTCGGTTTTAGTGGTGTAAAATGTGATTCCCCAAAAGATTTTGGAAACAAAGCCTGGGAGAACCAGACCCGTTCTGGACATCGATCCGAACCCAGGAGCTCTCCCAGCTGGATGCAGGGATGATCCATTCTGGAAACTTTGGAGATCTCAGGAATATTTGGAAATCTCTAGGCTAGTGGCCTGTGGGTTGTTTGGCATCCTTGGCTGGATCCTCTGGCTTCTCCCATTTTCCCTCAACCCCTCAGAGAGCCGTTTTCAGGGACCCAGCCACAGCTGCTTTCCCTCTTGGGAACTTCTCAGGTGTGGGCAGCCTGCCACGGAAGGGAAGTGAGGGATCTGCAGAGGCTGAATGCAGCTGGATGAACAAACAGGTTTTAAACCTCACTCTCAGTGATGCATTCCCAATCCTGCTTATCCAAACATTCCTGAGGGGCTCCAATTACACGACTTCCAAACTTATTTTGTCCGGCTGTTGTGGAAAAGATGAAACTTTGAAGATGGGAGTCAAAGTCAATATTGACCTAAATGTCCTTCAGGATTCCTGCAGGGATCAGAAATGGAAAGGGAGAGATTGAATCCTGCTGTTGTGGATGTTGAAAAACCAGGCAGGAGGGAAAATAATACCAAACCCATCTTTAGAAAGCTTTAAAAGGCAGAGAAAAGGACACACGCACAGCCCTGGGATATTCACCACGGATGTGGGGCTTGGGAAAGAGGAGGATCCAAAGCCACATTGGATTTGTTGGCTTTACACCCTGTAGTTATTCCGTTTCTGTTTCCAAAAACAGGGCTTGAAGTGGAAATTCTGCTGCTGGTGGTAATGCTGATAATGTGGTGGTGTAACACAGACCTCGTGGGATGGCCTTGCACTGGGATTTGTGGGAATGAAATCATGGAGTGATGGGAAGAGGCAGCATTGTTTGGGACACCTGAAAGCAGGACGGGCTGTTCACTGGTGCCGTTCCTTTTCCTGTTATCCTGACAGGAAGAACTTTAAGATACTCAAAGTGCTGCAGATAACCCTGGGGTGGATATTGGGATTAAATTAGCTTGGGAAAAAAGGGAACTGATAAATGAGTGTAGGACTGTGGAATGGTTTGGGTGGTAAGGGATCTTAAAGTCCCTCCAGTGCCACTCCCTGCCACGGGCAGGGATACCTCCCACTATCCCAGGTTGCTCCAAGCCCCATCCAGCCTGGCCTTGGACACTTCCAGGGATCCAGGGGCAGCCACAGCTGCTCTGGGAAGCCTGCTCAGTGCTCCATAATTCTCAAAGTGAAGAAGTTTTTCGTCATATCCAGCTGGAATTTCCTGTGTTTCAGTTTGTGTCCATTGTCCCTTCTCCTCTCACTGAGCAGTCCGGTCCCATTCCTCTCCACACCCACCCTTGAAATATAACTGGATTTATTTGGGGTTTCTGATAGTCATAAGAAAAAGGATGGTTTCAGGAGGCTCAAAACAACTTCATGTTCATGGAATCATTGAATCATTCAAGTTGGAAAAGGTCTCTCAGACCACTGAGTCCAACCATTCCCAGCACTGCCAAGGCCACCACTGAGCCCTGTCCCCAAGTGCCGCATCCACAGGGATTTTTACATCCCTCCAGGGATGGGGACTCCACCCCTGCCCTGGGCAGCTGTGCCAGTGCCTGACCACCCTTTCCATGAAGGAATTTTCCCAGTATCCACCCTGAGCCTCCCCTGGCCCAGCCTGAGGCCGTTCCCTCTCCTCCTGTCCCTGTTCCCTGCGAGCAGAGCCCGACCCCCCCCGGCTGCCCCCTCCTGTCAGGGACTTGTGCAGAGCCCCAAGGGCCCCCCTGAGCCTCCTTTTCTCCAGGGGGTTGCTGTGTCACATCAGGAAACACCTTCCTGTTTCATCCCCTGTCCTAATTACAGCTCGTGCAGGAGAGGTGTTCAATTAGGAATAGCTTGGAATTGTCAATCCAGGCCATCCAGCAGCTCCCTCAGAACTCATGGAATGAATCACTGGTTAAAGGGAGAATTTAGCAGGGTGTTGGCAGGTCGGTGCCCAGCCAGCCGGTTTCTGTCGGACGGCTCAGCCCTTAATTAGGACTTTGCTTAATTATGTCCCTGTCGTGGTGTTTCAGCCTGGAATCACTGAATCCACTGGGTTGGAAAAGCCCTCCAAGGCCACCGAGTCCAAGCTGTGCCCGCTCCCCGCCTTGTCCCCAGCCCAGAGCCCTGAATGCCACATCCAGGAATTCCTTGGACACTTCCAGGGATGGGGACTCCAAACCTCCCTGGGCAGCCCCTTCCAATATTTAACAACCCTTTCCATGGAGAAATTCCTCCTGATGTCCAACCTGAGCTTCCCCTGGCACAGCTTGAGGCTGTTTCCTCTCATCCTCTTGTTAAACTTCATCGTGGTTGTGGAACTTACTCCCTGAAAGTTTTATTGTTCCCATTTTTGCCCTCAGGACTAAGGAAAAGGAGCCTCCTTGTAAATGCACCTTCCCATCCATCCTTCCAGCTTTTCTCTGGAATCTTTAACTGGGAAGGTGGGTGCTTTCCAGATCATATCCATCCATTTTAAAGCCATTTTCCATAACTTTACGACCTCTTCCCCATAGATCTGTCTTGACTTGGTACATCCTGCTGCTTTCCATGTCCAGGATCAAGGAATTCCCAGCAGGAACTGGTGAATTCCAGCTTTTCGCAGGGATGGGGCCTCGCTGTGCTTCCCTGAGCCTTGGGTGTTTTGGGGTTCAGCTCTGAGGAAATGGGCTTTGCTCACGACAGGTGGATGTTCAGCAAATCCCAGGATTTTCCCATCTTCCTGCACCATCTAAAAGCTGCACCTGTGGAATGGGCTCGTGGCTGGAGCAAAACCAGCTGCAAATCTCTCCTGAATTTCAGCAGGAGCTGTGAATCATCCCATGAGTCCTAATTAAATGGAAATGCAGCTCTTTATTGGAGCCATGGAATTTGTCTGCTGAAGGAACTCATCGGGATTAACTCTGGAACAGATCCAGCTTTTACAGCTCTTTTCCTTAAAAAGACAGAACTGGGGAAATCTTTTCTGAAGACCCAGTGGTGAGCAAGAGTTGGAAGAGAACTTAAAGCCCATCCAATGCCACCCCCTGCCATGGGCAGGGACACTTTCCACTATCCCAGGTTGCTCCAAGCCCTGTCCAGCCTGGCCTTGGACACTTCCAGGGATGTGTGGTCCCTTCGATCCCTTCCTGCTGAAACTTAACTGGGGATTTCTGGCAAAGTCAGGTGTGTTCCCTATTTAATTTTGGGACGTGGATGGCAGTGAAGGCCTCCTGGGTGGTGTTTTTAATTTATTTTCTTCGAATTTCACCTCTTGGCTTTATATAAAACTCACCCTTATTCTCTCTTCCCTCTGGAAAATTCTCATGGCAAGTGTTAGAACTAGAGGGAAATAAATCCTGTATTTAATATAAATGTGAACTCCTAATTCCTAAACACCTTTTAAATTAGGACATGGAATATCCCCTCTCCCGTGCCCCACCATCCGTGTCCCCACTACAGATTTTTCCCCTTAATTCCTTAACTTTCTTCCCCTCTTTTTCAGCCAGTGCTTATTAATTTTCTAAGTGGGAATTGCTGCGAGACACAATTACTCCTGGAAACAACCCAAATCTGTCAAAACTTTGTCTGAACCCTGGAGAGCAGCTTAATTTTGGACCAGAGTTGGGACATGATTAAGCAAAGTTGCTGGTGCTGAGCTCAAGTTCATTATTTGGTCTGGACAAATCATTTATTTCACTTTTCCTGTAGGAAAAATGCCTCATGCCTCTTTTTTTTTTTGCAGTGTCAGATTTCGCTGCTGGGAATTAGAACAGAAGAAAACATGCTGGGTCCTAATTAGATGCTTCCCTGGCTCCTTTTCCGTCCTAAAATCCATAAAAAGTCTGTGGGAGCAGGTGGGAGGTGAAGGTCACTGATTTGTTTGGGTTTGTTTTGGTCACTTGTCAGCCAAGACCTCGATTTCTGTTGTCCAAGAATATTCCTGGTTAGGTTTTCCTTGGCTGAATCTATTTTTTTGTCTGTTCTGGTTGAGAGCTGAGCTGGAGTTGTCCTCCCTGCTTTTATTTCCATTGATTTTTAGGGAAGAGCTCGGGCAGGCAGAGGGATTCCTTTTGGCATCCGCCTGTAGGATCTCAGCTGGATTTCCTGCTCCTGCCCAGTGCAAACGCCTTTATTTAGGAGCAGATTTTCCCTGTTCCAGCAGACCTGTGTCACTTAAATGTTGATGTGACAAAGTCTTCTTGAGATCCAAGGAACAAAAAGGGAAGGCACAGAGAGGTTTTTGTAGGAGGGAAAGCAAATCCTGAATTTTTTTTCTCTGTTGGGCAGCTTTAAATACAAACATTTGGGATTGTTTCCTGAGTGAAAATTCATTCCAAACAGAATGAAAGGAGAGGGATTTTATCAAATACCTCAGAAACAGCTGTTGTGGAAGGTTTGCCGCGGGGTCCAGGGGTGGAGTGGACAGGAATGAGACGGTGACACACGGATTGTCCCTTTTCCAGCTCGGAGAAGTGGATCTGTCCTTACAGAGCCGTCTCCTCCTGCCGCAGAGGTGCTTCCCTATGGATGCTTGGGAAAACCGCCCCAGTGGGTGCATTCCTGACCTCGGGGCACAACCTGAGCTCTTCTGGAGCTGTTTTCCCTTCTCCTCCTCCTGCAGGCCACCGATGCCCCCCGGCCAGGAGCGGCCATCGCTGCGTGGCCGACAGTTCCAACCTCTACGTGTTCGGAGGGTACAATCCCGACTACGATGAGTCCGGAGGGCCAGAAAACGAGGACTACCCCCTCTTCAGGGAGCTCTGGAGGTACAACTTTGCCACGGACACCTGGCATCAGATGGGCACCGAAGGCTACATGCCCAGGGAACTGGCCTCCATGTCACGTACGTATGGAAATCCAACTCCTTGTGTGCCTATTCCTGGAGCTATTTTAATCCTGGCTATTTTAATCCACGCAAAACCAGGCGAGAACTGGAAATTTGGATCCTGTTTTTCCAGGCAGGCCCTGAGGTTGGGTTGGGTTTGTGATTTTTTTTTTCCCATTTTTGCTTGGTTGAGGCAGAGGGAAAGAAAAAAGTGGGAAAGAGGTATTTTCCAGGTATTTACCTTGCTGGCTGCAAGGCACCTGTGCTTTCAGCAGGAAGGTGCTCTGTGCAGATATCTCAAAGCATCCAAAAATAGATGTCTTTGTTCCCTTTTCAAAGCAGACCTTTGGTTACCATGGTTTTCCTTGGGATCCTTTCTCTTTTAGAGCATCTCAAAGCCGTAAATGCACGGGGTGGATTGTAGGGAATTTGAATGGCACTGAGCACTGCTGTCTCCAGAGCATGGAAACATGGAGTGGTTTGGTTTGGAAGGGAGCTTAAAGCTCATCCAATTCCATGCCGGGGGCAGGGACACCTTCCCTAGAGGAGGTTGCTCCAAGCCTGGTCCAACCTGGCTTGGAACAGCCTGGAAAAACCGTTCTGTTCCACCGATCTCACAGCAACGAGTGTCCCTGTTTCTTCTCTCTCTCCCAGTTGTCCTGCATGGCAACAACCTCCTGGTTTTTGGGGGCACCGGGATCCCCTTTGGAGAGAGCAACGGGAATGACGTCCACGTGTGCAACGTCAAGTACAAGAGATGGGCTCTGCTCAGCTGCCGCGGCAAGAAACCCAACCGCATCTACGGCCAGGTAGGGAGGGCAAGGAAGCCCTGAGTGGCTCAGAAAGGGGCCAGAGCACCAAAATCCCTTCTCTGCTCCTCACCAGAGTTGTTCTCTCTGTATAAAAGCACAAGGAAAAGCGGGTATCCTTCTTAAAGAAATAAAGCAGCCTTGGTTCTTGGAGATTTCAAAGGAAAGGAGGTTTTCTCCTAGTTAGAAAGGCCAAAATTTGTTTGCTAAATACCTGGTGCAGCTGAATGAAAAAAGTGTGATTTAAGGAGTGGTTGGGAGTCAAAAACCTTCAAAACCCAAACATCTAAATGAAAATTTGTAGGGTTTCTTTATATTAGAATAACACCTTTTAAGACTTCCCATAATGTGGGTGAACGAGGTGGACAAAGAAATGGATTCATGCTCACAGCAGGACTGAGCCCCTTTGCTGGTGCACATCTGCTCTGGAAGAGCAGGAATTCCCTCTTTTCCAGCCCCAGGTGTCCCCAAGTCCTTTCTAACTGGTTTCTCTGCCAGGCCATGGCCATCATCAATGGGTGTCTCTACGTGTTTGGAGGAACAACTGGGTACATCTACAGCACCGACCTCCACAAGCTGGACCTCAACACTCGGGAATGGATCCAGCTGAAGCCAAACAATATGTCCTGTGACATGCCAGAGGAGAGGTGAGCACCTGGGCAGCCTCAGGGAGCTTTTTTTGGGAGGCAGGGAATGGGAAGCTTTGGGAAACCTTGCTCTGGTTGGCATTTCCAGCCCTCCATTGCCTGGGAGTCGTTGTGGCATTGGAAGGAAGGATTTTGGTCGCTCTCATCCATGGTTTGGTGTCCAGCTGAGAACAGGGAATTGGGAATGGAAGAATCCCAGACTGGTTTGGGTGGGAAGGAGCCTTGGGAAGGAGCAGGGACACCTCCCACTATTCCAGGTTGCTCCAAGCCCCATCCAGCCTGACCTTGGACACTTCCAGGGACCATCTTTGAAGGGGCTGGAATACTGATGGCTCTCCTGGTGTTCCATAATCGTTGCACTTAATTATTTAATAATTGCTCTGCAATCAGAAAATGCCTTTCAGACTTCTGGGGTGCTGCTTGGAGGGCTCAGGAAGATTTCCACATCTCCTGAATGCTCCCAGTCTGAGGGACTGATGCAGCATAGCCAGGCTTGGGAGTTTCTGCTCAAATCCCTGGAATTTGATGGTGTTTTCCAGAAGGTTTTTTGTTGTTGCTAATTGTGCTGCTGGATGTTCTTTGCTCCTTCAGGTACAGGCACGAAATTGCTCATGACGGTCAACGGATTTATATCCTGGGAGGTGGAACTTCCTGGACAGCTTATTCCTTGGATAAGGTGAGGTGTTTGGAACCCTGGAGAGGGGATTTTCCACACTGAGGTATAACCAGCACAGCCTCTTCATCTGGCTTTGCCTGGAGAGCCTGGTTAAAAAAAAAAATAGATAATTGGGAGCAGATTGTTGTCCTATTTCTGTAAAACCTGGATTTGCCACAGAATGTCCTGGTGATGAATCTGTGGTCACTTTAAATAGTGCTCTGCTGCCAAAAAAGTGGGATCTGCAGCACTTCATGTGACATTTTCTCTCTCCATTGTTCCATTTCTTTTCTCCCTGCATGCAGTAGGAGAAAGGTATTTCTAAATCCTTCTGAGAACTCGAGGGTGTGGATTTTAATTGGTCCAGCTCTTTTAAAAAGCAATATTCTTATTTTTTTTATTATTCAGCTGTAGGGCTGAAATAGCAAAGCTGGGATGGAGCTTGGAAGGTGATTTTAGACCTGCTTAGTCACTGGCTGGGATCAGCTATTTTTGGGTTTACACTTAATGAAAGAAAAGGGGTTATTTATAGTGGGTCAGAGCCTGTGGCTGCCTCATCCTGGTGCTGGCAGAGCCAGGAGGATCTCATGGCTCCTCTTTTTCCCTCCAGATCCACGCCTACAACCTGGAAACCAACACCTGGGAGGAGATCACCACGAAACCTCACGAGAAAGTCGGTGAGTTTGGAATTTCCCATCTTTCCCTGTAAACCAGAGTGACCAAGGAGCTCGAAGGTGCAGTTTTCTTGTTCAATATGTGACTTAATGCTGGCTTTGAGATCCTGCTGGTGCTTCAGCACTGAGGATTAACCCATCCAAGGGAATTTGGCAGTCTGGCTTCCTTCCCTCCCTGCTTGGGGAAGGTGACAGTGCCTGGATCTGCTCCCAGGGGATCCAGATCATCCCTTCTCCCTTTGAGGCCCTGGGCTTCCCCTGGAATCTCACAGCTGCTTTTCACCAAGCCAGATTTGAGACTCTGGGGAACAAGATTCCAGCACATTTGTTCCTTCCCTGGGGAGGAATTAGGAATCAAACCTGAAACAGCTGCTTAAAATTACACCTTCTATACCTGGGATTACAGGAAAGCAGAACCTCTTAAAAATCAAACTCCATGGATAAATGTTGAGACAAAATCACCACTTCCACAAGCACTTTAAAGCAACTATTGTTGATATATGTTTTTAAATTTATTCTCCCCAGGCTTCCCAGCAGCCAGAAGATGCCACAGCTGTGTCCAGATCAAAAATGGTAAGATTTGCCTCTGGAAAATGGGTGTATCTTGTACAACCAAACAGAGGAGAGTTGGAGAGAACTGCAAGGAACACCTGGCTTTTCTGGAAGAGGATTTTTTCCTCACTGGCAGGCCTTAAGCTGCCCAGCTGGCAACACTCTTTCTTCTGCACTGAAAAAACAGTTACAATCTTGATCCCTCTTTTCCAAACTCTTCAGGTCAGTGGCTGAATGCTCTGTGTTGAAGGGTGGAGTGAAATGCTGGGTTGTATTTCCTAGGAGTGTTAATTGTGCCAGTAAAAGTAAGGCAGGAGCTGGGAGATGCTTCCAGTCCCCTTCACCAGCAGGATTTGGCAGCCTCTTGAGTTGAGGACTTGGGCAAATCCGAAAGCAAGGCAGGACTGGGAGCTGGAGCTGCTTCCTGTGGGTTTAAAATCCCTGGAATGTGATCAAACCCAGGTGTCTGATAGATCAGGTTGGCTGGAGCTTAACACAGCTCCAACAAGAGGGAATGCACTCCTGCTTCCAGTGGCATTTAGCCCTGAGTCTGCCACGGTGGGGTTGGGATCACGGGCAGGCTGGGAAGTGGGACATGAGCCAGAAATCCACCCTGAGCCCCCAGTGTGGGCAGCAGGAAGGGGGGATTCTGCCCCTCCCAGGTTCNGGGCCTAAAGGGGCTCCAGGAGAGCTGGAGAGGGACTGGGGACAAGGCATGGAGGGACAGGACACAGGGAATGGCTTCCCACTGCCAGAGGAATTCTTGGCTGGGAGGGTGGGGAGGGACTGGAATAGAATTCCCAGGGAAGCTGTGGCTGTGCCTGGATTCCTGGCAGTGTCCAAGGCCAGGTTGGACAGGGCTTGGAGCACCCTGGGATAGGGAAGGTGTCCCTGCCCATGGAGTTGAAACTGGATGGGCTTTGAGGTCCGTTCCCACCCAAAAGATCCTGTGATTCTCTCAGTGTCCTCTGCTTGTGCTGTGACAGATTTAGGAGCTCCTGAGAGCTTGTGTTGAGGTAAAACAATTACTGATCCCAGAACTGTGCTGGGAAGGTGATCCCTGACCTCTCTCCCCGCGTGTCCCGCAGTTGCTGGCCAGGGGATGGCTGGGCCTGGCCACTCCCCACCTCTCCTCTCTTGCAGATGTGTTCGTTTGCGGAGGCTACAACGGAGAGGTGATTCTGGGAGATGTTTGGAAGCTGAACCTCCAAACTTTCCAGTGGGTCAAGCTCCCAGCTGCGATGCCAGAGCCTGTGTACTTCCACTGTGCTGCTGTCACCCCAGTAAGTGGCTCATTTTGTTCCTCTGGAGCTGGGATCGCTCCTCCCAGCACTCTGACGTTGGTGTGGGCTGCAGATAGAGCTGATGCTCCCAAGGAAGTGACCTCCCCCCTGGCTGCAGCATCTTTTGGGAGGCTCTTACTCCTGCTGCTGTTTGAGGAGTGGTGCCACACCGTGGATTTTGCTTCCTGAAAGAAACATTGCAGAATTTCAGCTTTTCAACTCCATGTGGGAACAGCAGTTCCTGCTTGTAGAAGGAAAAAAGAAAAGCACAAATAATCTCTGAGTAAAGTGATTATATCCTAGTGAGAACAGCCTGAGGTGAAAGATTAGATGAGCCTGTTTCCAACCCTTTGGAAACTGCTAAGGAATGTTGGTATTGCCAGAGCTTTTGGCCAGAAGGAGAAGTCTGGAGACCTGGGAGTGATAATTAACAGGCAGCAAGAAATGCCTTTGTCTGTGCCTTCACCTCCTTCAGCTCCTCATCTTCTGAGGACGGAGATCACATTCCTTGGTGTCACTTAGTTTGGAGACGGTTACAAATGCAGCTTTTCCTGGGAAGCCTGATAAAGGTGTTTCCCAGGCAGCTCAGTGACTGCCTGGACAGCAGGAATGCCCTTTCTTTGCCAGCTTATGGAACAAAAAAAGCCACTCAGCAGCTGAGTTTTTCCCCCTCTCTCTGTGTTCCTGTCATCCCTTCAGCAGGGTTGTGCTGAGCCAAGGGAATGCAGGAGGTCTGTGTGAGGTGGGTGTAGTTTAAAAAATACATTATTTTTAGCTGAAACATGAGTGTGGCTCTGTACTACTTTATTAACAGTTTGCCACACTCCTAAAAAAGGATTTCTTGGGGTAGAAATCACCTGAAATTCAGAGCAGAGCACTCTGAGGTGCTGGAGATGTGGTTTAGGATGAGACATGGCCCCTCCAGCAGTGATTCCTCCCTTGATTCAGAGGATCCCAGAGCGAGTGGCTGAGTCAGTGACACCTCTGCTGAAGGAACCTCAGCAGCTGGGAATGGGGACAGCCCAATCCTGCTTTTCCTGGCTCTGTAACTCCTGTCCCCCTTTCCCCACCTAGGCTGGCTGCATGTACGTCCACGGAGGGGTGGTCAACATCCACGAAAACAAACGGACTGGCTCCCTGTTCAAAATGTGGCTGGTGGTGCCCAGCCTGCTGGAACTGTGCTGGGAGAAGCTCCTGGAATCTTTCCCTCACCTAGCAACTCTCTCCAGATCCCAGCTTTTGCACCTTGGACTGACGCAGGGACTCGTTGAGCGACTAAAATGAGAACATCTCCCACTTCTGGCCAAGACTCACCACGTTGAAGAATCACCCCTCCCACCCCCTATTTATGGATTCCATGGAATGGTCGTGCTAAGAACATGGAGGAACCTGCTCAAGGCCTTACTCAGCAAATACATCGATGCCTTTCGAGACGTTGTTACTTTTCATCATTGAAAAACAAACCCCCTTTTTATTTATGGAGCTCTAAATTACACCATTAATCACAAAGTATTTTCTGAGACCAAGCAGCCCACCATCAACCTGTCGTCAGCACACGCTTGCAAATTAATTGGGGAGCTTAATGAGTTCCTGAATGTCTGAGGCTGTGCTTACACGTGGCACCTTCACCTTGGTATTTTCACCCTTGTATCCAACGAGGAACATTTGATGCAGAACAGCCACCAAACCCGTTCTTTTGCTTTGGATAACCCATCCCTCCCACCCAGCTGAGCTCCCCCCTCTCCAAACCCACCGATTCCTCCAGCCTTGCATGTGTTCCATGGGCTTGTTCCCATCCCTGAGCTTCTGGAGACGGCTGGAACGTCGCCCGGGGCGGCGAGCGAAGCTTGGCCCGTGCAGCTTCCCTGGTGCAGTGTCTGTGTTCTCCCCTGTTCATACTGAAAGCTTTGCCTGGAAGAGGTGGGAGAAAGTTGCTACTTAAGGGACTACTGTGTTGTTTACTGGGGGTGGGGTGAGAAAAGGTTTTCCTGAGGTTTTTTTAACCTTTTCTGCTCACTTGGCAAAAACTCACTCCATAGATTTCAGAGCTCTCTTAACCTGCTCAGCCGAGTCCTGGTTGTCAGCATTTCCCAGCTTTTGGTTTTCCTTCCTCCCACACATCCCAAATTGGCCTTTTTCGTGTTGCTGCATGTTCCCCTGAGGGTGGGAGATGTGATTTAAAGCCAGGTTGGGGAGCGGCTTTGTGGAGCGCTCAGCCCAGGAAATACAGTATCCAAAAAAGGGGAGAGAGGACGTCTCTCCCTCCTGCTGGGAACAGGGATTGTCTCTGCAGCACAGGCAGGACTGGAAGGGGTCTCTGGTCCTCTTGTGCTCTCTACACTGAATTTGTTTAAGTGGCCGCTGAACTCTGAGCAGCTCCAGGCATGAGGTTTGTGCAAAATCCTTTTCAGTTGGAGCCCATTTTTAAGTGCCTTTTGTTTTTAAAATCAGCTTTTCCCAATGCTTTCCTCTTCATCAAAGGCAGAGGTTACACTCTGAGGTTTTAGTTTCTTTTTAAGAGATTGCATTTATGTTTAAATAAACCATAGCATTGTCTTCATGTTGTTAATCCAAAGGTGCTGCCTGCTGGAGTCACTGCCCCCCACTTAGGGAACCCGCCCCTTGTCCCAAAATTATTCTTCCCCTGGTCTTGGGAATAGATTTTACTCTTTCTCCAGCCTCAGTTGCTGCTTTTTTTCCCCTCCAAGGCTTAGAAAAACAAAGGCTGGGCATCACAGCTGAGGCTTTCTCAGGTGCTTGGACCACAGGAACTGGTGGGAGCTGCTTGGAGCTCTGGTGTCTCCATCGCCTGCACCGCACCTTCACAGCGGTTGCACATTTCAACCCCTTCCCAGCCTCCCTGGCTGCTGAAGCCAGACCCTGCTGGCAGCTCTGGGCTGGGGAAGGGTTCCCTGTTCTCCTGCCCTGGCTTGTAGTGACCTGCAGGACCTTTCCTCCACCTCCTTCTTCCATCCCACACTCTAAGGCTGAATATCCACACTTCCATCTTTGCCTTCTGGGACCTTTGTCCTGGAGCAGCCTGGTCACCCCTGTGCTGGTTTTTCCCTTACCTGCTTTAAAGAGCATCTCCCTTCATCCCCCAGGTGATACTGGAGCCATCCAAGCCTGGATCTCTGGGCAAGCACATTCCTTAGGTTCTTAAGTCTTCCTTACTCTGGAAATCGCTGGAGCTTTCTCTGAGGTCATCACAAAGCCTGTCTTGATGGTTTTGAAGCAGTGTTGGGACTCTGGAGAGGTCTCAGCTGGCTGGAAGCTGGTCCTGGTTTTCAAGGGATGATCCTGGAAACCATGGGGCTGCCAGTCTCACTTCAGTGCCTGGTAAAACCCTGGAACAGATTATTCTGGGAGGTATTGAAGAACCCCTGGAGGACAACACAGACATTACTCACAGCCAGCACAGCTTCAGGAGGAGAAAGTCCTGCTTGGCACACCCTGATTTCCTTCTACAACAGCATAACACACCCAGGTGATCCAGGAAAGCCAGGAGATGGAATCTTCAGACTTGGGCAAAGTGCATCCAGGACAGGCTGGGAAAGGAGAGGCTGGGGGGCAGCTGTGGGAAGGGACCTGGGGCTGCTGCTGGGTGGAAAATTGGGTCTGATCAGCAGTACCCTGGAGCCTGGAGGAACATCCCTGTCCTGGGGACATCAGGGACAGCAGCAAGGAGGGGATTGTCCTGCTCTGTCGAACACTGACCAGGCTCCCCAGGGAATGGGCACGGCCCCAAGGCTGCCAGAGCTCCAGGAGTGTGTGGACAATGCTCTCGAGCACAGAGATGTTGGGATGTCCTGGGCAGGGCCAGAGGTTGGACTTGATCCCTGTGGATCCCTCCACCCCCAGCCCACAGGAGCATCACCAAGAAAACCACAAAGGTCCAGGGACTTCACTTTTGCTGATAAAAGCAATGCAAGCATCACCAACTGATGGATTCCCAGGGGCCTTTCCCATTCCATAACCTCCACTGGCTGCTGCATGAGAGGCACAAGATCTTGGAGGTTGCTCTTCCTGAAAAAATGACTTGGTTTAAGCACTTGAGCTCACAGCTCCTGCTGAGGGGTGGCTTTAATTGCTGCTGGGCTACTGCCTGTGGATAAAAGCTTTAATTAGAATTCCCTAGATCCAGCATCAGCAGCCACTGATGGGGAGGAGATAAGAGCATCCACAATGCTGCCTGGGATGGGGCAGGACATAAGGAGACAGGGAAAGCCAGCTCAGAACAGGGAATTCCCAAGCATCCCTCACCCCAGGAGAGATGGCTTTTGTTTAACCTCAGTAAGATGACGGTACCAAGCAGCTTCTCCTACAACTTCTGCCCTCCCATCCCATCCCTTTTCCATCCTTTCCCTGTCGTGCCATCAGCAGCTCCAGCTCCTCACCCAGGCATGCTCACAAATGTCCCAGACTAATGACAGCAGGATTGTCCGTGCTAGAACAGAAAGGCTTAAATAAAGCAGCTTCATTAATCCCTAACGAGCTGCTGCCTTCCCTGGAAAGGAGGGCGATCCCTAGCTGCTTCCTGCCTCGCTCAGGGCTGTCCATCCTTTCAGAGTCCAACATTTCTGTGACAGCACTCCCTGGTTTTTATGCTGAAGTACATCCCGATGGAGCAGGGGAGAGGGAAGAGGCACCGGAGCCTCTTTGCCTGTGTCAATGGATCTGTCAGTGGTTTTGCTTTGGGGTTGTTTTTGTTTTTAGAGATAATAAATCAATCCAAGCCCCCACTTGGTCCTCTCACCACACCCACCATTTCCCTGCGTGGAGGGAGATGTCCCCAGCCTGTCACACCACCAGGAGCATCCCTGACCCTTCTCAGGAGCCTGGTAAAGACCTCGAAGCCAGGAGGAGCCAGGTCAGTCAGACAAGACCAGGCTGGAAATGAGCTGGAGCTTTGGGAGGGTCATGGAGAAAGCTGGAGCCCACAGCCACCCTGCTGGCTCTGTCCCTGGGGTGGGGTGACAGAGTACAGGGAATGGTGGCCACAGAGGGGCCCAGGCTGGTGCCTGAGGCTCATTTAAGGAGAAACAAACTTGTTTCTGATTTGTACAAAACTGCTTTAATGACAAAACAGCTGAAAATACCTTTGGGTGCGTTTCTGGTGCCATCAAACATCCTTGTGCGATTCCCAGGCCCGAGTCCCTCCCCGGCCCGGGAGGATGAGGGACTTCTCAGGCACCTTCTCCCAGTGCAACACATCCCCAAGGAGGGGTCTGTCCTCAAGACGCACAGAAATCCCCTTCAAGACCCTCCACTGAGGACAGTTCTCCTTCCAGCCACTCAGGTGTGGGCTGGAGATCCCTCTGTGAGGTGCTCTGGCTTTGAGTCTCCTCGTTTCGGGAGCAATTCCATTGCAACCACCCTTCCCATCCCTGAAGCCCCACGGAAGGAGCCCAGCAGCAGCAGGAGCTTCAGGAAATGGCATTTCCAGACCGGAGCCAGCCCGGCCGAGTCCCTGAGACACTGGAAGAGGTCTTGATGGGTGCTGACCTCAACGAGGGGGTTGGAGAAAGGAGAATCCAAAGCTCAGCAGCCACTGGGCGAGGGGGCGAAGAAATACACGGCCAGGAGGATGAAGTAAACCATCACCAGCACCGTACCTGGGGCGGACAGAGAGGGTTGGAGAGAGTTACTCTCTGGAGCAAGGAGGGACATGGGTTTAAGACCTGGTGTGGTCTGGATTAGCCCCCTGTCGAGGACTTTCATGGTCCTCTGCAAAAGGTCCATTAAAGGGAGTTTAAACCCTTTTAAAGGGGGAAATGGGAGTGATCCCCCTTGGAGCTGCTCTAGGGGGACAGCCCCAAGATGGTCAACCAAGACCCCAGGATTGCCGAGAGCCCCAACAAGCAGATAACCCCAGGGCTGGACCCAGGATCCCACATCCCAGGGACTCTAGGGATACTCCCAAGTCCCACAGCAGCCCTGTGGGGGGTGGTCACCTTGGAAATAGTCACATTTGCCATCCATGAAGATGTAGTTCATGAGCACCACGCTGAACATGCTGGCGTAGACGTGGAGGTCGCTGAAGACGAGCGTGAAGTTGGTTGGCTGCAAGGGAGAGGATTTGGGGCTCATGGCCAACCAGAACAACCCCGCTCTGACTCTGGGACTTATGCATCACCCCTTAAACCCTCTCTGCCACACGTCCCCAGGGTGGGGACAGCACCAGGAGACATCTGACCCCACTTCCCCTGCACTGAGCAGAGGGGAGACACTGGGAAGGGGCAGCTGTGTCTTTTCCATGTCCCATGGACACCGTGTCCCCAGCCCTGCTGCAGGAGGTCCTCCAGGGCTGTCCTAGGCTGCTAGGTACTCACATAGAAGATGGTGAAGAGCACCAGGATGGGGATCTGGAGCATGCAGACCTGCACCGCGATGCAGTTCCCGATCTCGATGCTGGGGAGGAAGGACAACTTGGGAGCTGCCGAGTACCAGGTCTCCTGCAGCCCTTGGGGTGAGAAAATCCCAAACCACAAAGCCCATCCCAGTTCTGACACCATTTTCTGGGTGAATAAGTCCTCTTGAGGACAAGCTGATGGGGATCTGACCCACCGGTGGCTGGGCAGCCCGTTGTAGGCACCAAGGCACAGTGATGAGACTGGGACAGGGCACAGGGACCACCCCAAAACTCATCCTTGGAGCCGTCTCACCTCAAGCTCAGGTTGTTCTGCAGGGCAAACTGGATGCCGTTGACAATCTCTGGCAGCTCGGGCACCATCGCCAGCACGGTGACACCAATGAAGTACTGCGGGGAAGAGGTGACATCAGCCTGGCCCTGACCGCATCCAAGCCCAGGCCAACTGTGCAGAGCATCTCAGCACCTTTCCCCCACTGCTTTTGGGGCTCCAACTGCAGCCAGGGCAGGTCCCCATACCTGGAGGGCACATCTTGGTCCTTGGGGACACCCAGACCTGGCTCACCTGCGAGATGGTGGAGTTGGTGAGGATGGGGCTGATGTGCTCCGTGGCCAGGTCGGCACAGGCCGACATGCACAGGGTGGAGAGCAGGAGGATGACCAGGGCCCGCCAGCGGGACCAGTGGACCACAGCACTGTGGTGGTGGCCAGGCACTGGGGAGAGAGCAGAGACGTGTGGGACACCCCAGAGCAGTGACAAGAGCTGGCCCCGCAGCCAGGACATTTGGGGACACTCACTGTGACAGTCGCTGATGTGGATGTCGTAGATGTGCGTGTGGGTTTTGAGGGTGAAGAAGAGCCCGATGAGGTAGGCAGCAGGGAGCAGGATGGACACCGTGTACACCAAGGGTCTGTGGGACACAGGTGACACTGTCAGTGCCATCGGGGGCTGGCATGGAGACCCCAGGGGACACCCCCTGGGGATGGAGGAAATGGGGTATTGGATCATTGGGGTGGAGATAGGCCCTGGGAGGGATGCGGGAACATAACCAAACCCAGGAGGTGCCACCCCAATGTGGGGACAGCCTTGTCCCTACTGTAGTGGACACTCACTGGACGTGGCTGTAGTAGAGGGTGCCGTTGTTGTCCATCTGCAGAGAGAGCACCTGTCAACAGGGATACAGGGGGACAAGGGACAGCCCCACTGCCACCACCCAGCACGAGAGCGAGGGGGGCTCAGAGCATTCCCAACCCCAAATTCCCCCTGTTGGGGGTCCAGGTCCCCACTCACCATGTCAAAGTGACAGTTGTGGCAGAGGTAGTGGCCCAGCGGGTTCTGGGTGATGTTGTGGCACTCGCCACAGACCAGCTTCCCGTACACCTTGGAGAAGAGTGTCGGGGCAAAGACACCTGTGAGGACAGCAGGACATGGGGTGGGTGCCAACCCTGGTGGGACCCCCCAGACCTGGGCACACCCCTGTCCCCAACTCACCTCCCACAGAGAGGAAGAGCAGGGCCGAGCTCACGCCCGCCGAGCGGCTGTTGAACCGCTGCTCCTGGTGCCGGATGCCCCCAATCACCATGCACAGACCCTTGGGGATGGAGAAAACCCCCACAAAAAATCCCCATCAGTGCTTCGCTCACAGCATCCTCCCGGCTCTCAATGCCACCCAACTCACCGGGACAAAGAGGACACAGCCCACCAGTGTCCCTGTCAACGCCGACTTGACCACCTCGGCGTAGCAGCGGTTGCCCTCACGCGAGCCCTTGATGAGGGCGGTGATGTAGAAGGTGAGCTCGGTGATGGAGCCAAACGTGGCGTTCACCACCGCCCCCACCGCGAAGTTGCTCTGGGCTGAGATGCTGGAGAGGAGGAAAAGGGTGTCAGCAAGGTTGGAGTGTCCCCACCTTGCCACCAAGTGTCCCCGGTCACCGCTCACCTGGCGATGGCCATCCCAATGTAGTAGGAGAGAGGCATGATGGAGAGCAGGGCCAAGGTGAACTTGACGGCGGAGCCGGTCAGGTGGTTGGGGCTGTCCGCGTAGCCCAGCACCAGCGTCACCAGCACCAGTGGCAGCAGGTCTGGGGCGGCCAGTCAAGGACGCAACAGAGAGGGGTGGGATTTGGGGTCACTCCCCACCCTTCCCACTCCAGCTCCCAGAAGGATACTGACGGCGAAGACGTTGATGCCATCCACGGCGTATTTGTAGTAGTAGGGGTTGGCGGCGCGGTAGCAGCAGAGAATCACCTCCCCCTCCAGCGGCACCTCTGTCTGCAAAGGGACAAGAGGGTCACCCCCACCCCAAAATCCCCCCTGGAAAGGGGTGTGGGACCCTCACCCTGCCCAGAGTCACCCACCATCCTCAGGCGCCGGATGAGCACCCGCTCCGGGGGCAGCAGCAGGACACGGGAGGCGGCGCGGGCGCTCAGCTTGGCCACGGGGATGAGGATGATGAGGAGCCACGCGGTGACACACATGAGCCCGTGGGCCAGCGCCAGCACCGGATAGCCCAGGCACAGCCACGCCGCGGTGCTGGCACGGTGCTGTGAATGGGAGGTCACCTTCAGGGATTGACCCCCAAAACGCCGACCCCAGCAGAGGGGAGGTACCCATGGGCACCTTCCCCACCAGCCTGGGGTGATGTCACCGTGTCCAGCATGGGGCTCACCCAGTATCCAGTGCCCGCCCAGCACTGCGGGTGCCAGCGACGCGGTGTGGGACCCCCGAGTAGGGCTGAGCTCTCCCCGGCGCCAGCCTCGCACACCTGGTGGGATTTGGGGACCTGGGGAGACAGGGGATGTCAGGGTGTGCATAGGGCACCTCAACCCCCCCCCAGGGGATTCCCAAGGCACCCTTACCTCCACTTTCTGGATCACTTTGCCAAAGGGCCAAAGGAAATACCCGGCCAGGTCCCAGCAGAGCCGCCCTGCGGGGACACATCCATCAGTGTCCCTTCCAGCTACGGGGACATTCCATGGAAAAGGGACTCAGGAGTCCCCAACACCCATAAGTGCTGTTTTGAGCTCATCCACCCCTCACATGGGGGCCCCAAATTTGGGACTCACCATAAGGAGCTCCTATGACAGTGACGAACATCACGGCAGCCACGAGGACGTAGAGGAGCGAGAGCCACCAGCCAAAGAGCAGCAGGTAAAGGACGTTCCCACATGTCAGCATGGACCCTGGGGGAGAGAAGGCACCAGGTGGGACCACTGTCACCTGCAGCTGCCCAAATCCTCACTGCCACCACCCAGGGTTGTCCCCAAGGCCACCCACCTCCAGAGCCTCGGATGACATTGAGGTCGGAGTAGAGCTCCTTGACAATCTCCGATCGGTCCTCCCAGGGCCGCGCCGTCACGTGGCTCTTCCATTTCTTGAAGCCAAACTGCAGAGAGAGAGGTTTTCTTGGGATGAGTGAGGAGGAAGGATAAAAAAACCCATTACAGTCTTCCAGGAGCACCCATGGGTGCCCCCACCCACCTTGTAGTTGTTGGAGAGCTTGTTGGCCTCCACAGCGTTCTCGGCCGTCAGGGTGGTTTTCACCACGCAGCTCTCACACACCTCCTCCGAGTGCTGCTGGTAGCAGGCTGTGGTGGACATGGCTGTGGGTGACACACAGGGTCACAGTGGGCGTGGGGACCCCCCCCCAGAGCCCCAAATCCAGCCCATCCCACAGCCAACCTACTTGTGGGGACACGGGGACGGTGCAGGTGGCAGCCCAGGTCCCCCAGGTCACCCTGCACGTTGTTGATGGCAGCGCAGTGCCGGTCGCAGAGGGAGCTCCGGCGGGGCCCGTCGCTGTCACCGCGGGAATCCGGGACCTTGGGAACATCTGCGGGAGCTGTTGGAGTCACACTGGGGCCGCGTCCCCATACCCTGCCCGGGCTCAGCAGCGCAGGACACCCAAGTGCTGCTGTGCTGGGGTGCCACCTTGGTCCCCAAACCCCGCACGGGGGACACAGAGCTCCCAGGGTGGTACCTAGGGAATGTTCGGGAGCGGGGACCCCACCAGCGTCCGGAACACGGGGGGAAAATCCCGCTCGGTGCCCGGTTGTGGGTCGGGAGGGGTGACCCGGTGGTGCCCGGGGAGGGGGGGACCCCTTTTGGTGCCCGCCCGGCCCCGGAGACCTCCCCCCAGCTCACCGGGCGTGTCCTGCGCGCAGCAGCGGCGACGGCGACGGCCGGGCTCAGCGTCGCTGGCCATGGCGACAGCAGCAGGTCCAGAGCCGGTGGTCCCGGTCCGGCCTGGCCCGTCGGAATTTAACGGGCGGGGCCGGACATGCGCGCCCCCGGGAGCCGCCCCCATCCCAGCGGGCGGGGCCGGGCTGCCCCCGCCGCGGGCGGGATGCACCTGGTAACGGTGCGCGGGGAGGGAGGGTTGGGAAAAGGGGTGCGCAGGGATGGGGATGCGCGGGGACCACGGTGCGCGGTGCTTCGGGGTGCACAGGTGAGAGGATGCAGAGACTGGGGTGCGCGGGGGCCACGGTGCGGGGTGGAACGGGGTGCGCAGGGATCGAGATGCCCGGGAACCACGGTGCGCGGTGCTTCGGGGTGCACAGGTGAGAGGATGCAGAGACTGGGGTGCGCGGGGGCCACGGTGCGGGGTGGAACGGGGTGCGCAGGGATCGAGATGCCCGGGAACCACGGTGCGCGGTGCTTCGGGGTGCACAGGTGAGAGGATGCAGAGACTGGGGTGCGCGGGGGCCACGGTGCGGGGTGGAACGGGGTGCGCAGGGATCGAGATGCCCGGGAACCACGGTGCGCGGTGTTTCGGGGTGCAGAGAGCCCGCGGTGCAAAGTGCTGGGGGGCGCGGTGTATTGGGGTGCAGGGAGACCGAAGTGCGCGGTGTATCGGGGTACACAGGTGAGAGGGTGCAGATATTGGGGTCCGGGGGGACCAGGGTGCACAGGGGTGTGGGGTGCACGGGAATGGGGGGTGTGGTATATCGAGGTGCCCGGGAATTGGGGTGCACAGGGATAGGAATGAACAAGATCTGGGGTGTGCCATGTATCGGGGTGCACGGCGATGTGGGGTGCAGAGGCAGGGCCTGCAGGAACAGGGGTGTGTGATGTATTGGGGTGCACGGGGAGCAGGGTCTGTGGTGTGTTGGGGTACACGGGGAGCAGGGTCGGTGGTGCAGCCCTGCGAGCAGGGATCAGGGTGCACAGTGAATTGGGGTGCACAGGGTGTCAGGGGGCACAAGGACTGGGGTACACAGGAATCTGAGGGGCCCAGGTGTCCCTGGTGAACTGGGGCACACAGGGCTCTGTGCTGGGAGTGGGGTGCACAGAGATTGGGGTGCACAGGGCACTGGGTGCATGGTGTATTGGGGTGCACAGGGAACTGAGTGCACAGTGTATCAGGCTGCACAGGGATTGGGGTGTGTGATGTATTGGGTGCACAGGGACTGGGATAGGTGATGTATTGGGGTGCACAGGGAGCAGATTGTGCCACATATTGGGGTACACAGGGACTGGGGTTTGTGATGTATTGGGGTGCACGGAGACTGGGGTACACAATGTATCAGGGTGCACAGGGGCTGGGGGTCTATGATGTGTTAGGGTACACAAGGACTGGTGGGTGATCTATTGGGGTGCAGCATATCAGGGGGTACAGGGACTGGGATATGTGATGTATTGAGGTGCACAGGGACTGGGGTGTGTGATGTATTGGGGTGCACAGGGATTGAGGTGTGATGTATTGGGGTGCACAGAGACTGGGGAGTGTGATATATTGGGGTGCACAGGGACTGGGATGTGTGATGTATTGGGGTGCACAGGGATTGAGGTGTGATGTATTGGGGTGCACAGGGATTGGGATGTGTGATGTATTGGGGTGCACAGGGACTGGGGTGTGTGATGTATTGGGGTGCACAGGGATTGGGGTGTGTGATGTATTGGGGTGCACAGAGACTGGGGTGTGTGATGTATTGAGGTGTGAAGGATCTGGGGCCGCATGGGAAGAGGCTGTACAGGACCCTGGGTGTACCGGGACCCCAAAAGTGCACAGGGTCCTGGGGCTGCAGAGCCTGGGACCCCTGAGGATGCCCTGTGGGATGGGCTTTTCCTGAGAACCCCCCAGTTTCTGCACTTCAGGTTTTTAGAACGTGAGACTGATGGAGCTCATGGGGCTGTGCTGCCCTTGAGGGGTGGAGTTTTGGGGTAAAACCCAGCTAAATCTGGTTCTTGAACATTCCTCTTTGGTACATGGATGGATGTGGTGATGCTGAACCCAAGAAAAACCCCAAGAAGCGTTTGATAAAACAAACTCATTTAATACAAGAACCAAATGAGCCATTTTGTTACCAGCCCCCCACCAGGGGAAAAACAGAGTCCCCAGTACCAGTCAGTTCACACCAAAAACCAGCAAAGTTCCAAAAATTCCTCTTTCCCTCCCCTCAGTAAAAAATACAGTACAATGATTCCGTGTGTTTATGGTTCTAAATACATTTCTAAAATACACATTTACCAGAATTTGCAACAAATTCTCGCCCTGCCCCCTCAATAGAAATTTGACAGATATTGATTAATCCCTTCTTTGAAGCAAGTCCAAGTGCTTTTCCCCCAAAAGGTACATTCCCAAGAGCCTGTGGGTGTGTAGAGCCTGGTTTCCCACCACGGTCCACAAAGCTCCCAAAATAGGTGGTGATTAGTGAAAAAAGCTGAAGGAAAAAATCAATTCAAAAGCAAAGGCAGGTGAGAGTTGGTGGCAGCGAAGGTACCCTGGGGGTTCAGAGTTCACAAGGCCCCCACGGGGGAGAGGCCACGCTGGTTTTGTACATAAAATGAAAATAAAAATTGAAAATAGAAGTAAAATTCTTATTTGCTGAACTCAGCAAGTCAAACATGGTTTTCTCCTTCCTTTTCAGCTGCAGCAACACCTCGAGGGGTCAGAAAACATAATTACACCAAAACTCAGGGATAAAATTAATTGGTTTTTATCATGCAGAATAAAATGGAGCAAAATTGAGTCTGAGCTTCCCGGACTTGGAATTTCTTGGATCCTGAAGTTGCTCAAGCTGCTTCATCCTTCCAAGTGTTGGATCATTCACAGCTGTGCACAGCCTCGGGGGGGACTGTTCCAGCTGTACCCTCGAAGGAGGTTTGGTTTAGCTTAGTCTGAGATCAGTGAAGCTCAGTTTAAACAGGACAGGTTGAGGTGAGGAGCAGGAAGGAGAACTCCTGCCTGGAGTTCACTCACTGGAGCATTTCCATGGTGAAAAATTCTGAGTAATGCCTTGGCAAAATCCACATGGGAATTACAGACACTTCCTCCCTCTGTCCACAAAGCTGAGCTTAAATTCTGCTGTTTTGTAGTAAATCCATGTTTAAGTCAAAGTTCATCCCCCGGAGCAGCATCGTCCTCCAGAGCTGTGTCCCGTTATTCCCCAAAGATCCACAGGACGTTGACTCCTGATAAACCCAGATTTACACGCCTGCAAAACCCAAAGGGATCAGAATTAGCCACTTTTATTAAAAAGCTGCTGTTAATTCAATTTTAACACCATTAATTATCACCCCACTGTGGTGGTTTCGGTCTGACGCGGTTCCCACCTCGTTCTCATGGGATACTTACCCCAACATCCCAGATTCCTTCGTCTTTATGATGTACAGGAACATCAGCAAGGTGTGGAACATGTTGTTCCTGCCCTGAAACCACAGGAAGAGATAAGGACTTAGAAATCAAAACTCTTAAAGATCACAGAATTTTGCTAGTTTGGAACTTCCCCTCCGAATTTGCACCGGCCTTAAGGGGTGACATCAGTGACAGCACCCGCCAGGGATTGTGATTTGGGGTTTTACAATAAATTGGCAGAAAATTAATAAGAGGAAGCTCCTGCTTAGGAACTCCTGTCTCCTAAATAGATACTGCAGGTAATATTCAGCAGCAGAGGAAGTACCATGTGCTGGACAAAGACCAAAGCGGGCCAGCCTCTGTGTAAATGGACAAAAAATGGGTCTGGGATTTAAAAAGACCCCAAATCAGCCCTGGAAATGATTCCTGACAGCAGGAGGAGAACAAACCCCACTACCTTGGGCAGGCTGTAGACGTGGCACTCGTAGATCAGCTCGTAGTGGGGCGGGTTGATGCTGCTCTGGTAGATGCAGAACAGGTTTTCGTTTGAGGTGTCTGAATTTAAAATTAAAGAAACAGATTTCAGAGGTTCCGAGTTGATCCCAGAGGAAAAGAGCAGCTCCAGGCCAGCCCAGTACCTGGTTTATCCGGAGTCTGGATGAAGTGTTGGGAAGTGAAGGTTTTGCCGTCGGGATACTTGGGGTGAGGCGGGAGCCTGGAGTCCAGGTAGGTGCAGAACACGTGCATAAGGATCTGGGCAAAAACAACCAAATCTCACTGGAATGGCCCCAAAACCCAGCAGCTTCCTCCCCATGATCCCAGGAGTTCATCCCAGTCTTTGGGGGTTACAACGCTGGCTTAACCCCAGGCTTAGGAGCAGCTTCGTGCCTAAATCACCTATTTCAGATGTGGCTGAGAAGGGCAGAGGAGCTCAAAACCCAGCTCTGCCCACCCCAAACCCAGCAAGGAACCTTCTCCCTTTCCCTCACGAAAATCACTGGAAAAGTCTGGGCTGGCCACAAGTCTTAGGAATGCCAAAATTGGGAAATAAAGTCCTGGGATGAGCATCCAGAAAACCAGGTCACAGCCTGAGGGTTGTTTTTACCCTTCCTGGAGAGTTCTCAGTATTATATGTGGGCAACATCAGCACATTATCTGTTAGCTGGTACTTTCTGTGCTCCTTATACCCAACAGGAGCTGTTTTACAGGGAAAACAGGAAGATTTGCTGGAAAAAATGCCACAAATCTTAAAAAATCTGGGAGATGCCCCTTGGAGCTCACAGCATTGTATTACCCATAATTAACAAAAATGTGAAATTGTTTATTTGGAGGGGTTTTTTTACTAATAGCCTTAAATTGATGTCAAAACTCCTTTATTTGCACTTTTGAGCTGTTCCTGTTTATCAGGACACTTAGAGCTGCTCCATGGCTGGACACTTCCAAATATTTAACCATGTTCCCAACTGGAAAAACAAATCTTGTTTCAAGGTTGATTTTTCACTTCCACCAATGGAATCTCTTTTTTTATCCATCAGCGAAGCTGCAAAGCTCTGATGTTCTGATTTTCCCATGTTCCTCAAAGACTTCCTGGCTGCTCCCTACAAACCCTATCCCAAAATCCAAGCAGCTTGAAGCTGTGGGATCCTGGAAACTCACCGAGGAGTCGGTGGGAAGGTCCGTGTCCCATTTCCGGCCCTTGAAATCCCCTCCTCCGTTCCATCGGAAGGAGCTCATGCACCCTCCCTGGGAAAGCTCTGGAAGCAACAACAGTTATTCACTTCCTGGGGGCAGGACGTGCATCAAAACAGAGAGGGTTTCTGGTGTAGAAAATAGGAAAAATTCAGCTCCTGGAAGGCTTGAGAAGATATTGATGAAAGAGGGTAAAGTTACATTATCATCATTACAGGATGATTTTTGTTCATAGTTAATGAAGGGATTCAATCCCTTTGCACCCTGAGCAGGCAGGAGGAAATCAAGGAATGGTTTGGGTTGGGAGGGAGCTTAAAGCCCATCCAGGGCCACCCCTGCCATGGGCAGGGACACCTCCCACTATCCCAGGGTGCTCCAGGCCTCGTCCAGCCTGGCCTCGGACACTGCCAGGGATCCAGGGGCAGCCACAGCTTCTCTGGGCAACCAGCAAGTTCACTGTAGCAGAGAAATGTTTGGAAAACAGAACAGCAACACTACGAACCTCTGATCCTTTCCACCAAATATTCCTGGTTTGGGGTGAGATCCAAGTACTGCACCAGAGCGTTCAGGGTCGGGATGAGCGGAGCTTTGACGAGCGCTGCCTGTTTGAGGCTGCTGATGCTGGCTTCTGCAACACAGGAGGCTCAGCCCAGGAGCATTCCCAGCTCCCCTGCCGAGGACTGGAAACAATTTATACCTGACACCACCCCAACTATCAGCTCAGTTACTACAAAGTAGCACAAAGCTCCTTCACATCAAAGCTACAAGGAACCAACAGGAACTTAAGAGCAGAAGTGGGAGAGAAACAAAGTGGAGACAAACTCAGCATCCACCGTTTTTTATGGGCTTTGCAACATGTGTTTGCTCTTGAGGAAACACTCCAAGGAAGGGCCCCAAAAGAGGAATTTAATTAAAATCTAGCACATGGAATCCCCTTCTCAGCTAATTTGAAACAACAGGAGAAGCAGCTCCTACAGAATCCCAACCTGACATGAAAAACAGAACTCCAGTTCATCAGAATTTTTAAAAATTCGAGAGAATTTAAAAATCCCCACAGTTCTTCTTTCAGGAAGTGGGTGATTTGAAGGAAGAATTTGGAAAAGCACGTAGCAGTGGAGACAGTGAGACTTTTGGGAGATGCTGAATATTTACAGCATATCTGTCTTTGAAATGTTTTCTGACTGACTAATAAGCAATAATTGATGATAACTGGAGTTTACAATTAAATTTAAGGGGAAGAAAAAAAAGAGACATTTAAGAATTTTACACAAATTCTTGTGCTGGCATTAATATTCCCAGCTGAATGAAATGCAGGAGATGGAGCAAAGACAACACCAAAACAGAGCAGAAATGGAACAAAAATATTTCCCAGGCCTTATTTATGGAACACCCATTCCACAGGGAATTTCCAGGCTGCTGATCCTACCTCCAATCTGCAGTTCGGGGCAGCCCATCCTCCTCAGCTGAGTGCTCACAGATTCCATCTCGTCCACCAGTGGCACCAGAATGGTGTCATTGATCCACTAGGAAGGGAAAAGGGGAAAATTCAAGGTCAGAAGCAACAGCAATGTTTAATAAATGCCTCAGCTTATACCCTACAATCATTCCCACCACAATCACAAAGCCGTTTAACAGAAACACTGAAGCCAATCAAGGAGGAAAATAATTCAGTTTAATTTAATTATCAAGCCAGGCAGAATTTAGGTGACCCTTTATTAGCTTCTGAAAAGGCAGAAAATCCAATGCCAAGGAGTTGGGAAAACCAATCTGTATCAGGTAAAGCTTTTCTGGGCAATGAGGAAAGGGGATTATGAATCACAGCCCTCCAAGCATAAACTGATGGATCCACTCCCTCTCCTGTTTGTCTCAGGAAATCAGGGAAATGATAAATTTGTGGTATTTGTACATGTCAGCCACCCCAACTCTCAGACAGGCACTGCAACCCTTCCCATCTCAAGCACAGAGGACATGGAGGAATTTTCCCACTCCAGCCCATTTGGAATTCCTTGGAGAAGGACTTACATTCCTGAATTTTGCAGTCCAGGAATCCATGTGATCCAGGAGCTGTCGGTTCATTGTCACCCGTGCCCAAACCTATGGGAAGGTTTATTAAATCCACACGAGAACCTCACAGAACCCAGAGTTTTTAGGGTCTGTGACAATTGCTGCTGCTTGCAAAAGAAGGGAGTTGGTTAAACGCTGGAGGACTTTTTCTCCCCAACATTCCTGACACAGCTCAAATCCAAACCTTTGCACAAAGGTACATTTTAAAATCCCATTTCTCCCTCTTGACCTTTTTTTCTGTGGAATTTACCTCTTCTGCAGCCTGTTTTGAGCTCAGATCAGCTTCATCCTTGTGTGCAGAAGGAGCCTGGGACCTGCAAGCCAACTGATACTGGAACTTCCTCAGGATCTGTGCGTGGTCCGCCATGGACCGGCTGTAGTTCCAAAACGTTGGGCTGCTGGAGGGAGAGCTGGAATCCGAGCTTCCTGAAAAGATTAATTCATTAAAAAGTTGTGTTCAATTACCACCAAGTAATTCTGGAACAAATAGCACAGGACAAGGGGTCAGTGTGAGAGAATACACTGAAGTCCTTCTGCAGAAACACTGGATTCAGCCTTATCTTGATTGTCCCTATCCAAAACAAAAACTGCCTGGAGGGAGTTCATCCCCTTTTTCCTTATCTTGATTGTCCCAATCCAGGACAAAAATTAACTGGATTCAGCCCCTTTATCTGAAACCACCCAGATCGAATTCCCCTCTTATCAAGGTGATCATCTTATGTCAGTCCCTTACAGCCAACAACTGCTACAGAGATCATCCAACAGCATTCCCATGCTTAGATCCTATTCAAAGGAATAATTGGAGGAAAACTGCCTGAAGGAGAAGCAGAGGGGTTCTACCTCATGGCCCAGTTGCTCAGTAGCAGATCCTTTGCCAAGCTCACAGGTGATCACCCTTCACTGGCCTTTTTACTTGTACTTCTCCCATCAAAATTTCTCCCATCAAAACTTCTCCCAAAAGCCAGTTTTGGATAAAACCAACACCTCTTCCCTTCCAAGCTTTTCCCACCAAATCCCAAAATTTACCTAATTGAACTCGGTGCTGTTTCTCCTCCTCGTTCCTCAAGAAGGTGTCCAGGGATTTGACATCTGTTATGCAGTCATCTTTGTAGGTGGAATTGTTGTACAGAATGGGGGAGAATCGGTAGTGAGACCTTATCCCACCGCTGTCCACAGGTCCCACGCTCGTGGAATATGGAGATCCATTGGGAGAGTGGCTGAAGCTGGAAACCTTGGGAGAAAACAAACAAACTGTAATTCTTTTTCTTTTGCAAGGCTCAAGCTGTGCTCATGGGATGTGTCCTGGTCATTACCTTACTGTAGCTGCTGCCGGGTGAGTAAGTCACAGAGGTGCTGTGAGAGGGGCTGGCCCCTGCCAGAGCCTGGAGCTGGGGGCTGTATCCACTCAAACAGCTCCCAGAGAACTTGGGGCTGGCGCTGGGAGAGCGGGAGGGGCTGTAGCTCAGCACACACTGCCCCTGGATCGGTGGGGAAGGGGTCAGGGACAGCACTCTCTTGGCTGCTGGCTCCCGTGGAGGGGTGATTTGTACAGCTGCAACGTAAGGATGAGCAGAGTTAGAAGTGGGGATGCAGCAGCCCCAAATTCCCCTTCTTTAAACAGATGCAAAACACACACGTTGTGCTTTTAAAGCAATTTCAGAGAGGTTAAAAGGGACACTGAGAATCTGGTCCCTACAGAACTCAGATAAAACCCGTGACCCCAGTTCGGAGTAAATCCTACTTGGAGGTTTCTCTAATATTCCATCAGCTCCTCCACCTGCCCACTGTACTCACCTTTAAGATAATGAATGCCTTAATTATCTAAAACACAATTAGTTCTGCCTCAAAAGGCCATAAACTAAACCACAACAAGTTCCACCTCAGTATGAGGAAGAACATCGAGCCCAACTCCTGGCCCTGCATGGGACAACCCCAAACTCCCAGCTCAGTTTACAGCTCATGCCAGAGAAGGTCATTCAGAATAAAGAATCCTGCACTGGAGAAACAACAACAAAAAAAACCCCTGAAAATGATTAAAAAGAGGGTTTATTCCCCACCTGCCTTGCGCAGCCAGCCCATGATCTGCTGGCTGGGACTTGTGACCAAGCTCGTCGGTGCTGCTGTGTAGGTGAAGTACCTCCAGAAATCAAACAGGGCGTTGAGGCTGAACAGGGCTGCCAGGGCAAATTCTGCAAGAACCACACGAGTTTCTGTCATGGTTTGAGCATAAATTACATTTTTTTTTCAAAATCAGGATGTGTCCATTAAAAAAAGGTCATTATTAGTGCTGCCAGTTTGGGGAGGTATCTAAGATTTCTTCACTTTCTTAGGCAAGAACCATTGGAGATAATTTTCCTCATTGTTGAAACGAATTTATATATTTTTAAATTTAATTTTTAAAATAGGGTGGTTATTTCCCCAAAAGGAAATCTCATGATTCTACGAGATTTGCTCCTTTCCATCCTGTTTGATACAGCTTTGAGTCTCCTCCTCTGAAACCAACCTGCACTGCTCTAAAATGCCACCCACACCCAGAGCACAACACAGCAGGAAAATAAATCTAAGGCTCTCTAAAGCCTTAACCCACACATTAAAAACGATTTCATGCATTAAGTAAGTTCTTCCTGCCCTTTCACGACAGAGAAAAAGCTGTAAACACTCACTAAAAAGGATGGAATTCCAGCAGTTTCAAGGGAGATCACAGAAAGCAAAACAAAGTTTTGATTTAAGACTCAGAAAAAAAAAGCTGCCTTAAAAATGACCTCCCAACAATAAAAACGAGTTAAAAAGAATCCTGGAATTTGATTTAAATGCTGCAATGACTCACCAATGTACCAGAGTGGAAAGCAGGTGATGTTGTAATATGTGCTCAGGAGTTTCCCAGTCCTGAAAACCAAACCAAAAAAAAAAGGAGAATTTAGCAAAAATTCCATCCTGGGGGATATTAAGGGCTCCACACGGTGGAATCTTTGCTGGTTTGAATCAGATGGAACAAATAACTTACATTTCAGTGTAGATCATGCCTGCTACAGATATATTGAGGAGTCCCCAGGCCAGCACCACCTTCCTGGTCTCAGCCTGTTTCCTCATCTTCACAGCCAGGTCGATGAGGGAAGTGTCTGGACTCTTATTCGGCGTCATTGTCTGTGAGAACAGAGGGAAAAGGCAAAGTCTGTGAACTTTTATTCAGATGGAAGATTCTCAGGCAGGTTACTGAGGAACAGTGCCCATCTTCTCCCTCATTTTTGAATAATCATATCCTTCAAAAGGAGGAGGGAAAGCTCCTGCCTCCTCCAGGCAAGACCGGTGTTTTTATCGAAAATTCTCACTTATTTCAGTAGGTAACAGAGTATTTTCTGGCATATGAAACCCACAGATTTTATTTTCTCCTTTCTGCCCAGTAACACCTTATGTGAAGGAAAGAACCCTGTCACAGGCAGGCAGCCCTCACATCTCCCCCCAGACGTCAATCCTTTCCCCAAACTTCTCCTCTCCCCTCCTCAAACTTCACCTTTCCCCTGCCCCAAAGCTCTCCTCTCCTCTCCCTCACCACAAACCTCTTCGATCCTCCTCCCCAAACGTCTCTG
>VZRQ01009766.1:54642-90748 GCA_013397975.1 Machaerirhynchus nigripectus | reverse complement strand
CCCGCCCCCCCTCCACAAACCTCACCGCCCTCCTCCCACCCCTCCGCTCTCCCCCTTTCCCGGATTTCACCTCACCTCTCCCCAGATCTGTCCCGCTCCCCGCTCAGGCCGGGCAGTTTTCCCCCTTTCCTACCGGGGTTCTCCGCTCCCCTCACGCCGCCGCGGCCTCGCGCTCTCTGCGCCTGCGCGGGCGCTCGCGGCGCGTCACCGGCCGCGCCGGGGGGCGGAGCAAAGGGGGCGGGGCCACCCTCGCGGGCGGGTTTTGGCGGGAAGAGCGTGAGGGAGCCGCCATGTTGGGGGGGGCGAAGGCGCTCTCACGGGGACACGTTTCGCTCTGATTTTTTTTTTCCCTTTTAAATTGTCTTTATAGCTAAGTTGTGTAATTACACATTGTCATGTCTGTCAGAGCAACACGTTGCCACAGTCAGCAGGTAAAATTTTAAGGGGTTTTAGGTCTAGTTGGCATGCTGTGAAAGTGTGATTTCATATTTCTGCATAGGTGTAACTTCGTATTTCTGAGCAAGCACAACTGTGCAAGTACAACGTATTTTTGTACAAGTGTCACTGAAACCGTCAGGATAAATAAGACTCCTAACACTGTTTTTTAAAAAATGTTATTAAGTCGGGTATTTATTCTTGGCCAAGGTTTGTGTGTGTGGCTGACAAAGTTCAGGCCTCTACATGACTCCAAATACAACACTTTTTCACTTATTTATACATTTTAACAAACGAATTAACGTTCATGGGTTCTGAGTTGCGTAATCCTCGTCGTTAATTAGTATTGTGTTCCCCATTAATTTCTCACTTTTTATGCTGATCTGGTCCAAATTATTTAGTAATTTTGTTATCTTTTTCTCAGACGTGGAGTCTCCAACCTCTCAGGCCTTAATTTCCTCTAATTTTCTGGTTAGTCCAACATCCTTGAAGGGCCATAAATTTAAGATCCCAGATGCTCAATTTTCAAATTTTTTACGTCTGCTCATCGAAGTTTGTCAGGGTTAGTTTTAACAAACTTAGTCGATGATTTCGTGATCAAAGTAATAATGAAGGTCTGTGGAGGAACTTTACTGGTGCTGGCTAAAAGTGGGCGCTGCTCATAACTAAAACAACCAATTAAAAATTAGTTAGGAAAGTTATATCATTTCCAACACGTGCACAACTTCACATTTCCATATGGGTGTAACGTCATGTTTCTGTAGANCCCCCTTTCCTACCGGGGTTCTCCGCTCCCCTCACGCCGCCGCGGCCTCGCGCTCTCTGCGCCTGCGCGGGCGCTCGCGGCGCGTCACCGGCCGCGCCGGGGGGCGGAGCAAAGGGGGCGGGGCCCCCCTCGCGGGCGGGTTTTGGCGGGAAGAGCGTGAGGGAGCCGCCATGTTGGGGGGGGCGAAGGCGCTCTCACGGGGACACGTTTCGCTCNAACTTCACATTTCCATATGGGTGTAACGTCATGTTTCTGTAGAAGCAGAAAGTCATGTTTTTGTACTGATGTAACAATATTTCTGCTCTGAAATGCTGTAAATGGAAAGGGTTGTGTGTATTCCACAGTAAATCGGGGTATTACAGACAGAGTAAGCCCTTGCTCTCTGCCCTGGTCACAAACCAGATGAAAAAGAAGATGATGAGGATGAGGAAGGCTTGAAAGGATCAGAGGGAAAATCCTGTGCTGCTCCTGCTTTGGAATTTTGATTATTCAAGATATGACTGAACTCCATGTTTTCCACTGGCTTGGATCAGCCTTCCTGTCTAAAAGACTTTCACACCTTTGGAATTTGTTATTATTTGTAATTATCCCATGGGATGATGTCGCTGTGAGGACCAGTCTTTAATCTCCACCTAGAGGTGACTTTGGATCTCTCCCAGTACCCTTCCCATCCCCTTTTTCTTGTTACAATTTATCCGTGTGCTCCCTGACCCGAAGTGCAAAACCTCAGCGTGACCCGAAGGATTTGTCTGAGGATAACCCTGCAAATTTGAAGGTCTTGGTTTCCTAATTTAAGGAAACCTGAGTTGGAAATAGCTCCATTGCAGCCGGGGTTCCTACACTGACACAGAGCTGCAGATTTTCCAGAGACATCAGAAATATGGGTTCTGCTTCTAAAATTAATTCTAAGTGTACAAGTGCTAAACCACATACTGAAATCCCTACTCACTCTTTATCCAGGGCATTTCCAAGGTGGATTAGGAGCATGGAGGTAATCCATTATTTACAAAAATTATGGTTCTCTCATCAGTAATCCGAAATAAATTAGCGTTATAGCCAATTAACTCTGATTATCCTGGAGATGAGCTGCCAGTGGAGCCCTTTGCCATGTCAGTGAAATATTTCAGTCCAAAGGTGAAAAGTTTTGGGGATTTTTTTTCCTAAAAATGACAGGAGAGGCTATGACACTGGATCTTGGTTTGCATCATTTGAGGCAGCAACAACAGAGGGTCTGGATTTCACAAAAATGGGCTGACTCCACTGAAATTTAATGATTTTTGAGGCTTTTCTAGTTTTTGTTGGGGGCTTGCACCCATTCTTGCCTCTCTCAGTGACAGCACAGGGGAAATTTGTATCAATACAGCGATTTTAGGCAAGGAGAAGGTTTGCTTGGACAAGATTGATTTAACCTTTCCCTTGCTCATGTGTCACCAGGGTGTTCCTCACTCACTGCATGACTCCACAGCCTCTCCAGGGCTGTGAGGAGAGGACGTCCCACCCTGCCCACGCTGGATGAGAACCCTGACTGCCCTGGCCGGGCTCGCCCACACACCCTCCACCCACCCCTGTGGGCTGTGGGAGCTGCATTTAAGCTGAGGCCAACTGTTTTGGGCCGTGCTTGAGCTGCAGTGGGTTCAGGGAGGACTTGGGCTTGTGCTTGTTGACATCCTGGCTGTGGACCTGCCCTGGGACCTGTCTGAGGACCTGGACCTGGTCAGTGCCACCAGACCTGCTCTGCTCCTCTTGGCTGGATCTCGTGGGGCTCTGCTGCTTGGGGTGAGGTCCCTACTCCCACCTGCCTCGCTGTCACCTTTGTCTTCCTGCTGCTCCCCTTTTGGACCCTGGGATCAGCACTGCAGATGTTTTCAGCCTCTTTTAATCCCAGAATGGTTTGAGTGGGAAGGGAACTTAAAGATCATCCATTTCCAACCCTTTCACAATCCTAGGGTGCTCCAGCCTGGCCTTGGACAATTCCAGGGATCCAGCAGCAGCCACAGCTTCTCTGGGAATTCCAGCCCAGCCCCTCCCCACCCTCCCAGCCAGGAATTCCTTCCCAAGATCCCATCCATCCCTGCCCTCTGGCAGTGGGAAGCCATTCCCTGGGTCCTGTCCCTCCATGCCTTGTCCCCAGTCCCTCTCCAGCTGTCCTGGAGCCCCTTCATGCCCTGGAAGGGTGTCTGGGCTCTCCCTGGATCCTTCTCTTCTCCAGGTGAGCACCCCCAGCTCTCCCAGCCTGGCTCCAGAGCAGAGAGGCTCCAGCCCTGGGAGCAGCTCCATGGATTCCTCTGGATTCACTTCTATTTCATCCATGCCTGTGGCTCAAGGCTTATCTCCAGACCCTTCAGGACCTCATGGCTACAGCAGGAGGTCATTGCTGGGGGCCCTGCAGCCCCTCCAGGGGGATGAGGAATGAGTACAAAGGTCTGGATTTAGATGCAGCTGCTGAAATGCCGTGGGTGGAGGCCCCAGATGATGCTGATCAGGGCACTCAGAGCTTGTTGGGATACTTTGGATCCTGACATCAGGTTTGGCAGGGTCTCTTGGCAGCCCTTGAATCCATGTGGGATGTAGCATGAGTAATGAAACAAGCTCTAATGTTGCCCTAGATTAAATCCCTCCTTCCTGTTTTCAAAGAGTGATCTGTGGGCAGTCAGCTGATTCCTTATGAAATACTGGAGTCTGTAAGCTACAGGTGGGATTTGACTTCCACCAGAACTACTGTAGTTCCAGGAGCAGGAAATTCCTGTGATGGTTCCTGTCTCTTGGGATAAATTTCTGTTATTTGGTTTAAGCTGAAGGAGTGGAGATATTTTTCCCCAGGGACTGGGTTTGGTTAAACCTCAGAGACCAAAGGACTTTGAGCACAGCACGTTCTCCCCGTGGCCCCAAGACACAGCAGTTGCAAGATGACTCAATCCTACAGGCCAAAACAGGACTAATCCCTGCCTGGGGCTCCCTTTGTTCCCAAAAACATGAGACAGACGACTTGCTTGGAACTGTGAACACAACAGGACACCTGTGGAGGAGTAGGGTGGGAATGGAGGTGAGAGGAGACTCCTCAGGGAGGTGCTGACAAATGCTGAGAGTGATACAAGGGAGCTCTTTATTAAAAGCTTCCTCTGGAGATTGTCAGGGAATTCCTTTCCTCATTCTCCTGAGTTGGATTGAGCAGCTGAGCCATCTCCTCCCTGTCCCTTATCCCCAGGAGCCCCAGGTGTGGCAGCAGGAGCAGCTCCTGGCTGTCCCTCAGTAACCTTTTTATTTGGATAAACTAAAAGTTTATCCAGCAGCCCTGTGGCCCTACCTGCAGCTGTGAGACAGCCACAGCTGGGTGTTCCCATGACCAAAGGCACGGGAGATTATTCCCAAAGCTCAGCCAGGAAACTGCCCTCCCACGTGGCTAACAACTCCTCAAATATCCAGGCACCTTTGGAACAAGGAATGGACAACTCGAAATCCATGGGAGAAATCCCCAGGACCAAGAGTGGGCTGGCAGTGCTCCTCACCCCCAGTGAGAGCTGGGATGAGTTCAGTTTGTCCCTGTTCTCCTCTGCCCTGAAAAACATGTCAAAGGACACACACATTTTTGTGGTCAGAGCTCCTCCCCCACCCCGGTTTGGATGTGTCAGTGGAAAATATTTTTTTGGAGGTGAAAACGTGCTGGTTGCCTTGAAGGCTCTGATAAATGTGAGAACTTGATCACATGGAGTGATAGGTTCTATCAGATAGGTTTTATCTGAAAAATAAAGCCCGGTATAAATTCCCCTTTGCCAGGCCCAGCTGAACTTCCAGCGAACATGAAGCTGCTCTTGATCTTCAGCGCCCTCCTCGGGGTTTCCCTGTGCCTGGAAACCTTTGTTGGGTGAGTTTCACTTTTGTGGGAAACCTTTCATTTAGGGCCGGTATCCAGTTGTTGTTTTTCATGATCTCAGCTTCACAAAACCTGCTCGGGGCACATTTTTTGGGTTTTGTGACTGATTTTTCTTGTTGCTTTGCTGCTCTGATGTTTGAAGGAGCCGCTCTTTACTTTCGTTTGGGTTTTCTAAGGAGAAGGGTCCAGCTGTGGAGTTGAGATCCTCAATTCTTGTTCATCCAAGGCTTTATTTTGGCTTTAGCTCCCTAAGGAGCTGAACCTCACTGCAAAAGCAGAGCTGAAAGACCAGAACCTGTCCTCAGATCAGAAAGTCCACTATTTTCCCTTTTATTCCCAAGTTTATTTCTCTTTCTTCCTCTTCTCTCTGCCTTTCTAAGCATTTAAAATCCTGATTTCCAACCATTAAATTCTAAAGGTTTATCTTTATGTTGCATTGCAAAAATTGTCTCATGAGGTGTTTCCTCACAGCCTCACTGACCATGGAAGAGCCTTTAATTAAAGATTTTAAAGTTATAAATTATTAATTTATANAAGGATTAACAATAAAAAATAATATAAATGATGTCCCAAAACTCAGGGATTTGTAAAGCCAGGAGGGGCTATTTTGATCATTTAATCCCGAACTGAATTCTCATGAATCCATTCCTCGGTAGCTGTGGTTAATTCACAGCAGGATCCAACCCTGAGATAACGCTTACGGCGATGGAGAATCCATAAATTATTAATGTGGAAAAGTGCCTTCGGTGCTGATTTAACTCGGTTCGACAAAGAGGTCTTATCCCTCACCTGGCCAGGGTGAGGAACCTGGTGTGAGCGAGTCCCTTCTCAGCAGCTGGGGCCACGCCGTAAATAAACACCCACATAACCGAGCTCGTGTGCCGAGACCATTTTCACCTCATTTCCATCTTAAAAAGGCTTCCAGTCGTGCGGTTACCGGTGTTGCTGACAGCTCCGATCCGGGCTGTGCTCCCAGCTGTTGAGTTAATCGCTCCAGCCGGTGCAGCGAGGCACTTCCAGAGGGTGATTCATCCCACCTGGAATGGTGAGAGCCACCCTCTGCCCGTGTCAGCCTCTGACAACACCGGGAGGGTGGCAGCAGTGTCTGCCTAAACCACAGAAAGGCGAAACAAATCCCATATTTAGTGTTTGCTCTGCCGTGAAGTGCTCCCCAAACATTGGATCCTTCCCCAACTCAACTGGAATATGATTTTCCCACAAGCTGCTGCCGAAAAATAACCGATGGATGCAGGATCGATTCTAATAATGTAAAACTCATTCGCGTCTATGATGAAGGTACGGGTTGTTGGTTGAACACCAAATCTACTGATTAAAGGAGCCCGTGTCGGCCATTAACACACAATTAACACTGAATTAACGATCCCAGCAACAAACCAGTTCACCCAACCCCTTTCTGAGACTGGTTCTGAAGACACTGATTCATTGCAGGCACCAGGTCCTCCGAATCAAGACCAAAAATGAGGAGGAGGTCAAGCAGCTGCAGCTTTTGGAATCGCTGGAACACCTGGAGGTGGGTCATGGCCACAGAGGCGTTTTGGAATCTTTCAGACAGGGCAGGATTTGCAGCTCATTCACAGCGGCTCGGGCTGTGAATCTGCATCTCATTTGGAAGGTTCCCATCACCCTGTGGCAGCTGCCATAAATAAATTTACTCTCTCACCACTTTAAATTTGACCTGCGAGTTCAAGCACCAGCTCAGTGTTCAGGAGTGCCAGCATTGGTTATTTACTTTCCTACTGGGTTTACATCATATTTGAACTGTTAGATCGTAATCTCAGTGCTGAAAAATTTGTTTTTCCAGTGGCAATGGCAATGCTTTGTCTCCCAGGGTTGTGGAAGGAATTTATTAGTTGGTCTACACTGTATTGAAACAGGAAAACACACTGTAAAATTCCAGGTTATTACTGCTCTTATTGCCATTGGTGAGAACTTTTAACATCAATTTTTAACTTCACTGGCTTTAAAAATATTATTTGAATACTAAGGAAATGAAAATTTAGAAAAGCCCTACCAAAGGAGAGATTAAAGAAGAAATTAAAACAATGGGTTTCATGTTACCTAAGGCTGGAATATTGAGTTTTTCTTGAAATTATTTATAGTAAAAGAAAGAATAATAAAATAATCATCAGAGACAACTTAAATTTTCTCTTGTTTTTGTGACCAAAACCTTGAAGTCAATGAAAAAACGGACTCAAACCTCTTGGTATTTGTTATTTTACTGAGTTTATCACGTGAACTGATACAAGGCTGTGGTGAGACCACAGAGAACGGAGCATTCCAGGGCTCCTCTCTGCAGGAGCTGTTGGATTTGGGAGAAATCAGCGTTTCTAAAGCTCTGCCAGAGCTGTTTGCTGGATACCTTCCCCAAGCCACATCCATTTTCCTTTCTCTCTCCAGCTGGATTTCTGGATCAACCCCTCTGCCCCTGCCCTGCCCGTGGATGTGAGAATTCCTGCTGTCAGTGTCCAGTCGGTCAAAGCCTTCCTGGAATCCCAGGGGATTGAGTATTCCATCCTGATCGAGGATCTGCAGGTAGCCAATGCCACTGGCACTTATTTCTTACATCTTTTGGAAACACTGATTCACAATTTGGCCTTGTTTCCACTTTTCCATACTCCGTTTTCCATGGGATCCTCCCCTTATTTTTGTAGGTTGTGGATTAATCCCTCAAGGACAGCCCATGGATCAGTGCAGGTTTTCTCTGAGTAGTGACATCAATAAACTCACAGGCTCCACAGGGCTCCTCTGACAACCCCTGAGGAATTCCACGTGGCCTCTTGGCCTCAGACATTTGGGAATCCCCACACTGAAGTTACTCATCATTCAGTAAACTCTGCTGACAGTAGTTAAGGATAGAAATCACTTAATGTGACAGTTTTTCATGAGCACTGATCCCAACAGGGCATCTAAACCAGCATTAACTCACTGCCTTTTCGTTTATTTATTTTTTAGCAGCTGAAGCAGACACTTCTCACCATTTGAATGTGTTATTTTAGGATGTTCTGGATAAAGAGCGCCAAGATATGGCCGAGAGCGCCCAAAGGCAGCGCAGCAGCAGCTTCGACTTTGGTACTTACCACACTTTGGATGAGGTGAGTACCTCAGGGGAAGAGTATTCTGGTTTTTTCTGGTCTCTTTTTATGCTGTCTTCAATTAAACATCCTATATTAGGATATAAAATGTCCTTGGAGCTTCTTCTGGCACGTGGGTTTGTTTTTTGCAGTATTAATTTTATGCTCAGAACAATCAGCCAGTGCTGTTCCTGACGGTGTTTGTCAAATTCCATAAACTCTCCTGCAGAATCTGTCAAAACCCTTCCTTCAAAAAGACAGAGAAATAAAGGAATCTTGAAATTGGGAAATAAAGAACTTTTTGCCCAGGAAAGCTGTGGCTTACCCATCCTTGGGAGTGTTCAAGGCCAGGCTGGAGCAACCTGGGATAGTGGAAGGTGTCCCTGCTGATGGCAAGCGGGGGTGGAATGGGATCATCTTTCCAACCTGAATCAGTCCATGGTTCTCTGGAAGGAATGATAGAATGCATAAATATGATATTAATGTCCTTCTGGCCTTTCATTTCAGATTAATAAGGAGCTGGACCACCTTGCATCTGAGTACAGCTTCGTGGAAAAGATCCAGATTGGGGAATCCTACGAAAAGCGGCCTCTGTACGTCCTGAAGGTACGACAAATACCATGGAACGTGTCCATTGAGATGGACGACAGACAACACAGCCCAAAGCACCCCAATCTGTGTGGGCTGTTCTGGACTGAAAGGTGTCAGAGTCTGAAAGCCTCCTGTTTGATTTCCCAGTTCAGCACTGGAGGCTCCAAGCGCCCGGCCATCTGGCTCGACGCCGGCATCCATTCCCGCGAGTGGGTCACCCAGGCCAGCGCCCTGTGGATCGCCAACAAGGTTCCTGCAGCAGGGATTCATCTTTGGGTTGTCTCGGGAATGTTTCCTGGTATTTCAAAGGATACCACCCCTCTATGGGTTTAGTTAATTCACCTCCCAAAAACAGCCGACTCCCTGAGGATGTAGCAGCTGTCTCGACCAAGGATTGGAAAAGTCAGAGTCTTGTTAGAACAGCTGAGTTTAGGCAAACAAAATGTAGTGGTTCGGGTGAAATTGTTCCACAAATAACCAAGATCTTTGAGATTATTTTGCTGCTTTGCTCTGCTCACCCAGAAAAACTCTGTGGGGTTGGTTTCCTTCCACAAAATGCCCAAACCTCCAGCTCTTTATAAATGAGGGTTTTAATCCTGCTGGAAATGACTGAGCCACCAGAGGAGTCACAGGATCACAGAGTAAGCTGATCCCACAAGGATCATGGAGTCCAACTCCTGGCCCTGCACAGAACCATCCCCAAGAGTCACCCTGTGCCCGAGAGTGTTGTCCAAATGCTCCTTGAGCTCTGTCCGTGCAGCACAGTTGAGTATTCCCAACCTGGGTGTTCCATCTCACTCTTAGTGCCAGCCTTGGCCCATTCTCTGGGACAGGAACAGTAATGGCCAGCAGATAATGGATGTTCCTCATTTCCCTGCCCCAAAATCCAGCCTTTCCTCTGCCCCAGGCGATGAGGGAAGGAACATTTGGGAAGGAAATGCTCTGCTAAGCAGGGTGTGCTCTGTCTCTGCCTAGATTGCCTCTGACTATGGAACAGATGCTTCCATCACCTCCCTGCTGGACAAGATGGATCTTTTCCTGCTGCCAGTCGCCAACCCCGATGGGTTTGTGTACACTCACACCTCGGTGAGTCAGCTCTGCGTCTGAGCTCAGGGACATTCCTGGCGAGAGTGTTGTAATAATAAACATGAGGGAAGTCGGCTCTGAGAGTCCATTCCTTAATGCTGTGAGAGGAGTTACCAAAGAGCTGGGCAGACAAAAATCCTCATTACTTGTCTAACCCATCCTAACCCACTGTGAATACCCCAGTTTTAGTAAATACGTTTGATTTCTGACCCATGGCCCATCTTGGCAATCAGAAGGACTCTTGGGATCATTCCTAGGATCAATCCCTCATGGATGGCAGCTATTTCTGGGAGCAGTTTTGGAACCAGCACCCAAATTTGCTCCCTTTTGAAGCGTTTCTCTGTTGTAGAATCGCATGTGGAGGAAGACCCGCTCCAAGACTCCTGGCAGCATCTGCGTTGGAGTTGATCCCAACAGGAACTGGGATGCAGGTTTTGGAGGTAGGGATAAAGCTTCTGGATTCTGGATCCTGTTACACAGAACCAGAAATTGCCTTGACATAGGGGATTAATTGCCCTAGAGCACAAGATGAGGCAGCAGTCATGGAATCATGGAATGGTTTGGGTTGGAAGGACCTTAAATACTATTTAGTTCCACCACCTGCCACGGGCAAAGGCTCCTTCCACTATCCCAGGTTGTTCCAAACCCTATCCAACACCTCCAGGAATGTGGATTCCTGGGTTTCTGGGCAACCTGTTCCAGGCTGCATCATCTAAAACCACATCCCTTGAACATTCACACCCTGTCGCTGCTGTCTGAGCGTTTTTCAGCATTTAGGGCCTTGCTTTGGCTGCAGACCTGTCCTTGGGAAAGCCCAGCTTTGTGTGGGTCTGCCTTGACCTTCCAGGAATTCCTCTTCTCACAGGTTTGTTTCCTCCTTGCCCCACCAGGTCCTGGAGCCAGTAACAAACCCTGCTCCGACTCCTACCACGGGCCCAGGGCCAACTCCGAGGTGGAAGTTAAATCTGTTGTCGACTTCATCAAGAATCATGGGAACTTCAAGGCCTTCCTGACCCTCCACAGTTATTCCCAGCTCCTGATGTATCCCTACGGATACAAATGCACCAGGCCAGACGATTATGCCGAGCTGGTGAGACAGGAGGACTTGGCTTTACCTTCTTCTCTTCTGTCCAGCTGCCTTTCTGTACTTCCCCTGCTCTTCCTTAACGACAGCATCACAGCTGGAATAATATCTCTGAGGCAACGTGGATCTCACAAGCATAATTCCAGTGGAAAAGACCTCTGGAGGTCTCTGTTCTAACCCTGAGCTGAAAGGGCTTTGGAGTCAGAGCCAATTTCAGTCTGAGTTTTGATTAATTGTTTTGATTTGTTTTGGTATTTCTAAAGACAAATTCCACAGCTTTTTCAAGCCCATCCCAAAGTTTCCTTAATCTCACGGGGATTTTATTTTGTCCTAATACCTAAATGCAGCTCCCCTGTGGCAATTTTTGTTGCCTTTTTCCCTCCTCCACGAAGAACCCGTCTCTGTTTTCCATCCAACCCCCATTACGTAGTTAAGTGAGCACAAAGTTGACCCTGGAGTATTGGGAGATCTCCAACAGCCTTTGGAATTTCTGGTATCTCTTGAGCCTTCCCTTGACAAGCCAGTGAGATAAACACTGGATGAACAGTTCCAGAACCTGGTGGGAGTTAATTCACCTGCAGTGGCACCTCCCAAAAATGCTGTGGAAGTTATGAGAGTGATCATCTCCAAAGCAGTTTGGAGATTTCTGGTGAAATCCTAATGTTTAGTCTCAGGAAGTGTGGCGGCTTCCTGACTTTCCCTTCATCCTCTCCCCTCCAGGAATCTCTGGGAAGAGCTGCCGCCAGTTCCATCCGGTCCCTCTATGGCACCACCTTTCAAGTGGGCACCATTTGCAAAACCATCTGTGAGTATTTGGCCACTCTGAGCTTTTTTGGGCTGTCCCAGAACAACAATCCCTGTCCTCCCCGCAGGGCCTGTCCCTCATGGAAGCCACGATGCTCCTGTGCAGTGACAGCACCGGTCACACATCGGAGCTGAGCGTTCCCATCCAAACCTCATCCTTGTCCCTCAAAATCCAAACAGCAGGAGAACAGAGCTCCACCATCCCTCTGCTCCCTGCTCTGGAACATCTCACTCTCTTTTCCAGACCAAGCCAGTGGAGGCAGCATTGACTGGAGCTACGACAATGGGATCAAATATTCCTTTGCCTTCGAGCTGCGGGACACGGGGCGCTATGGCTTCCTGCTGCCCGCCAACCAGATCATCCCAGCTGCCCAGGAGACCTGGCTGGGCCTGAAGAAAATCATGGAGCATGTGCGGAGCAAGTCCGCCTGAGAGCTGGGCTGGGAGTCAGCCCTCTGCAGCACAAGGTCATAAATCCTCGGTGTGCTGTGATGGCTGGAATGATAAAAATGGCCAAATAAACCCCCTGTGCATTCCCCGCATGGTGTTTGACACGTGTCCTGTGCCTTGTGTGTGACACAGCCCTGAGGATATTTTGGGACACAACCACACATCCAGGGCCACCCCTGCCATGGGCAAGGACACTTTCCACTATCCCAGGTTGCTCCAAACCCCATCCAGCCTGGCCTTGGACACTTCCAGGGGCAGCCACAGCTTCTCTGGGAATTCCACTCCAGCCCCTTCCCACCTTCCCAGCCAGGAATTCCTTCCCAATCTCCCATCCATCCCTGCCCTATGGCTGTGGGAAGCCATTCCCTGTGTCCTGTCCCTCCAGGCCTTGTCCCCAGTCCCTCTGCAGCTCTCCTGGAGCCCCTTTAGGCCCTGGAAGGGGCTCTGAGCTCTCCCTGGAGCCTTGCCCAGGCTGAAGGGGCTGGTGCAGAGGGCCTGGTGTTAACCAGCATAATCCAGGCTATGGAACTAATTAAAGGAATTTAATTTCCTTTAATGAGCTTCAGGATGCTGTCAGGCCCCCGACCACTGTCCTCAAGTGTACATGCCCATATTTTTGGCTGCCCTTTTCTCCTTCCCACACATTCCCAGTGAACGTGGTTGGAGGGAGGATGGAGATGGGAGGATACCTCCCCTCATCCAGCTCCCAGTCCTTCAGAGCCCCTCGTTCTGTTGTTCATCCTGCTAATTTCTTGGGAATTAAGAGCAAAGAGCTCAGGAGGCACTGAAGGATCAGAGATTAGCAGTGGCTGCTGCTGCTGTGGTGATTATCAAGTCTAACAGGTTTATCTCGGTGTCTTGTGACCCCCCAGCAGCTGGTGAGTTCCTCACCCTCGGGGCGCCTGGCAGGAGAGCAAACAGCGCTGATGTGTCCGATAAAACCCTGCGGACTCCCAGGGCATGGAGCTGTCAGCAGGAAAAGGGGGAGGCACAGCTGAGGCAGCGGGAAGTACCCCAGGGGGCTGGATTTGGGTTAAAAGCAGCTGTTTTGGAAAGCAAACCTGTGCTTGGGGCAGCCAGTGCTCCCCATTGTCCCCATTCCCTCTGCACACGGCCTTATCCAGTGGCACCTGCTTCCCAAACCGAGCCAGCTTTCCAAAAATCCCATCCTCTGCCCGGTGCTTAAAAACCAGTGATGGCAAATCCCAGGGACAGGGCACACACTTGATTCTCGGACCTGGATGAGCTGTTGCCTCCAGAGCAGGAGCTGCAGAGCCTGAGGAGCCTTGGCTGGGGTTGGGGACCTGTGACCTCATCCTGGCTTGGAAGCTCATTCCAGCCTTCCAGGGCTTGAGGCCCCCTGTCCCGTCCTCTTTAAGTGCCCAGTGTGATGAGAGCTCAGACAGGTCTGGAACCCTGACCCCAAAGAGATCTGGAATCAGAGCAGGGGATGCCCCCCAGAGGAACAGGAGGATGTGTCTGTCCCATGGTGGGCTGGAGATGACACAGGTGTGGGGTGGGGGGACCTATCAGGGACCTTCCCATCCTGAGGAAGGAGATCACTGAGGAAACAGAGCCAAGCTCTTCACCACAGAGAGTGATGGGAGAGCCAACGGCATCAGCTGGAATGAGGGGGAGCCAGGAGGGACGTCAGGAGATGCTTTTCACCAGGAGGAGAAGCAGCAGGAGCTGGTGCCAGTGGGGCCGTGCAGCCTCCATCTCTGGAGGACTCCAAGATCCAAGGAAGAGGAACCTGGTGGGTCCCCAGAGCTGACCACGTTCATCCAGGTGGTCGGATACAGATGGCCCATGGTCCCTTCCCACCTCAACCACCCCCTGATCCTGCCTCAAGGAGGACCCTGCCAGCATCTCACCACCAGCACCAGCTCTGCATCACAAAGCTCCAACAGACCCCGACACCTTCCCCACGGCACCTCCTGCTCTCAGGGTGACCAGAATCCCCTGGATTTAATGGGAAAAACATGGACTGAAGGTGTCAGCTGTGAAAAACCACCCTGGGAGGTGCCTGCCAGCCTGGGAACGCAGCCCAGGAACCCGGAGCATCCTTGACAAGCGTGGTGGGAGCTCGGGGCAGTGCAGATAAGGCCCAACAAAGGCCCTGCTGTAACCTGCGGAACAAAGACGCTGCTTTAACTGGGGAACAAAGACACCTCTATCACAAACCACCCTCCTGGGACAGCCCCAGTTGGTGACAGCTGCTCCAGAGCCACTGCTTACACTGAAAACATTAAAAATAATTAATTTTCTACCCAAAAATGAGCCCTTCTCTCTAAGTGTTACCCCAGGTAAACATCCTTGTGCACCTCTGAGCTCCACATCTTCCATCAGCTTTGAAGTGGGATTTCATCCCCCATCAAGCAGCCCTACTCCTGGGAATGGTTAGATGAATAATTGGAATAATATAGTTTAAATTATATATATATATATATATACATATACACATAGACTAATTAATCATAAATAAATATTCATTTAAATGCTTGCTTTTTCTGCGAGTAAATCTGTAGTAGCTTGTCATCACACATGCATTACTAATCATAATTATAACTGACTTACTCATAGCATTGTGTAATGAAGAAATTCATGGAAACAAAGAGGTGTTTCTGGGGCTCCTGTGGCCGCGCCGCCCCCACCGTCCCACGCCCACGGGTCGGGAACTGCCCGTGCCCACGGCAGCTCCGAGCTGGGAGCACAGACACTCATCCAGGACCCACTCACCGAGGAAGACGTTATCAGATCCTCCCTAATTTGGCTGCTCTTGTGTTGACTTTGCCAAATAAAGCAAACATTTGGGCTCCCGGGAGCCCTTCCTGCCTGCTCTGTTTGTCGCTGCCGACGCCACGGGGACAGCGGATGCGGCCCCGGTGAGGAGCTCCGGGAGGGCCCCCCGAGCACCAAGGGGGGTTCTGTCCGTCCTTGGGGCTGAGGCTCTGCTCCCACCCACCATGGAGACCCTCCTGGTCTTCCTCGCCCTCCTGGGGGTCACCAGCGCCGAGCAGCTCTTCGTGGGGTGAGTCCTGCCGGAGCAGGGGGTGGTGGGACACCATGGCTGGGTGGGGATCCAGGTGAGAGAGGCCCATCCCCACCCGCTGTCCTTTGGGGTCAGTGGGAAGGGTGACATCCCAAAGGACGGAAATCTGATAGGGTTTTGTCCCAAGCAGCTTTCCCAAGGAAAGATGAGGTTTCACCCCAGGTTTGGAGGGAGGTTTTGAGCGTGGAGCAGGTGGAAATTAGGGAATGCTGAAGCCTGAGGGCATCACTCCCAGCTGTGCCAGGGTGGAGAATCCCAGACGATCAGGGGATGATGTGTATGGCTCACACACCGATGGCTGTGGAGCCATTCAAGGATTGTTGGGAATAAAACCCAAGGATTGCTGGGAATCACAGCCAAGGATTGCTGGGAATAACCAAGGATTTCTGGGAATAACACACCGTGGGAAAGAACAAGATGTGGCTGGAGAAGGGGCCCTGTGGAGGGAGCGCAGCAGTTTTCCAGGACAAACATCCTGGTTGGAGCTCCTGGAGATAAGAACAGCACAGGAATGAGGCTGAGAAGTGGGCATGGAATGTAGGGGGGGATCGGGACCACCCAAAATTCCCAAAGCCTCCAACCCATTCCCAGAAAGGTCTGAGTGAATGGACTGGCAATGAGAACTAACTTGTAGAGAAAGTGGGAATCCCATGTTCAGGGTAGGGAAAACCTATCCATAAAAACGTACCCCCTGGATGCTGGACATCCCAACAGCTGGACCCACGCTGGAGCCAGGACGGGTGATCTCATGGACAGGACCCAGGGAAATGTTGGAGCTGTGTCAGGAAGGTTTAGGTTGGAGATCAGGGAAAGGTTCTTCCCTAGAGGGTCGTGGGCACTGCCCAGGGAATGAGCACGGCCCCGAGGCTGCCAGAGCTCCAGGACTGTTTGGACACCGCTCCCAGGGATGCATAGGGTGGGGTCGTTGGGGTGTCTGTGCAGGGCCAGGGGTTGGATCTGATCCTTGTGGGTCCCTTCCAGCTGAGGATATTCTGTGACGTGATCGACCCACCTTCCTTCCTGCTTCCCTTCCTTCCTTCCTGGACACGATGCCGTGGTTGGAGGAATCCATCCAGGATCCCATCACTCTCCTCCAGGCAGGGGGTGCTGGGAGGGATCCAAGCAGCTGCGAGCCAAGACTGTCCAGGGAATATCAGGGACTGCTCCTTGATTTTGGAAAAATTGCAAGGATTTAATTCCTGCCTGGGTCCCCCAGGCACGGAACGGGCAAATGGAAATTGTTCTCACCCTGAGGAAGTGGTTAAACTGGTAAATGAGGAGTTAAGAGGATGAAAGGTATGAAAGGGGAAGGGTGAAGGAATTTTGTGCCATTTTCAGAGTGGCTTTAAGCACTGCCCAGCAGGAGAGGTTGGAGGTAGAGGATTGGTCCCAGATGGGAAAACCTGTCTCCCATGGGAGAGCATTTCCTCGTCTCCAGGGGCTGTGCCTGTCCTTGGGCAGCTCAGCCAGGCTGGATTGGAACCTCGGCTAGGAAATGTATCCATAGATACGGAGTACATCCACGTGAGATATTCCCTAACACTGTGGGAGCTGATCAAACAAGGCTGGAGATCATCTCAGACTCCCCAGCACTTGCTCTTTTCCCATCGTGGCTGCTCTGAACCTGCATTTTTTTCTCTCAACACCAAAAACTGATGAATTTTCCAACCCTCTGAGCCGGTGTGGAGCTTCCACAGCCTCCCCCAGCCCAGAGTCCCGTCCCTGTGATCCCTCTGCCTCCCTGCAGGGACCAGGTCCTGCGTGTCACGGCCAGGAACGAGGAGCAGATCGCCCTGCTCGGGGTGCTGGGTGAGCAGGAGGAGCTGCAGGTGAGCTCTGAGGGGTCCTGAGCATCCCCCTGTGTCACAGACCCTGGTGAATCCAGGGCTCCCTCCTTCTTTTCACATCCCATCCCCATCCCCATCCCCATCCCATCCCATCCCATCCCATCCTTTTGCCTTCCCATTTTGGAGATGTATAATTCAGAACCACATAAATCTGGGTTTTACTTGGGGGTCCTTGAGCTCAGCGCTCCTGTTTTGTGTGAGCTGGGAACATCCCTTGAATCCTCATGGTTCGAAGGGACTTTGCAGCCCACAAACAACTTGGGCTGAAACATTTCTGTAAATCCCTATCCACATATCCATCCGTGTCCCAAAATTTGTCCAAAAACCTCTTTAGATCCTTCATGGAAGCTCCTATGGGATCGCTGGAGGTGCTGGGGAGCTCAGTGGATGAGCACCAGCATGGGATAGAGCCGAGTTCTCCCTTTCAGCTCAACTCCCTCTTCCCAGGTGGACTTTTGGCGTCACCCCACCAGCCGCAGCCACCCCGTGGACCTGCGGGTGCCCTTCCCCAGCCTCCAAGCAGTCAAAAACTTCCTGGATTCCCATAATTTTTCCTACAGCATCATGATTGAGGATGTGCAGGTAAGGGCTGCGACAGGAACAGGACCAGCTCCTGCAGCTCAACCCTGAGAGAAAGTCCAAAAACATGGAAACCAAGAAGTGGAAGAAAAATCCAACCCCCTGCACCTTCCATCCTGTTTGATCTTGGGGTTTTTCCTCCTAACCAGGAACTGTTGGATGAAGAAAAGGAAAGCATGAAGAGGTCCAGGAGGATAAAGAGAAGCTCCAGGACGTTTGATTTCGCCTCCTACCACACTCTGGATGAGGTACCTTTCTCTGCAGAGCGTTTGCCTTGTCCTGCTGGGGTCACACTGTGGTCACATCCATGTGGTGACGGTCTTGGTGACATTCTTGGTGACAGGTGAGACCTCCCTGGGACACCTTGGTGAGGTTTTAGCTGAGATGGGAGACTGGGAAACCTTCCACATCCAGCGTGGCCACTCCTGGAATCTCCCACTTGGGGGAAGACATTTTCAGCTTCACTTTAGGGGTCTCACCCTGTGCTTGGAGCCCAGTTGGTGGCCGGTGGGGGCTGTGATGGTCTTGGGGGGGCGGTCTCGGAGCTTTTTGATTCACCACTCATTCTACTTTTCCAAAAACCTTGTGATGTGCCTTTCCCTGCTCACACAGAGGCCCAAGCACTTGGTGTTCTCCAAGGAAGCACCAGGTTGGAATGTAGGGGGGGATCCTTCTCCAGGGAAGCACCAGATCTTCCCCAGGGAAGCTCTGCCTGTTGCATCCAGTGCTGGATACCCTCAAAACCAACAGGTGAGATCCAGTCTGAGTCTCATGACCCAGCAGCTCCTCCTTTCAGATCTACGACTGGATGGATGTCCTGGTGGAGGATCATCCCTACCTTGTCAGCAAGATCCAGATCGGGCAGAGCTATGAGAGGAGGCCCCTGTACGTGCTGAAGGTGGGTCCTGGGGCAGCCTCACCTTGGAAATCCCCCCTCAGGAGGAGAAGTTTGGCTCGGGGAGGGTCAGGTTGGACATCAGGAGGAATTTCTCCGTGGAAAGGGTGGTCAGGCCTTGGAAGGGGCTGCCCAGGGAGGTTTGGAGTCCCCAGCCCTGGAGGTGTCCAAGGAACAGCTGGGTGTGGCACTCAGTGCTCTGGGCTGGGGACAAGGTGGGGGTCAGTCACAGGTTGGACTCCGTGACCCTGGAGGCTTTTCCAACCTCAGTGATCCCATGATTCCGCACAGTTCAGCACCGGGGGATCGAACCGTCCGGCCATCTGGCTGGACACCGGCATCCACTCGCGGGAATGGATCACCCAAGCCACCGGTGTCTGGACAGCCAACAAGGTGACCTTGGGATCACGTGGGATGTGGGACCCCAATTCTTACCCTGCGGTGCTGCTCTGTCCCATCCCTCATCTCTGAGGGGCACGGGGGCAGCTCCTGCTCCTGTCCGTGCACAGATTGCCGAGGAATATGGGCAGGACCCCTCTGTCACGGCCATCCTGGACAGCATGGACATCTTCCTGGAGATTGTCACCAACCCCGATGGCTTTGCCTTCACCCACAGCTCCGTGAGTGTGGGGACACGGCGGGGGGACCTTGTCCCAGCGCTGTCCCAACCAGGTGGTTTTTGGGTGGGGAGAGATGTTCCTCCCCATGTGGCATGGTGAGTGGAGACCCCTGGAGATGCTTTGGGAGTGGGAGATGGTTGGGATTCACATCCCTGTTCCAGTCTCCTCTCTGTGTGCTCCTAGAACCGCCTGTGGCGCAAGACCAGGTCCATCAACGCCGGGTCCCGCTGCGTCGGAGTGGATCCCAACCGGAACTGGGATGCTGGGTTTGGAGGTGAGACCACCAGGTCTCCACACTGGGCATTGTTTGTGGCTCAGAACGTTGAAACTTTCTGCTAGAGCAGAGAAACCTGGGGATGGAAACCCTTCCTGAGGGATCCTCTCTGGATGGTGCCTCCTCCCCCTGCTCCAGGTGCCAGCTCCAGCAGCAATCCCTGCTCTAACACCTATCATGGCCCTCATGCCCACTCCGAGAGGGAAGTGAAAGCCATCGTGGACTTCATCCGCGGCCACGGCAATGTGAAATCCGTCATCTCCATCCACAGCTACGCCCAGATGCTGCTCTTCCCCTACGGATACAGCACTGCGCCCATACCCGACCACCAGGAAATGGTGAGATGGCCCCAAAATGTGGGGCTGTGGCCACCTGGGAGAGTCAGGCAGAGCATCCCTGGAGCCTCCCTGCTCCTCCTGTTAGATACAACCGGAATATTGAACCCCTTCAGCTGGTGAAGGGTGGTTGCAAGATGAACCTCAAACATCAAAAATAAAGGGTTTTTTGGGAAAACCTAAAGCAGAGGGGATGGGGAATGATGGGCTCTAGATCCCCCTGCCCCTTGATCCACCAGATCCCACCACTTTTGGTGGTTCCTTTGCAGAATGAGCTGGCCGAAAAGGCCGTGAGCGACTTGGCCGCCGTGTTCGGGACAAAATACACCTACGGCAGCATCGCCAACACCATCTGTGAGTGTCCCTCCCTCATCCCACCACAAATCCCCTGGGATGGACTCCCATCTCTGCTCCTCTCCCTGCAGACATGGCAGGAGGCACCACCATCGACTGGGCCTATGACAACGGGGTGAAATATTCCTTCTCCTTGGAGCTGAGGGACTCGGGGCGCTACGGATTCCTCCTGCCCAGTTCCCAGATCATCCCCACTGCCACCGAGACGTGGCCGGCGCTCCTGGACATCATGGTCCATGTCCTGGAGCATCCATACTGACCCCAGCACCTCCCACAGCATTTCCTCATCTCAATAAATCCTCATGGAGACTCAGTGGTTTCAGGCACCCTCATTTTTTCATGCTAAACTCCAAAAAAAACGGTGGAAAAGGACTCCCAGCCCTGCAGGTGTTTAATTTCCCCTCGTGGCTTTGGCTCAAAGTCCTCATCCTTTGGAGCCAACAGCCAACATGGCAGGAGATGGGGGTTTTTGGGCAAGCAACCCCAAATTTGTGGGGTTTTGAGCAGTTTTGCTCCACCATCCCTTCGGGCGGGGGCTGCAAGGAGGGACACGGGGGCTTTTCCGGGCCATCACTGAGGGTGTTGGAAGGGTTCAAGGTGCTTCCAGGCACTTGCTGTTTATTTTTGGCTCCTGGGACAACTGTCACCTGCTCTGACCCCTGTCTTGGGCCAAGTTTTAAATCAGTTTCCCCACCACTGTGGTTTGGGGATCCAGCTCACCAAGCCCCCAAGTGAAAATCCCCATTTCGTGCTTTCTCAACCCAAACTGATCCTTTCCCTCCCCTCAGCCAGCAGCGGGGGCAGTGGGATTTTGGCACCTCCTGGTCTCACCTTGCTGGCAGCTGACTCACCACGGCCCCAGCCGGTTCCTAGGACAGGTTTGGCCGGGACTTGGAGTGCCTGGATGGGGGCGGCGGGGTCTGACCTTGGCTGGTGGCAGCCAGAGCCTTCCCAGGGCCCTGGGAAAAGGGACAGCTGGAGGGGCCGGGCTGGGGCTGCCATCCGGATGGGATTTAAGAGGCCCCAGGGCTCTGTTGGGATGTGAGATCGGCTCTCCCAGCTGACCATGAGGCTCCCCGTGCTCCTGGCTGCCCTGGTGGCAGTGGCCACCTGCACCGACACCTTCGTTGGGTAGGGGGGCCGAGATGGGGATGGTGGCACCGGGTGGGGTAGAAGGAGCTGGTTCGGCCCCGAGGGAGCACAGGGAAAAGGCTCGGGGGAAATCCCTGGGATGGGGGGATGGATGGGGTGGGGTTAGGCCGGACTAATGGGGCCGGAGCTCATCCCGCACCCCCCAGAACCCCCTGACCCCACAGGCACCAGGTGCTGCGCGTTGTCCCCAAGAGCGATGAGGAGCTGCAGAAGGTGCAGGAGCTGCAGGCCCTGGAGCATCTGCAGGTACTGGGTGTGGGGTTGGATTTTGGGGATGCCCCCCAGCCCATGTCCCTTGTTTTACACCCCCCGAGCAAAGCAGGGACGGGGCTGAATGTGGGATTATGGGAACCAAGCAGTGAAAAGCAGGACAGGCTGGTGCTGGGGGGTGCATCCCGAGGCAGGATCTGACCCCCTTATTTCCATTTCTCCCTGTCCAGCTGGATTTCTGGCTGGCTCCCCGCGATCTCGGACTTCCTGTCGACATCCACGTGCCCTTCCCTAGCCTGCAGTCCGTCAAAGCCCACCTGGAGGCTGGTGGAGTCTCCTATTCCATCATGATTGAGGACGTGCAGGTCAGCCGTGCCGGAGGGGAGGCGGGGGAGAGGTGGGATCCCATCCTGAGGGAATGAAGCTCATCCCACCCCGTGTCCCACAGGCCCTGGTGGACAAAGAGCAGAGAGAGATGCTCTGGAGCAGCCGCCAGCTGCCGCTCGACACCGACGCCTTCAACTACCAGGCCTACCACACCCTGGATGAGGTGGGAAAGCACAAGATTTGGGGCAGTTTGGGGGGAACACTTTGCTCCTGGCAAAGCCCTGTCGCTGCACATGCAGCAAGGGCAGGGGGTGAGCTGGGAGTGACCCCCACATTCCTCGTTCCCAGATCTACAATTTCATGGACATGCTGGTGGCCGAGAACCCCAACCTGGTGAGCAAGCTGGAGATCGGCCGCTCGACTGAGAACCGTCCCCTCTATGTGCTGAAGGTGAGGACTTGGGGATCGTGATCCAGAGGGGAAAGAGGTGACAGGGACAAAGCCAACCACCCCCCCACCACCCTCTGCTCTCCCAGTTCAGCACAGGGGGCACGAACCGCCCGGCCATCTGGATAGACACTGGGATCCACTCCCGCGAGTGGGTGACACAGGCCAGCGGCGTCTGGTTTGCCAAGAAGGTACTGACACACCCCAGGCACGACTTCTGTCCCCAAAGGGCCACGCGGTCCTCAGGCACTGTGGGATCCAGGTGGGTGATCCCACAAGGAGGACAGGGAGCCCCAAACCTCCATCCTCTCTAGATTGTCCAGGATCACGCGAATAACGAAGGTGTGGCCTCCATCCTGGAGACGATGGACATCTTCCTGGAGATTGTCACCAACCCCGATGGCTTTGCCTTCACCCACACCAAGGTACCAATGATCCTAGAGGTCTCTTCCAACCTGGTGATTCTGATTCTGTGTATCGCCCTGGATTTCCTCTCCCTGGTTCCTCCAGCTGTGCTGGATGGGGCTGGGGAGCAGGATTTGGGGTGCTGCACATCCCTGAGAGGGCAAAGCCACCTCATCCATGTTTCCACGGGATGGGGAGGGGACCACCACGAGCTGTGGAGCTCCAGCCCTGGGCACCAGCTGAGGTGGCTCTGCCCTTGCAGAACCGCCTGTGGCGCAAGACCAGGTCCAAGCACTCAGGCTCCATCTGTGTCGGAGTGGACCCCAACCGCAACTGGGACGCAGGTTTTGGAGGTCAGAGCTTTCCCCTTGCCCCTGGGGAGCGTTTCCAGTCTCCAGGTGGAGGCTCCAAGGCCGTTTCTGGCTCAAATATCCATTAATGTCCCCTGGGGAAGAGGTGGGATTTGCTGTCCATGGCAGAGGTGAGGGTTTGGGCTCCGCCAGGGCTTTGATGTCCCCCAGTGACATCTGAAAGTCACCACCAACGAGCTGAGGGGTGGGAAAACCTCTTGGGCTTGGAAGCCCCCAAATTCCCACTGTGTTTTCACCATCCTCTCCTCCACAGAGGCCGGAGCCAGCGGAAACCCCTGCACGGAGACGTACCGCGGACCCTACCCCAACTCGGAGCCCGAGGTGAAATCCATCGTGGACTTTGTGAAGAGCCACGGGAACATCAAGGCTTTCATCTCCATCCACAGCTATTCCCAGCTCCTGCTCTATCCCTACGGCTACACCAACACCCCAGCGCCAGACCAGCAGGAACTGGTGAGGCCCATGTGGTTTGAGGGGTTGGGATGAGGTGGAGCTGCTCTTCTGCTGCTCCAAGGAGGAGCCACCTCCATCCTGCATCCACTGGGAAGGTGGGAGGAACTTTGCATCCTTTTTGCAGCCAGAAAAAAGCTGCATCCCACAGGTTTTTCCTTTCTTTGGCTCATCTTTCCCCCTTCCCTGTATTACCAGCACGAGCTCTCCACCAAGGCCGTGGCAGCTCTGTCCTCCCTGTACGGCACCAAGTACAAGTACGGCAGCATCATCACCACCATCTGTAAGTGCTGGGGGCAGCCGTGGCTCCTCCAAAATCCTCCAAATCCCAAAATCATCCCTTAAACCGTGGCTCAGCCAAATATCCCACGGTATTCGTGCAGCCAATCACCGCACGAAGCGATGGAGGCTCCGAATCCCTCCCGCTTTTTCCTCCCTCAGACAGAGCGAGTGGAGGAACCATCGACTGGACCTACAACCAGGGGATTAAGTATTCCTTCACCTTCGAGCTGCGGGATACGGGGCGCTACGGATTCCTGCTTCCCGCCAAACAGATCATTCCCACCGCCGAGGAGACCTGGCTGGGGCTGAAGGTCATCATGGAGCACGCCAGGGACAACATGTACTGAGCTGGGATCAGGGCTGGAGCAGCTGGAGAGGGGGAAGAAGGCGATAAATAAATGGACAGAAGGATGAGAAAAGCCTGTGGTTGTTTTCCCTTTTTCCCAAATCGGGTGGAAAAGCCCTGTCGGAGCTGGAGTCGGTGCCAGCACAAACAGGTGTGCTGGGGCAGTGAGCTGGAAAGGGAGTTGATTGAAAGGGCATGAAAACAGCAGGAACAAAAAGAAGGGAAGGTGGTGGTTTTCCCTCTGCTCTGGCAGAGGATGGAAAGGGAAATTGGGCTCTGGGATATGAGGTCAGCGAGATTTACTGGGGCTCCAGGACAGCTGGAGAGGGACTTGGGACAAGGCATGGAGGGACAGGACACAGGGAATGGCTTCCCACTGCCAGAGGGCAGGGATGGATGGGATCTTGGGAAGGAATTCCTGGCTGGGAGGGTGGGGAGGGGCTGGGCTGGAATTCCCAGAGAAGCTGTGGCTGTCTCTGGAGACCTGGAAGTGTCCAAGGCCAGGCTGGATGGGGCTTGGAGCAACCTGGGATAGGGGAAAATGTCCAGGGGTTGGAACTGGATGGGCTTTAAGGTCCCTTCCCACCCAAACCTTTCCAATTGTATGATCCCTCCTCACCTGCTGCAATCCCTAGGGAAGGGGGAGCTGAGCTCACTCCCAGCTTTTCCAGGCTCTCCACAGCTCTCAAAGCTGAAAATAAATCACCCAAGCAGCTGCTGTAATTTACATTTTATTAAATTAAACAATTAAACCTCTCAGCCTCGGCAGAGTTCGACTCTGCTCCAAACAACACCAAGAGTCCAAATCCACACAAATCCATCAAGATGGTGAGAAAGCACATTCAGTCCTTCCTTTGATTCCTTGGATTTGGAGGATCTCAAACAACTCAGGCCAGTTTTGTGCGACTGTTTCACCAGGTTTTCACACAGCACAGAGCAGCCAGGGATCCTGGATCTGTCTCCCACAGCTGGACAGTAAAATCAGGATTTTAGCCAATGCAATGACACTTCCAAGAGCTCACGGAGCTGGAAAAATCTATTCCCACAGCAGCAGGATCTTATCAGAGTGAAACTGCCAGTCCTGCAATCAGCATTGCCCCATTTCAGAGTCAGAGACACAATAAATGATAAACGTGCTCAGGGAGGTCGAGTCTTAAGCTGCCAAGCCAGAAATGATGTGCCATTTCTCCTACTTTTTGTCCTTTCACCAGAATTACCCCAAAATCACCAGCGAATTTTGGGAGGCGTTGAAGATTGTCGGCTTCAAAAAGAGGAAAAACCACCGAATCCAAAAATACACACAAACCCCACAAGACCGTGATAACCAAAGCTGGAGCAGGTTCAGCAATGCCAGATGGAAAAACCAGGGAGCAGAATCCCTCAAAAATCATCTCCAAAGTCTCCCACAGGCAGCTCAGGAAAATCAGAGGATTCCCAGGTTATCCAGAAGTACCAATTTGAGGAAAACTCTGCTACTCATTTTCCAGGAAACCTTCACCCTGTTCACTTCCAGATTCCAGGTTCCTGCGGGGTTTTAGGGACCACAGTGAGGCAGCAGCAGCAAATTTCCCTTCAGCCACTCTAAACCTTAAAGAAGCTCCTAAAAAAATTCTGGCAAAGGAGTCACTGGGAAAAAAAAATTCCAGATATTCCCCTCCAGCTCACCTTGAAAAAGACACAACTACTCACAAAAGTGCCCACGAGCAAACACGACTGTCACAGCACCAACTGGGCAGATCCAAACACATCTTTATTAAAAATACTTCTGCTCATTATCATAATTCATTTTTAAAAACCCCAAAAAACTCTTCCGGGATCTTCTCTCACTTTTGGCAAATTTGCTGAATGTCTTTATCTCTGCTAAAAACACCAAAGGTTGTGCTCACAGATGATTTCTGGCCTGTTCACCCTCATGGTTCCAGGCATGGCCTGGCAACGTTACGGACACAAATCCCTTCAGCTGGACTAAAAGCTTTGTGGAACAGTTTCTACTGGTCCCAGACTTTACTACCAGTTTGCTCCCTCCCCTAACAAAACCAGTTCTATCACCTCTGCCCTGCCCTGCACCTTAAGTGATGCCATTCCTGCTTGCAGGAAACATCATTCCAGCTGCCCAGCCTTTCCCGAGCTGCCAAATCTCACCACGGCTGCTTTTCCCTGCGGATTCCTAAAACCACAAACGGGCTGCACTGCTCAGGATTCCCAAAACCTGGGTACTCATTTATTTCCACGGCCTGTTCTGGACGCTGGTCCTGCTGTGAGAGCGGCTGCTCAGGGATCCCACGCTGCCAGAGGGGCTGGGGAGGCTGGGGTTGCTCCTCACGGATGAGAGCTTGGAATCGTGGCCTGAAACACCCCGGGTAAGGCGGCCTGTGGGAAAAACAAGCCCAAATCAGAAATTGGTTGTCCAGAGGTTGTGGATGTCCCGCTGTGTACGATGATGGCCCAGGAAATGTTTAATACTGGAGGATTTTCACACTCGCAGCAGCTTCGTGGATCAGGTTAAACACAAATGGTTTTACTCCGGACTAAATCGAGTCCTGCTTAACAAAAACCAGCTCTCCCAGCCTGATCCCGAGCAGCTCCAGCCTGGATGCTCCTCAGCTCCCAGAGTTAATGCTGACTGTAAATGAAAGCTGAGTTTTCCACACTCAGACTCAATCCTGGCGTTCCCAAATTCAGAAAATATTAACGAGCCACACAGGGCCATAGCTGAATATTGTCCCTGTTGTGGCAAAGACCTAAAACTCCTACCAAAAAAATCAGTGAGTGAACTGGGTTCATGAAAGGGAGAAATACTGGGATGAAAGGTTTGGGAACAACCACACTGTTTATTGACACGATCCCAGAAATTCTTCTCTGTGAGGGTGGTGAGACCCTGGCACAAATTCCCAGAGGAGCTGTGGCTGCCCCTGGATCCCTGGAAGTGTCCAAGGCCAGGTTGGATGGGCTGGGAGCAATCTGGGACAGTGAAAGGTGTCCCTGCCCATGGTTTGGGTTGGAACTGGATGGGTTTTAAGGTTCCTTCCCACCCAAACATTCCATGACGAGACTGCAACATGTTCTGGAGTCTTACTGGCAGTGTCTGAAGGAACGTGCTCCTCAGCCAGGTAATGCTTTAACTTCTGGAGATCATCTGCAGAAAATCTCCACTTGTTCTCTGCACGTGTGGGTGGCACCCTGGGCGTCGTTTTCCTGCGGGCAGATCCCGAGGGAGCTGCCACCTGGCAGGACACGGGGAGCGTGCCGGTGATCAACCCCTCCGGGATCTTCTGTGCGAGGACCTTGAGGCCTGCAGGGACACAGATCACTCGTTATCCCAGCTGGGATGGGTCAGGAGGGACTGATGGAGCTGAAGGTCCAGCAAGTTTGGATGGAGAAATGTGGGCAGCAGGAGAGGGGGGAATTCTGCCCCTCTGCCCTGCTCAGGTGAGATCCCACATGAAGTCCAACTCTGGGGACAAAAGCAGCAGGACCTGGAGCTGCTGGAGAGAGTCCAGAGGAGGCCCCGGAGCTGCTCCCAGGGCTGGAGCCCCTCTGCTCTGGAGCCAGGCTGGGAGAGCTGGGGGTGCTCACCTGGAGAGGAGAAGGCTCCAGGGAGAGCTCAGAGCCCCTTTCAGGGCCTAAAGGGGCTCCAGGAGAGCTGGAGAGGGAGTGGGGACAAGGCCTGGAGGGACAGGACACAGGGAATGGCTTCCCACTGCCAGAGGGCAGGGATGGATGGGATCTTGGGAAGGAATTCCTGTCTGGGAGGGTGGGGAGGGGCTGGGCTGGAATTCCCAGAGCAGCTGTGGCTGCCCCTGGATCTCTGGGAGTGTCCGAGGCCAGTTGGACGGGGCTTGGAGCAACCTGGGATAGGGGAAGGGTTGGAGCTGGATGATCCTTCAGTTTTCTTCCAACCCAAACCATCCCCTGATTCCATGATCCCCGTCTTTCCCACCTCCAGCTCCCACGAGTTGCTCCCAACTCCCCTTTTCCCCAGGAGGTCTCAGGGAGCTCTCCCAGCCCCACCTACCCCCGGATAACATGAAGAGGTTCTCGAAGCCCCTCTCACACATGGTGGTGGCCGCCTGACTCGCCAAGCGCTCGTCGTTGTCGTACACGATGATGATTTTTCCATGTGCATTTTTCTGGGAGAACTGTTAAGGAATTCTTAAAGGGATATTGACACATTCTAGGAAGAAAAAGAGACAAATAAATAGGACCGGGGAGGGAAAGATTCCATATTGGCTTGCAAGCACCCAGCAGGAATGTTTTCCCCATGGAATTCTCCATGCCTGAGGCTTGGCAGACACTGGAAAGACCCAGCCTAATTCCCACTGGATCCAGAATTGCTTGAAGATTGGGAATGGCATTGGCACCTTTGTTTACAACCTCCCCTTACAGTCAACAACCTGGGAATGATCAGCCTAATCCTTCCTAATAATCCTTTGCCTGTCCCCAATCCTCATCCTGGTGCTGACAGGAAGCCAAAGGATTTGATGGATGTACCCCTGGAGCAGCCCAGCACTCCAGCAGCAGCAGGAGAGCAGTGCCCAAGTCTGGCTTTGCCTTCCAGCAGCCAAAATCCCAAAAAACGCCAAATCCAGGCAGCTCCCACTGGAGTCATGAGGGGCCTTGAAACAGAATCCAGCACCTGAAGGAGGCAGTGGAGCTGCACCAGCTAATTCCACCCCCTGTCCCACTCTCCTTGAGATCCCTAATTTTGCTTGGATAAGCTCCAATTGATTTTGGGAGCCCCCACCAACATCCCCCCATGTTTTTCCAAGCCAGTTTCCACGCAAAGGATACATATTCCAGAATACTGTTTGTATAGGGATTCATGGTTCTCGACAGCGTGGCAATGGGGTAGGAATAAGCTGCAAAATGGGAAAAAAAAAAGAGGGAAAAATCAACCAGTGGCTGAACACCAACAGGCTGGGATACAACAGCCTTGAGAACCCACCGAGCATGGGATTAACATCAGCTCAGGCCCCTTATCCCTTCCCAGGAAGGAGGGATGTGCTGGGTAAACACTGAGAACACCCTGCACTCAGTGATGTCCCAACCAGGGGACAAAACCCAGCTGGAATGTGCCCCAGAGCTGAACATCCATGCCCAGGTGCCCGTGGGATCGTGGCTGCTCACCCCCGACGATGTGGCACTGCTCGTACGCGTCCCGGTCCCGCACGTCCAGCAGCAGGAAGGGGCAGTCGGGATAAGGCCTCTCCTTAGCCTGGGTGTCCTCCTCTTTCTTTGGAGCATCCTTTTCAATGTCCATCTCCCCAACCCCACTGATCACACTGCAAAGGGAACAGGAGGTTAAGGTGGGAGATGTCCGAATGTTTCTGTGTCTCTCCAGCAGCTCCGAGGCTCGGGAAGAGCTGGGATAAAACTTCCTCTTACAGCATCATCCTGGGATCCCTGGACAGGGTGGGTTGGGAATTGGATTTATTGTCAATCCCAGAATGGCTTGGGTGGGAAGGGACCTTAAGGGTCTCTTCCAACCCCCTGCCATGGCCAGGGACACCTTCCACTACCCCAGGGTGCTCCAAGCCCCCTCCAACCTGGCCTTGGACACTTCCAGGGATCCAGGAGTAGCTTCTATGGGAATTCCAGCCCAGCCCCTCCCCACCCTCCCAGCCAGAATTCCTTCTTAAGATCCCATCCATCCCTGCCCTCTGGCAGTGGGAAGCCATTCCCTGTGTCCTGGCACTCCATATCCATACAAAAACCTCATCGCCAGGAATGCACGTGACTGAGCTGACCAGAGCACTGTGTGACCCCCAAACTTCTGGAATGTGGGGAGCTGGATGGAATCCCATAGACCCATTTCCTTGCCAGACCATCATCAGGTGACAACCCAAACTCTTTCCAACGGGAAATCCTGCCAATCCCCTCCCTCTCACCTACCAACCCAGGCTTTAGTCAGAAATACAGCATAAAACCACTTAGTAGCAATTTAAAATCAGCAGCTGGGTTCAAATAATCATCTGCTAAGGCAGGAGGAAAAGGGTGTTATCCTGAGGCACCTCTGCAGCGTGGAGCGATGGGATTCCCCGGCTCCTGACTCATTTAGGAACAGGACTGGGCTGGGTGTCCCCTCAGGGCTCCCTTTGCCATTTGTCCCTGCTGCGTTTTCACCCGCAGCATCAGCATCTGGGGAGAGAAGAGGGCACGAGGAGTTAAGAAGCTGCAGGAGGTAAACAAACAGGTTTTAAGGGCAGTTTCTATTCTTGGAAAGAGGAGTGTGACAGCTTTATGTTCATCCTCTTAACGAGGAGCATTTACCCAGAGCCTCCTATTCAAAATAATAAAGAGCCAACTGATTTTTTTTTAGGGCTCGAGATCTCATTTGGAAATCTCAATAAAACAGAATTTTTTATGTGGGTTATGTTGTTCCCACAACAAATCTGCCAGCACGAGGCCTTTCCTACTTGCCAACCCTTCTTTTTTAGGAGTGTTTCTATTCCCAGCATGGAATTGCTGCAGGCCACAGGTGAAGTTTTATTTTTCCTCCTGATCGAGCCTCACTGCACTGGCAGCTCTGCCACCTCACCCCCTGGCAGCGATGCCCAGCTCTTCCCCTTTGTTCCTGCCATAAATGTCATCACCTTGCAGCTTGTGGAGCTCCTCACTTGTCACTTCTAAGGTTTCATTGGACAGAGAGGCGACCTGGATAACCTGCAGGGCACAAAAACCAGGAGACACTGATCGCCACGTCCGTGGCAGGGAAACACAGCAGGGATCAGCTTAAGGAAAAACAAGCCAAGGGTTGCTTTTAACAATCCAGGGGAAAAATATCACAAGTCTGCAGAATCCCACTCCTTCAACATCTCTGAGTTTAACCTTCCCTTTCCTTCTCTCCTGAGAAGACAATTTGGGTTTTTTTCTCATTTTAAGCAGTTTTCTTGAGTCAGCACCCCTCATCTCTTTATTTCCAGATCAATTCTTCACTTTTTTAATATTATGATTCACTGCTTTGAAATAAAATAATGCACAGAAAGCCTTCAAGTCCCAACCTGCCCACCTTCTGCAGTTAAACCTGGGGTCAGGCAGGGCTTCAGGCTGTGATTACTCAACACAAAACTCAGATTTAGGTGCTGTTTTACACAGTCTTTTTCTTTTGCAGATGCTTGAAGATCCTTTTAAGTTAATGGACTAATAAAGTAAGAAATAAATTTCAAAGATGGACTCACCACAAACTTAAATTTGTATTTAAAGGCATTTGGCCACTTTGGAAATGAATTATTTGCTTTTATTAAAGGGTAGGAAGAAGCCAAGACAGAATAATGACACATTAAGGCTAAATAATTACAGAGAAATTTTAATTCCAAGGAAAAATGCTGTTGCTAAAGAAAGTTTTGGAGGCCAGAGAGGGATCTGTACGTACCAGCTGGGCAAAAGTTGTCACCTTCAGCCTTTTAAACAGCTCGTCCTTTTTATATCTGTAATCTTCAAAAACAAAACAAAGAGGACAAGGTAAATTTTCAGCTCATTCCTGGCTTTTTTAGCCACCAGGTCATGGCTAAATCCCAGCTTTTCTCAGAGACTCTTCTGCAGCCAGGCAGGATTTCAGGGCAAGTTTGTGCTGAAGGATGAGAGCAGCAAACCTGGAGACTTTGTGAAATGCCAGTTATAAAGAGAGGGTTTAATTAATACCAGTTACAAAGAGAGATTTTAATGAACACCAGTTACAAAGAGAAATCTTGCCCATATATGATGAAGTGGAAGGGGCAGATTTAGTTGCTTCTAGACTCCAGTATGAATCTGTGTTTTCCACAGGCAGGAAGCAGCTCAGGAATTCCCCCTCTCCCTGCTGTTCTTTGGAGCCCACGGGGGTCCAAAAGCTCCTTAAACCAAAAGATTCATTGACCTGAGTTTTTTAATTTGTGTAAATTATAGCAGAATCAGAGCACGGGGCATCGTGTCTTTGCAAACACCAAGCCAAACGTGCAGATTTCATCTGAACAATCCAAAAATCCCAAGATTTTATACTTTACCTGACAATTAAATTCTGATTTCAGCCATTTGCTGACACGGATCTCTCAAGGAATGGATAATTGACACAAGAAACTGGACTAATCGAGTCTTAATGGATAATTGACACAAGAAACTGGACTAATTGAATCTTAATCCTGAAGACACAGCTTAGGGAGCAAGAAAACTGAGCAGGGTTGTCGGAAGGGCTGGCAAAGATCCAGAGCAGAGACTCCCAGAGCCAAGGGAGTGATGGCAAAGCGGGAGCCCGATCCCATCCTGATCCTGGAGATGCAGAGGAAGGGAGAAACCTCCTGGTGGGAAACAAAAGGTGTTTGGAGGAGGAGAGAGGAGCCAGGATGGGTATCAGTAGGAACATCTTGGTATGGAATAGCCTCTCCTGGGAAGCAATGGGAGCTTTGTCCTTTGGGAAAGGCAGGGCTAGGAAGGACCTGGTCCCTCTCCAGCTGTTCAGCTCTGAGGGATAACAATGGAACACAGGATCTTTGGCAAATCCACTCAGTTAAACAATTCTAAAGCCTCTAAAACCATCTGCTGAATGCTCCATTAGCTTAGAGGAGATGAGGGAGAAGGGGGAAGGGCTCCCGTGCACATTCCTGCAGCCACCACACCAAAAATTCCTGCGGAATTTGCTTATTTGAGGAAAATCTCAAGCTGAGCTGTGTTTAGAGAAGGAGCTCCGGGAATGCTGGAGGCTGAGATCTCTTCCCAACACATTCAGAGTTCCCAAATTCCACATCCTACCCTAAATCATTTTGATTAGGCTGCAGCACAAGCACCTGTGTGCTCCTCACAACTTGTCCTAGGAAAAAGGAGCCCTTCCAAAATATCCACTGCACATCCAAACCTCGAGGCTGAAGCACAGGAGGTGCAGAAACTGGATTGCAGGATGAGGAGGTGCAGAAACTGGACTGCAGGATGTCAATTAACCGGGAAATGACCCTCCTGGTTCCTGCAAAACCACCTGGTTTCAAGCCTCAAGCTGAGGTTGTTAAATCCTCCTTTAACTCAAAAAAAACAGCAACAATTGTCTCCTGTAATTATTTCCAATTTCATCTGCTCAGTGACTAAAATTGCCCAGCCAAGGCCAAAAAAGAGCCTTTCTGTCACATCAAATAAACTCCATTTAGAAGATCAAATAAAAGCAGCAAAGCTTGGGAAGTGCTGGAGGTATAAAAACACGGGCAAAGCGGAACCGCCGTGGCACAATGCAGCTCCTGGATGGTCCCTTCCCACCTCAAACAAGGATTTCTTATCCCAAAAAAAGCCTCTTTGCCCTAGATCTTGCCTTTGCCACCCAAAATGCCTTCCCAGCAGTTCCCAGAGAGCTCAGAAGTGCTGCTTCCAGCTCCGAAAGCAACCTGACGTACCCGCTCCGGTCCTGGTGGATCCGCTGGAGTTTTCTGACATGGTTTTTGCTTGGAATGATTGTGTTTTCCAGGATGGGCTCCTCGGGGCTTTGGAGAGGAGGGCAGCAACACCAGAGAGAAGGAAGAGAACTTGGTGTGTGTCCTCAAGTCAATCCTCCAAAGGATGAATCACCGTGGGTGCAGCTCTCTCATTTTTGATGCCGTGGATTTAAATCTCTCACGTTACATAAGGGACAGAGAGATGCCTGTGCCGGGGATTTAAATCCGTGTCCAAAGGGTGTCATCTATCCCTGAGAAACCAAGGGGGAGAGGTTCCTCCACTCCCTGGGAACACAAGGTGTCCATTCAGCCTGGAGAGAATGAGAAAGTTCCTCCCTGGCCTCCAGAAAAAAAAAAAAAGGAGGGAACAAAAGAAGTGCACGGAACAGATCCGCGGCGGAGATTGGAAACCCACCCAGGCCACCAAACAACATTTTCAGCACAAATAAAAAAGCAAGGCAGTGTCCAGCACTGAAATCTCAGTCAACAGAGCATTTTGGAAAGCCAAGGTTATCCCTCTTTTGATTCCCCCCCTGCAAAGACCTGCAGTGTTTGGAAGAAAAACCCAAAAAGCCAACAAACAAACCCCAAACAAAGGCCCATTTTGCACCAATAAATTCCCGTGACCTCCCTCACAAGGGGGGCACAGAAAGTGGGGCTGAGAACTAAAACTGAGCATTTCAAATCCTAATTAATCCTCATTAATGGAGGTTTCAGTTCAATTCAGGTTGGGTTTTTTTTTTCACCTCCATAAATGCAGCTTTCAGGTTGGAGAGTTTTCCTGGATCCTTACGTGAGAATAAACTGGAAATAAAGTCGTAAATCACAGGTTTTATTGGGAAAATTATTTGAAAAGCCTGGGTTTGGTAGGAAAACTGAGAGATAAAAATAATTTAGGCTTTCATTAGCCTGAAAACCTAAAGTCTTCAAAATACCAGTGTTTAGTGCTGGTGAAATCAATGGGAACACAAGGAATGAACTTGGTTTTTTCTGTCTTGGAGTATTTTGATAAAAATTTAAATTATATAAAGATAAAAGAGCTCAAATTGTAACCTAAAAGTGAAGTAAAGTCTCAGAAGTGAAGCCTGAATCTCCCCAGATGAGTCTAACCCGGATTTCTTAGCACAGAGAACTTCCCAACTGGTTTCAATCCAGTAAGAAAAACTGCACAAAGAAGGAAGATTCCCTGACCTGCCTGCTTGGAATTTTAAATTAAATCTGTGGAGATTTCCAAGGAAAACCTCCTGGGATTCATCCCCTGCTCTTTGAGCTTTGAACCAACCCGTTTTTAACCTGTCCTGCCCCTCCCCTCCCCAGGTACTCACTTCTTTTGATCTCCTCCAACTTCTCCATGTATTTTGACAAACTATTTCCTGTAACAACAACAACAACAAAAATCAGTTTATGACAACTATTTATTTATTTATTTATTAGAGATTTTCTCCAGGCCCATTGTGGCCTAAATTTTAATTGCTTTGAAGGAAACAGCTGCTTGTTGTAGATCCTCCTTCCCCATCACAATACAAGGTACAGAAATGCCACTATTTCCCTCTTTTCTTTTAAGGAAGGTCGAGATAAACAGAAAAATCCAAGGATTTGCTGTTCTTTCCCCAGCATTTTGGTGAGGGTGCTACAGGCTGCTGTTACTACATAAAATTCAGCTGCTTTAACGACAAAAACCGCCCCCCAAGACACCTCCAAATAATTCTTTTGGCTCACACCCTTGACAAGATATGAGAAAAGTCCATGGACAGGAATTCCAAGACCAGTAATTTCTACAGGGAACCACCACAACAGAGCCTGACCCAGTTTAAACCCATTTAAATCCCTAATTCTTCTTTTAAAAAGAAGAGTAGAAAAATATAAGCACATTTTAAGACAAGAAAGACTTTAAACCTGTGGTTATCTACACACAAAGCATTTAATCCTCAATTTTCAGGGGGGTGCAGAATGGTGTGTGAAGAGAAACATAAATAAATACACACAAATATACATAAATACACATAAATCTGTATAGTTTGAGCTTGTTTAAATTTCAGCTTTGAAAGGAAATCGTGAATGGGAAATTTTTATAAGCTGCAAACGTTTGGTGAGACAAATCCTAATCGCAATGAGAATTCTGCAGTGTTTGGGGTAAATCAGCTCAGGGCAGAGGTAATTAAGATATTAATTATACTTTTCTATCATCCTACACCTACTTTTTAGTGGTTTTACCCCACAATAATTTCACTTACCAGTATCCAGACGAGTCTTTATATGTTGATACTTGGGATTCGAGGGGATGCGCCGGGTTAGAAGCTGTTTCAAAATGGAAAAGAAGCCAAAATTTAAAAAATAAAATAAAATAAAATAAAGCAGAAAAATGAACAGAAAATGCGATTTGAAGGGGTTTAAGAGACAGAAAAACGAGCGAGAAATTCCTGAATCCCCATCTCGGCATTACACCCCGCTGATTTAAAGCTTCAGAAGGAGAATTTCTCCCGTTATTTCCCCACGCTGAGCTCGCCCGGCTCCGGGGCTGCAGGAACCATCCCCCCGCGCCTCCCCCGTGTCCCCCCTCGCCGCCCGAACGGTGCCGGCGAAGGAAAGGCC
>VZRQ01009766.1:26848-54172 GCA_013397975.1 Machaerirhynchus nigripectus | reverse complement strand
CAGTGAGCCCATGTCCCCCCCCTTGGGCTCCAGTGGGGTCATGTCCCCCCCCATTAACCCATACCCCTCTATCAGACCCCGTATGGATCCATGTCCCCATGTAGCCCCCCAATGACCCCATGTTCCCCCTCAAACCCCAAATGGACCCACATAAACCCCTCAAAACCCAAAAAGGACCCTTGTTCCCCCTCACACCCCAAATGAGACCCACGCCCACTCTCAAACCCCAAACCTTTGTTGGACCTGCCACTCTGGGGATGTGCAGGTTATGGGAATGGGGGGGTTTTGGGGACATGGAGGTGGGCTATGGAAATGGGGGGGTTTGGGGACATGGAGTGGGTTATGGGAATGGGGNGACATGGAGGTGGGCTATGGGAATGGGGGAGTTCTGGGGACATGGAGGTGGGCTATGGGAATGGGGGAGTTCTGGGGACATGGAGGTGGGTTATGGGAATGGGGGAGTTTTGGTGACATGGAGGTGGGCTATGGAAATGGGGAGTTTTGGGGACATGGAGTGGGTTATGGGAATGGGGGAGTTCTGGGGACATGGAGGTGGTTTCGGGGGACCTGGGAAGCTCTAGGGGAACGCGGGAGTTCCAGAGTGAATCCCGGTGTCGCGGCTGTGTCCTGCAGGATGAAGGAGTGGTGGGTGCAGGTGGGGCTGCTGGGCGTGCCCCTCCTCGCCGTCTACCTGCACATCCCACCCCCCCAGCTCTCCCCGGCGCTCCGCTCCTGGAAATCCTCTGGAAGCTTCTTCACCTACAAGGACCTGAACATCTTCTACAGAGGTGACAGAGCCCTGGGGACGGGATCATCCCTTGGTGGCCATGGGGACATTACCAAAATCGGGCAGGGTGATGACAAATCCCTCCCAAACGGCTCCAAGAGGAGCCCGGATCCGGCAGGGATGGATCAAAACATTTTAATTGGGGGAAAGTTGGTTCTTGTACGTTGGTGGGAAGGATCCCAAGAGCCTCCAATGGATCCCAGCATGGAAAAGACACTGGAAACCCTTTCTGCAGCAACACAGAGGTTGCTGGAATTAATTTGGGCTAAATAAATCCCTGGATTGATCACGGAGCCAGTGAGGTTTCCAAAGGGAACCACTGGGAAGCTGCAGTGGGAATCAAACCCATCCTTGGTTTTGGGGAGGAGAGGTGCCCCGCGGGTGGGTGGATTCCCAGTGGGATGAGCGGCAACGCCCGTCCCAGGAGGGAGGAATTTTGGGAAAAAGCTGCTCCTGAGGTGTCCCGTTCCCTCGGCAGATTCCAGCGGCGCCGTCGGCAGCTCCGACGTCGTGGTGCTCCTGCACGGCTTCCCAACGTCCAGCTACGACTGGAGCAAGGTGAGGGGGCTGGAATCTGACAGCAAATCCCAGGATTTGCAGCTCCTGGGGATGAGTGGGCAGCACAGCAGGGGGCCATGCTCCAGAAGAGAATTCCCCACATTTCTCCCGGGGGTACCACCATGCTCCAGGATATCACCCCGTTCCTCTCCCAGCATGGAATCCAAGCTCTTTTCACGTCACCCTTTCCCACAGTCCAGCCCAAAGCGTGAGGAAAACACCCACAGCTATTCCTTGGCTTTTTTTGGGGATGGTGTTTCTGTTTATTGGGAAATTTTGACCTCCTGCTGTTTCCTTGGAGCTGGAATGTTCTCCTGGGATGGTGGAGAGGAGCATGTCCATCCATGGCTGCTCATCACTGCAGATGTTTCCTTTCTCCATTCCCACTGGATGCTTTTTTAATGCATTTCTCCTCTTCCCAGATCTGGGAAGGGCTGACCCAGCGCTTTCACCGGGTGATTGCTCTGGATTTCCTCGGATTTGGATTCAGTGACAAGCCTGTGAGTACTTTGGGATGAGGATTTTCACGGCTGCTTTCAGCCCAACACTCTGGAAAATTGGGTTTTGCCATCCAATTTCTCCTCCCATTTCCCTCTGGAGAAGGGATAAGTCATTATTACAGTGGAAGGGATGGGCAAAGTTTGTGGTGGACCTTCAGCCGGGTTTGATGGGACTCCAGAATGCACCTTGACCCTTTTGGAGCACGGACAATGCTCCCATGGCCTTGTGGACACCACAGGACATCCCGACCGCTGAGTCTGGGCTCACAAGCTGCTGGTTTCCATATTCCATATTCCATATTCCCATATTCCTCCCCTGGGGTATTAATTCTGGAATCTGTGGGCTCCTGGAGGGTCAAGCTCTCACTGGGGCCCCTCTCCCACTTTTGCAGAGGCCCCATGGCTACTCCATCTTCGAGCAGGCCACCATTGTGGAGGGGCTGCTGCGGCACCTCGGGCTCCGGCACCAGAGGATCAACCTCCTGTCCCACGATTACGGGGACACGGTCGCCCAGGAGCTGCTCCACAGGTCCCTGCCACCCTTCCTGCCCTTTGTTGTCTCCATCAAGATGATTCCCAGCAGATAAGTGGAAGGACGTGGCGCAGAATGCTCTTTTCCTTGTTCCTGAGGTCTCTCAGGGCGCATCCAAGGCTCCCATCCGTCCAGTTCCCAAAGGAAACAGAGATGATCCGACACGATTTGACCTCGTGGTCGGTCGTTTCTCGGAGCCTGGGGAGGTTTGGTTGTGTTTCACCTTCTTCTCTGCTGTCCCCAGGTATGAGCACAATAAAACTGGAAGCATCCTGATCAACAGCCTCTGTTTGTCCAACGGAGGTAAGGTTTGCCCGGGGTGGGATGGGAGGGATAGGAATCCATGGAATGGGGATCCATGGGATGGGGATCCATGGGATGAGGTGGCCTTCCCATCTCCATCACCCGAATCCCAAGGATTGCAATCAAGGTGCTGTAATTAACCAGGAGCATCAATCCTGGGGCTCCCTGGGCCACTTCCATGGCACCGGGAAGGGGGAAAAACTGGGAGATGTGGAGCAAAACACTTCCAGCATGACAGCTCAGTTCTTTGATGTACTTCCAGGGATTTTTCCCGAGACGTACTACCCCCGCTTCATCCAGAAGGTGAGCTGCTCCCCCCTCTAGTCACACTGAATCCCAAAATCCCAAAGAAACCCCCCTTGGAGCGCTGCTGTCGCACCACCGAGACCCCACGGACACCTCGAGGGGCTGGGCTGGGCTGGGAGCTGTGGGAAGAGCTCTCCATGGAGGCAGGATTTATCCATGTGTCCGATGCCGAGTAGCGCTGTCTCCTTTTCTCCCTTCTTCCCAAGCTCCTCAAGGATGGGGGGCTGCTGTCCCCCATCATCGTGCGGCTGATGAACTTCTTCTTCTTCTCCGGAGGGTGAGTTGGGCCTTGGTGCTGCCAGGCAAGATCCGTAAGGATGTGAGCCAAGTGGGAAAGGGGGAATGCAGGAATTAAAAGGAATTCTTGGCTGGGAGGGTGGGGAAGCCCTGGGATGGAATTCCCAGAGAAGTTGTGGCTGCCCCTGGATCCCTGGAAGTGTCCAAGGCCAGGTTGGAGCAACGTGGAAGGTGGGAGGTGTCCCTGCCCATGGCAGGGGGTGGCACTGGATGATCCTGAAATTCCCTTCCAACCCAAACCATTCCATGATTCCATAAATCGGCGTGGCAGGGATTTGGCAGGGGAGCAGATTCCCTGGAGAGATGGGATTGACCTCCTGGACTGTTCCCTCTCCACACTGGCCAAGCACTTCAGCTTAATAATGAACCCCACAGCTTTTCCCTGGACACTGGAATTCTCCTCTCCCATAAGTGTTGGAATTACACATCTCAGAGGCAACAAAACCCCTGCACAATCAGATTTATTTCATAATAATCAGATTTTAAAATCAGATTTATTTATAATATTTTTGATTACTTNTTTGGAATTACACATCTCAGAGGCAACAAAACCCCTGCTCCATCAGATCTATTTTATAATAATCAGATTTATTTTTAAATCAGATTTATTTTTATTGATTATATTTTTTAATTTATTATTTTATTTGTTATTTTTTAATTTACCAAACTAACTAATCACATTTATCTTTTTATAATCAGGTATTTTTAGCAGTGTTAAAACCCCTCTTTTTTTTCCCCCAAAAAAGCCGTTTGAGGCCATCCAACACTTATCCCAACTTATTTGTGGGACATCTCAGCACTTGGAGTTTTGCCGTGGAAACTGGAAGCACTGGAATTTTTTGCCCTCGAGTAGTTTTTGAGTGGTTCCCTGACACAGCTGCTTCCAGGTGTCTCCAAATTCCTTTTTTTTCCAGGCTCGGGGCAGTTTTTGGGCCCTACACGCAGCCCTCCCAGGCGGAATACTGGGATATGTGGACGGCCGTGCGGAATAACGACGGGAATCTCGTCATGGACAGGTACACGGAGAGGCGCGAATTCCCTGCTCTGAGCTCCCCGGAGCTCAGCCAGGCTCTCCAGAACTTCCAGCTGTTTCTTCTTCTGGAGTCTGGGATCAACACTGCATCCCAAGAAAGAGCTGGGGGGTGATGTTGGAGCAGGGATTCTCTGGGATGATGCAAGGCCGGGAGATGAAAGTTGGAGTTGGATCTGAGCCCGCACACGGCTGGAGATGCAGAACCTGGGATTTGTCCTCTGGAAGTCAAGGGCTTGGATTTGGGGAGTTTTGGTAATGAGTGAAGCTAAAGCTGTGGCAGATCTTCCAGCACTGTCCCAGGAGAGATTTGCCTCTGGATTTGAACCTTCTGGGCCATTCCCAGAAGCCCCAGTCCCAAATCTCTAGCTTGGGAGTTGGAATGTTTTGTTTTCTCTAGTTTGTAGCTTTTAGAAGGACCTTGGGTCGGTGGTTACGGGTTCGGTTCCTTGTCTCCCCTTCTCCCACTGGGAGAACGGAGCCACTGAGCCCAGGGATGATGCTGTGGTGCTGTTTTCCCATGGGAGATGCAGATCCCACCTGGATCTCATTGCTCAGGTGCCCATGGCCCCAGGAGCAAATTCCAGGCTGGGCAGCATCCACTGCATAATGACGACTCTTTCTTCAGTATTTTGCAGTACATCAACCAGAGGAAGAAGCACAGAGAGCGCTGGGTTGGGGCTTTGATGTCTGCCTCAGTGCCACGTGAGTAGGAATCCATTCCTTTTGCTCCTTGGGATTGTTGGGAATTGCCCCCCATCAATTGCTGGCTCCTTCCACTCATCAGCCTCTCGTTATTCTGAGCTCAAATCCAGTTTATCAGCAGAGGCAATTCCCTGGTTCATGGCTGGTTGTCCAAGTGCTGCTCCAGGGAAGCTGAGGACCTTTTCAAGCCCAAAAAGCTTTTTTCCCCAAAAAGTTGTAACCAGGGAGAAGTTTGGGGGTTGGAGGCTGAACTTGACCCCAGAGCAGGCCAGTGAGAGCCCATTCGGAGCTGATTGGTTCAGTGCTCCACTGGAAGCTTCCCAAGCTTTGTGTGAGGAAGGAACACTCCTGCAGCTCTCCTTGGCATTAATTTAAGGATGTCCTAATTAATGAATCCATTAATTTATGGATTAATTTAATTGAAGCCTGTGCTTCCCTTGCAGTGCATCTCATCTACGGGCCCCTGGACCCTGTGAATCCACACCCGGAGTTTCTCCAGCTTTACAAGTAAGACCAAAGTGGGAATGTGCAACTGGGGATTCATTCCAAGGGATATTTTGCCTGGCTGTTCCCTCAGTTCCATTCTCATGGAGGCTGTCTTTGATTCCCACTGTGACCTGCACAGTCAGGTGATTCAGGCAGAGCAGTTTGGAAGTTGCTTCCACATTTTAGGCACCAAAATCAGGATTTTCAGTCGATCCCATGATCCATTTTAAAACCACTGAGGGGAGATTTGGTATCTGAGGAAGTCCCCCCTTCCAAACTACCCTGCAGGAAATCCAGCACTTGGAATTAGTCAGGTGGAGCTGCTCCAGCCTTTTTTTTTATCCCCAAAACAGGCAGAATCCTGGCTGTGCAAACAATTCCTGTGCTTAAACTTTGCTCCATTTTCCCACCAGGAAGGTGCTTCCCATGTCCACAGTGTCCGTGCTGGATGACCACATCAGCCACTATCCCCAGCTGGAGGATCCCACGGGATTCCTGAACGCTTATCTGAACTTCATCAACTCCTTCTGAGCTGCTGCAGCTCCGTTCTGACCCTCTGCTTCCAAGTCAGGCTTTGGGGGCAGGAAAAAAACCTGGATTTTATCTCCCACATCCAACACTGTGCTCACACCCCCATCCTGGGCTGCCAAACTGAGTTAAATCCATGGAGCACTGGAAAAATGAGGGGGGAAAGCAGGATGCTGGCAGCTCTTCCAGCCCTGCACTCTCCTTCTTGCCCAGCTTAGCTCTGTATTTAGAGAGGCTGGGGTTTAAATTAGCATTAAATCTGTGTTCCTTCCTTCCTTCCTGGTGTGGGAAGAAACACCAGCTCATCATCCCCTTCCCTCCCCAGTTTTCCAGATGGGATTTTTCCCAACTTGAGCCCAGGAAAAGGCTGCCCTGGGGTTTGGTTATTACCTGACATCAGGCTCAGAGCACTGAATCTGCCTCAAGAGATGGAGTTTAATCTCTCTCTGTACACTGACTTTTTTTTCTGTGTGGAAGAAGAGACAGTCACAAAAAGATTGCAAATTTGGAGGTTTGGGGTGGGTTTCAATTGTTTATGTTGGGAATTTGATAGCATCCCTTTAGGAATAAGGGGTTTTTGCTTCATAAAGAGCCATTCTGGGCTATTTTTTCTGTACTGGAGCAGACAGAATTAGAACAAAAAAATTTCTATTTTATTAACAGTAATTCATATGAATTCCACCACTTGAACCAGTGTTTATTTTCTGTTAATAAAAAGCAATTTTGACAAAAATCTGATTCCATTTTGTCGCCCCCTGCATCTTTTCTCTTCCCTGGTTGACTGCAAGTGGCCAGAGATGCCATAAGTGAGGTGGGAATGCCTAAGTGACAACGAGGGAAGGGACTTGGGAATGGCCCAGTACCAGCCAGCCACTAATGGAACATCATACAAAATATTTCCCAAATCGAGGAATAAAAACGACATGCAGAAGGACAGCCAGGAAAAGAGGGAATTCCAGGAATTGCCATGCTGGAACTCTCAGCCCACGGAAGCCAGGATGACATCGACGGACGTCTCGTCCTTGCTCCTGACTGTCACCTGCATGGTCACACCGTCCCCCAGTGCCAGCCTGGACCTCACCAGGACGTCACAGCCACCTCTGTACACACCTGGGACAAAGCAACAGGGACAGGTCACTCTGGGAGAGGCTCAGGGATCCAGTCCTGATCCAGGGACAACGGCTGAGGGCAAGACAGGTTTGGTGTTCAGCTCTGCACGTGGGTCACAACCCCATGGAATGCTCCAGGCTGGGGGAGAGGGGTTGGAAAGCTAGGAAAGGTCCTGGGGGTGCTGGTGACAGCAGCTGGACAGCCTGAGGTGGGCAAGAGGCTGATGGCACCTGGGCTGTGCCAGCCCCGGTGTGGGGATTGTCCCCTGTGCTGGTCCTGCTGAGGGACCCCCTGGAATTCTGGGGGGCAGCTCCTGAGCTGGAGGGGCTGGAGCGTGTCCGGGGAAAGGGTCTGGAGCCCCAGGAGTGGCTGAGGGAGCTGGGAAAGGGGCTCAGCCTGGAGAAAAGGAGGCTCAGGGGGGACCTTTTGGCTCTGCACAAGTCCCTGACAGGAGGGGGCAGCCGGGGGGGTCGGGCTCTGCTCGCAGGGAACAGGGACAGGAGGAGAGGGAACGGCCTCAGGCTGGGCCAGGGGAGGCTCAGGTTGGATACTGGGAAAATTCCTTCATGGAAAAGGTTGTCCAAGGTAGTGGGGAGTCCCCATGCCTGGAGGGATTTCAAATCGCTGTGGAGGTGGCACCTGGGGACATGGCTCAGTGGTGGCCTTGGCAGTGCTGGGAATGGTTGGACTCAATGACCTCAGAGGGCTTTTCCAACCTAAACAATTCCATGGTTCTAGAAGAAGTTGCGGGTGCTGCAGGGCAACTCAGGATGTGTCTTCAGCAACAGGAACTTGAGAACAAGATGCTCCCAGAATCACCCTTCTGAGATAAGCTCAGGCAAGGAAGTTCTGTCTGCTCTGGAAGTTCTCAAATGAGAAATTCTCCACCCTTCCCACAGGTAGAATTCCCTCATTCCAAGAGACACAGAGATTGGCCTGAGCACATCCACAACAGAGAGCTCCAAGTTGGCACCAGCTGCATTAGACACACTGGGTCCCTTCACCTTTCTACAAAAAACCCTTTCCTACAGAGAAAAAAACTCCCCAAAGTAACAGCAGGATCTCCTAAAGCATTTCCCTGCATTTAGAAAAACCTGTGGAGACACGGAAACCCGGAGTTCAGCAGCAGGAACACTTACCAGCCAAGTAGAGGGTGTGAGAATTTTTGTTTTCTGGCACTTTATCTGACCTCTCACAGGGCTGCATGCCCAGGAACTTGATGATGTTATTGACAGCTTCTGCATGCCGAGATTGAAGAAGAAAATGATTCCAGGTAATTATTTATGACACGAAATAAAACCCCAGCATGATTTCCCAGGTGGGTCACCAATAAATGAGGCATTCTCTCACCATCCAGGGTTTTAATGGAACTCAGTGCAAAGGTTTCTTCTTTCTCAAAGTCATCTCCCACCTCTTCCCAGGCAGCTGCAAAGTTGGGTTTTAAAACCTTCTGGAGATGATCAGACACTGTCACCTCCAAGTCTTCCAACTGGGAGGGAAAAAAAAAAAAGGGAAATTCTCAGGCCAGTTATGGAAATTATCCTCACCTTGGAAAAGGAAAGAGAGCCCACAGCATTTTGCCAGGACAATTCCTGGTTTTAATTCCAGGAGAACCATTTAGTAATAACTTCTAAAAAGAGGGAAAATAGTATTTATGGTGGTCATCTGTAAACCTTAAAAATATTTACACAAAACATGTGTGAGACTAAAGGAGAGCAGAAAATGAGGCCATCACTTGATGGGTTCAAGCCCTTTACAGCCCCTACTGGGCTTCCATGGAGAGACTTTCTCAGAATCCAGGGAATCCCAGAATGGTTTGGGCAGGAAGGGACCTTACGGACCATCCAGTTCCACCCCTGCCATGGGCAGGGACACTTTCCACTATCCCAGGGTGCTCCAACCTGGCCTTGGACACTTCCAGGGATCCAGGGGCAGCCGCAGCTTCTCTGGGAATTCCAGCCCAGGGTCTCCAGCCAAGAATTCCTTCACTAGATCCCATCCATCCCTGCCCTCTGGCAGTGGGAAGCCATTCCCTGGGTCCTGTCCCTCCATGCCTTGTCCCCAGTCCCTCTGCAGCCCCTTTAGGCCCTGGAAGGGGCTCTGAGCTCTCCCTGGAGCCTTCTCCTCTCCAGCTGAGCACCACCAGCTCTCCCAGCCTGGCTCCAAAAGGAGCCTTTCTTTCCCCCAGTACCTCCTGGGATCTGACTTTTACCCCCATCATTGACCACACAATTAACAGAAATTCAGATTCTTGAGGTGGAAAGATTGGAGCACAATTCTGAAAACAGACAGTGGAAGTTATTCCTTCCTCCCTTCCTGTCTGATCCCACAAATTCTCCATAGGGCACTAAAACTTTTGACAGAAGTGAGGTTTTGGGGAAAGATCCAAAAATGACATTTTACAGTATTTTGGTGTTTCAGGCACACCTGCCACGGATTGATTTCGGGTTTGAGAGGAAACTTGACCCAGTTGCCACATTTATCCCAAATTAGTGACAATGGGAAAAGGGAACAGATCCTGGACTCACCACATATTCATCCTCATACCCGTCCTCTTCTGGCACCCCCGTGTTGGGGTCGCAGTCCCGCACCGTGAACTTCATGGTGCAGCTGAAGGTACAAGCGACTGGAAGAGAGAGAAATCCGGGATAATTGGGGCAGATTCCTCTGCTGGAACCCTCTCTTCCCAAAAAGAGACTGGAATATCCAGCAGTTTTGCCCCAGGAATGCAGATGTGGCCAGGGCAGAGCACTTTAATATAATTTTTCCCTTTGATTTGAAAATAAAGGCCAAAGGAGGAGCTCAGCAGAATTCCAGGGGTAACAAGCCACTGATTCCAAATGCTGCCATGAGATCCAGCAGTAGTCAGCAGGAGAAATTCCACAAGGATTTCTGGCAAATGGAGTATGATCCAAAGCCACAGTTGAGCAAATTCAGATTAGTTCTGATCCTGCCTGGTATTAAAATAACTTCAAAATCCACTCCACTGATAATATGGAAATAACTGAAAACCCAGTGGTGTTTAAGTGAGACTAAGGAAAGAAAGGGAAGTTTCATGCCCAAGGAAGTCTCATTCCTGCATTTTGTAGTTGTTTCTGATTCTCTAAAGAGAGGAAAAATGAGTCCATTATATAAAGCCTCAAATTAAGAATATTTTTATTCCATCTGCATTTTCTTTTTGTTGGTTCTGTTCTTCAGCACTACCAAACATCCACGGTTTTCAGTGTGCTCCTTTCATTGATTCCAGGCAGTAAATCCAAGTTTCCATCACCTGCCTGCTCTGCAATCCTCTTTACCGTCCCATTTTTAATCATCCAACACCACTGATTATTAAATCAATGATGAATTCAAATCAATCAATCACCACACTGATTATTTAGAACAATTATTTTGCTACAAACCAGCACTTGTGAGACACACAAAAAAGAAACAGCCAAGAATCTCAGGAGGAACCAAACCCCACACCTCCAACTCTTGGTGTTCTCCAAAACCTTTGTTTGAGGGGTATTTCTCACCTGCAGTGGGGTCGTCCTGGGGGATCCTGACCAGGGTGTAGCACATTCCAGGCTGGTTGTAGGCCAGGCTGGGAGCTGGGATGCAGCAGATCACATCATAAGCATCTGATGGCTCCATCTGCACCGTGACTCTCTCCAGGAGCTGATCATTCAAGGTGTTCGTGCAGTCAAACTGCAGCAGGAAACAGGGAAAAGGACTTGGAAGCAATTCCAACATCAAGAGTTTTCCCCCCTCAAATCAGCTAAAATCTTCCACGGCACGCAGTGAACTTCCTGCACTTTGAGCAACTCTGCCAAATCCTGCTGCAGCCTGGGAAAAAGGGGTGAACTCCCTCACCTGGAAAACGATGTGGTTTGGGAACACGTGTTTGATGCAGCAAACAAAATACTCTGTCTCTGCTTCTGTCAGCTGCACTGGTTCTGAAGATTTGAACAAAGGACCCAGGCCCTTAAATTCTGGGATGGCTGCCAGTTGTTCTGTGCAGGAAGGAGAAGAAGATCAACAGTGACAGGCTCTGATCCTGCCATCATCCCAACACTTCACAGAATCCCAGAATGGTTTGGGTTGGGAGGGACATTGAGGATAATTCAGTGCCAACCCCTGGACACTTTCCACTATTCCAGGGTGCTCCAAACCCTGTTCAGCCTGGCTTTGGACACTTCAAAGGATCCAGGGCCAGCCACAGCTGCTCTGGACAACCTGTGCAAGGGCCTGCAGCCAAGAATTCCTTCCCAAGATCCCATCCATCCCTGCTCTCTGGCAGTGGGAAGCCATTCCCTGTGTCCTGTCCCTCCATGCCTTGTCCCCAGTCCCTCTCCAGCTTTCCTGGAAAGCCACTGATCTTCTCTCCTACCTTGAAATATATCCTGGCGTGAAGGAGCCACTTTCTCAGGTTTGCTGGTCACCAGGGCAATCTCTGTGGAGAAAAAAGCAAAGACTTTGTGCTCTGTCTCAACTAAACCATGCAGGAGGTTTAAATCCGCTAAATCTCCGCTAAACATTCCGTAAACTATATTCCATAAACTATATTCCTTATATTATATTCCTTATATGTTTCACACACTCTGCTGCAAACCACTGCCAGCCTGGCTGCTCACACACTGAAATACCCTTTTTTTGGTGTGGAAATACTGGATTGAAAGTAGAAAAAAGAAGTTTGAATTATGAGGAATAAACCACACCTGAGCCCCGAAGAGGCAGCACAAAAATGGAAGGAGGAAGAGAAGGGAGAAAAAAAAAAAAGAACCCCAAAGCTGGTTGTGCTAAGTCAATATGTTCCAGAATTGTGCAAGGACATGGAAGAAAGCCAGAGAAGTGACTGAGTGCTCCTGGAATGGCTTTTTTCCAAAGGCTATGAACCAAGAAATTCTGATTATGTACAGACTTGTCCCTGATAACAAGATCAGCACAAGAGCAGCCCCAAGGCTTCAAGCCTTGCCTCCAGCTCATTTCCATGAAACCTGGGTGGTACCTGCTTTCTGTTCCAAGATTGGTGCTGTACCTGCTTTCTGTTCCAAGATTGGTGCTGTAGCCAGGGGAACTGTTTTCATGTCAAAGGGTTTCTCTGAAGGCTCCAGCGTGTACTGGTGCAGGGCCTTCTCCATCCCAGGAACAGACACTGTCAACCCTGCAGAGGAGAAAGGCAGGAAACCTCAGTTTTTAGAGCTGGAACTGCCACAGGCACTGCCAGGCAGGGCTGATCCACAGGAAATAAAACGGGCAAAGGAGAAAAAAAGCTGCTCTGGAGATGACACAAAGTTGCCAAGTCCAAACAGTTCACTCCCAAGAATCTTACATGTATTAATTAAGTTCTCTGCTCATGCAAATTTGCAATTACAGACATAAAATGTTTTTATAATCCACCCTCATCCTCGTTTTGGATTGGAAAAGATGGAGCAAAAACCAAGCAATTTGTGCCAAGTGAAGGAGGATTCAGCGAGAAAAGCCCAGCTCATACTCCCACCTCCATTTCCCAGACCACGCTTCCCATATTTTGCTGAATTTGCCACTCTCAGCACAAGCACTTGCAGGGAAGTGCTAAGGCCAGAAAAAACCACGTGAATTAACAGCTCTGAGCGGTTTCTTTTCTCTCACTGACCATTAAAAATGTAGGCAGCATTCAGGGCCAGCTGTCTCTGCTGCAGGACATTTAAATAGAACGTTGCCCTGTCCCGGACCTCGTCGTCGCTGTCCATCATGCACCTGTTTGGGGACAAGGGGACAGGGTCAGCCAGCTCTGGCCATCAGAGAGCTGAGCTAAAAATGGCACTGCCAAAACTGGCTTTGATACTGCAGTGACAGTCAGAGCTCCCTCCAGACATTTTTAAATCATGCAAAACTGTGTTTCTACAACACGGGAGTTGGTTTAATTTCAATTAAATCATTAACACCACGTGTCTTAGCACAAGACGTGAACCTGTGGCATGGGAACACCCAGCTCTGGAAACACAAATGTTATTTATGAGGAACCTGGATAGGAATTTCCTTGCTTCAAGGGGTGTAAAAAATGGTCACGTGGAAAAGCTCTGTAGGGGGAGAGTGACTTTTAATATCTCCAGGTATTGATAGGACAAGGGGGAACAGTTTTAAACTAAAAGAGATTTAGGTTGGATGTGAGGAGGAAATTCCTGGCTGTGAGGATGGGGAGGCCTTGGCAGCTGTGGCTGCCCCTGGAAGATCCAAGGCTAGGCTGAATGTGGCTTGGAGCAACCTGGGATAGTGGAAGGATCCCACCACAGCAGGGGTGGAACAGGATGAGCTTTAAGGCCCTTCCAACCCAAACCAGTCAATGATTCTGTGATTTATTACTGCCCTGAGCAATGTTCTCAGACCAAATTACCATCACATGTTTCCATGACTAATCCCATCTGTCATTTCCTTGTCTCCAGCAGTGCTCTGCTCCCTGCAGCCTTGCAGGAAAGGTGGGAGAAGCATTTTACCACTCCCCAACTGGGATTGACATCCTCAGTGCAAGTTCCAGCCTGCTCTGATCTTCCTTCCCTGGCTGCTTGCAGGGAATCAGAGGGCCCTGCGTCCCCACAAGCTCAGCACAGGCCCAGCCATCCCCACTCACCTCTGGAGCAGCACCAGGATACTCGGAAGCAGATTCTCGTTCTGTGCCCCAAACTTTGCCAAAGCACTGACAGCAGCTGCAGAGAGAACAGGGAGGTGTCAGTGGGGCTCGGGTTCTGCACAAACACCTTCTCACAGCCCTGACTTTTCAATTTACACAGCCTTTCACTTCCACACCATAAACCTTTCAGTGATATGGAAAGATTAAGCTATTCCTGTATTTCCAAATGGAAACAGTTTTGTGATCAAGATCAGCTTAACAGCCCTGCAGCTCTGTTCTGAGGGAGTTCTCCATCAGGTATTTGTTGAAGCTCTGTGGAATATTCCAATTGTTGGCCCTTCTGCCATTTGCAGCAGCTCCCACTGCAGATAAATCTGTTTTCCACACAAGCACCCAGTGGTGACCAGGGGGCCCAGGCTACACCCAGTAACTCTGCAGGGAGCTCAAACCCCTCAGGAACCGCTTGGAGCTGCCTCTCCAAACAAATCAAATTTCAGCTTGGCACCAGCTTGGAGAAAATCCCCACCCGGAAAGAAGAGGAAGCTGTTTCAGGAAGTACAAACTTATGACAGTGACATTAAATAGGGAAGCAGCAGTGTCCCCTCCTCATGTGTGACACCTTGAATTCCAGCAGACACTCAAAAGGCCTAGAACCAATCTATTATTTATGTTCTGAAGCCCAGGTGCTGATGCCAAGATGATCTGAGGAGCTTAAAAAACCTCAGGGCAAAACCACCTCCACAGCTTTGCACAGTTCCTGTGGAAGAACCATCACTCCCCACACTCCAAACCCAGTTTCAGCCTGGGAATTCTCAGCCATGGGAGCTCCAGGACTGGAGCTGCACTCACCAGCCCTCACAGCCTCGTTCTCCAGCACCACCCTGTTGAAGATGAAGCGGATGTACTTGGATGGGGACGGGGTCCTGGGGCCCTCCTTGCCCAGCAGGTGCAGGATCTTGGTGGCCAGCACGGTGTGCTCGCAGTCCTCGATGAACTCGCAGAGGTGAGCCAAGCCCGACTCCTTGCTCTCAGGGTTCTCCTCGATGATGCTGATTATACAATCCACAATGGCTCTCTTGTACTCAAAGCCACCCTGGCAAAGGGAAATCAGGGACAGTGACCCTCTGATCTGAGCGAGGCTCAGCTCCCTCACGCTTCAGTGACTGCTTCCCATGGAGAAAACAAGCGTTTGTACAAACTGGGGTAAGAAAAGGTGTGCTGGATGACCTCACAGGGCATTCCCAGCCCCCTGACCCATCAAGGCACAACATCTGAGCATCCTCAGCTCTAATTCCTGAGCATTTCACGCAGGTCTGACCTACTCAGGCCCATCTTTCTGTGCACCCACTGACAGAAGAGACTCTTCCCATCACCCAGCAGGTCCAAACCTGCCAAATCCCGCCCCCCCAGAGCCAAGTGCCACACGTACATCATCCCTGAGCATGTTGGAGAGGAAAGTCATCATGACGCTGTGCTTCCGAGGGTACTTCTGGCACAGGGCACTGATGGCCTGCACAACCACAACCTGCAGAACAACACAGAAGGACAGGGGTCATGTGTTTGTTTTCCTGGGAAAAACACAGGCTTCTATCTCAAGCTGTCACCTTGATCGATTAAATCCATGTACAAGGATAAAAATCAGGTGGTGGATTCTCAGGGCCAGCGTGTAACAGCCTTGTGGCAGCGTGCTGTAAGACCTGGCTCTGGCAGAGAGACTGGAATTTAGGATGGAATATAATTCAAAGGCCTCCCCTCCTGCCTTCCTTCTGCTCAGGGATGATCATGACTCAATTTTAACTTGTTACATTCTGTCATTAAAACTTTTTGCCATTTCAAACTTGTCTAATGCTCATTTTTCTCATAAAAACAAGGACTTAAGACCACTTCAAGCAGACTGATTTTGCAGAGCCCTGCTGTGCTCCTCATGATGTAACAGGTACAACTGAACCAGCCTGAGCTAATTTATTACCAGTTTAGTCACTATAAAACTTAGAAATTAGAAATTTAAAACTCACACTGTTTCCTAACTATGCATCAAGACTGATGTGATATAAACTCAATCAGAACAATTAAAATCCTTCTTCCCCTCTAAAGATTAGACAACCAGAAGGAAGTACAAGATCTGCAGGATATTGCACAGGAGCCAGGAATCCACCAAATGGTATTTTTCCTTTCTTGCACTGGTGGGAGGAAGGGACACAGGATATTTCAGCTGGAAAGCAGAGCACTGCACCTTCTGAACTTTGCCCTACCAGACTAAACCACCGAAGCATTAAGAAACAAGAAGAGCTTGATTAAAAAAACAAGAATGGGAGAAAAACCTGCAGCTGGAAAGAGCAGAGGCCTCCAATGCCACACCTTAAACTCATCTGAGATTTCTGACACGAAGGAGGAGATCTGTTTCATGAGCCTGTCCACGCTGCTCTCGCTGCCCGTCTTCAGCAGCGTGGTGATGGCCAGGGTGGCGATGCTCCGGTTGGAGTCGGTGATGAGGTTTTCCAGGTCCAGGTTGCAGGCAGTGACTGCAGATGGATGCTTCATGGCCACCTGCAAGGAACGCAATCCCAAAATTATGTGGGAGCAGCAGCGTCCCGCAGTTCAAAGCGTTGGATGCAATCAGAGCTCAGGGTTTTGGTTTCAGTGTTTTAAATGAATTTTAAGTTACAGCTCATGGGTTTGACAGTCAAAAATTGCTGCTGTTGTGTTGTGCAGCTCTGAAATCAGAATTATTTCCTTCACGTGGATTTTGTAATATTAAATGTCCAGGATTCTGCTGCCTTCCAGCAGAAAGCTCACAAATTATCAAACTACAGCTTGTTATATCCCTGTGCTCCAGAAATGAGCAAACACAGCCTGAATGCAGAAAGATTTCTGTCACACCAGGAGAGCTGGCATGGAAAAGCCAATTCTCCAGCATGGAAGAGTTCCAAATAAAGTCATCACAGGGGCAGTGCTCTGCCTGAGGTAACACATCATTAGGCACTGTTGGCTGGCTCTGATCTGAGAAGGAAGCTCGTTCAGAAGGTTTTGGAAGCACTCACTTTATTGAGGGTCCGGACGGCTGCGTAGCGCAGGACAGGTTTGGGAGAACTGCAGAAAAGCTGCAACACTGGGGGAAAAAACAAACCAAAAACCAAAGATATGGCCTCTTTCAAAGAAAGGGAATAGAGTAGGAAGTCTAATGTATCTCCATTCAACTACACACTGCTAAATATTCATGCAGCTCTATGCATCATTTATCATGAGCTTCACACGCAAGTTAAAAACAAACTCCTGGTTTTGATCCTACTACCAATAACAGGGGGGTTGCACAGCTGCCTTTACATTCCAGTTCTGTATTCCAGGTGGAGGAGAATTTTCCCAGAGAAAACTGTGGTTGTTCCATCCCTGGAAGTGTTCAGGGCCAGGCTGGACAAGGCTTGGAGCACCCTGGGAGAGAGGAAGGTGTCCCTGCCCATGGCAGGCACTGGATGATCTTTAAGGTTCCTTCCAATCCAAACCATTCCACGATTCCCTCCCATCCCAACTTCCTGCAAGACAAGAATCACCCTGTGCCACCTCTACGGCCATTTATCCAAAGCTCTGGATGAAACAGGGAAAAGATCTCAACTAAGAGCCCTTTAACTTGGGGACAATCTGAAAATTCAGGGTTTGGGTATTACAATTATGCTGTATTTTCTCTGGATTTCTTTATCACCCTTTGTTTCAGCTGCTGCAGGGGTACAAAGGGCTGTGACCAACCTGACACAGCAGGTGCCAGCTCCCTGGCCGTGCAGTTTGGCAGGTGGATGATGGCAGAGGCAGCCTCATAAATCACCATCTCATGCTTGTTCCTCAGGCAGCTCTCAATGAAGTCGAACAGGGGACTTTCATGGCTACAAACAACAAGAATCCCAGGATCTTTTAGGCCGGAAAACCCCCTTTAAGATCGAGTCCAAGCATTATCCCAGCGCTACAGTTCTGTCTCTGTGGAGATTTCCACAAACACTAAAGAAAAAAAGCTGCTGTTTCCAAACTCTGATTCATTTTTGTACTTCCAATTCTGCCTCTTACTTACCCCTCTTCAGATTCCTTGAGGAGTTTGCTTGCAATCCTGATCAGCATGCAGTAGGCAAATTGGGATTTCAGCCCTGATTTGGTGAATTTATTCAGCATCTTGGACACAGCCAGGCGGTCGTTTTTCCTAAGGTGATAGAGCAGCCCCAAAGCATGATACTATGGAAGGGGAAACAGAGGGGCAGGCACTGAGTACAGCTGGAAAAGCCACGTGAAGACAATCAAAGAGGGGTAATAATTGCTCTTTCCTGGCACAAATGCCTTCTAACCTCAACTGAGCTGAGTTTCCTGACACGTTGCAAAGATCTGCAACATTTCCTTCCCCTTTCTGTCCACTCTCAACTATTCCTGAAGATCCAAAGAGCCACAAAGTCAACTTCTTTCCTTTTTACTTTCCCATTAAATATCATAACTTCAAAGGTTTCAGCTTTGCACAGTAACACCTCCATTTCTAATGAACTCCACAGGATATCCCAAGGCCCTGAAGTGACAGCTGACCTCACAAAAATCCTTGAGGCCTTTCTGATGGAAGCACAAAGGAACGTTTCTAGTTCCTTGCCAAGTTATTTTAGGGTTTTTTTCTCCCCATAAAACTGATTTACTGCAAGGCTTAATGAAGCTGCTAAGCGGGCAAGAACAAAGCTGATTTTACAGAATCTTTCTGATCACGAGTCTGCAACAGACAGAATAATTCCACATTCTGAACAGACAAAGTGATTCCATTTCCACAGGTGTCTGCAATATCTGTGCAGAAATTTTGTTCTTGTGAAGATCTTCCTGATATTTGGGTTCATCTTTGTGGTCTTTTCGTATCTGGCACATTTTCTGAAGGCCAAGAGGTGCTTACTGGGAGAAAGTGAGAGGATTTCCCAAACTTTTTGAGCACTCAAAGGCCTTCTGCAACAACCACTGTGGCACAGGCAGCAGCATTCCAGCTGTCAGAAATTCAGCAGGAAAAGGGAAGAGAACTCCAGAGCCAGCTCTTAATTAACAACCTTGTGCTGGAATAATGGTAAAACTCATGATTTTTTTTGCAACAGTCAAGTTGTTTCCCACAAATCACAACTCTTGCTTTTAAAAGCCTAAAGGAAAAATCGGACTTTTTTTTCTGAAGTTTTTTTAAGAACTCCCAGAATTTCACTAAACCCCCGCAGTGTTTTCAGGGCCAGGCACCCTCAAACACACCTGCACCATGATGTTGTCACTGGAAGCTGCTTCCTGAGCTTCATTGATCCACCTTTTGACCACGTCATAGCTGATCTTCATCATGTGCTGCAAAAAAAATTGAGATTGGAGACAAGCTCATGGGAGATTTCCCAACACAGCCAGTCTTTACCCTATAAACTATGATTTTCCCTACATTTCAGTCTCAAACTACCACGCTTGCACTTCTATTAATAAAAATATCAACTAATGAGCCCTTTCCCAGCCTTTTCTCCTAAACAAGAGAGGGGAAAACAGAGTGGATTCCTTCATTTTGCCCTCCTGGTGTCTATTAGCAGAAATAATCCTGAATTGCAGTTTCAGCAAGTGATTTCATGGCCCCTCCCCAGATAAATTCATGTTCTACACTGACTGCAGAGATGATGAGCATTTTGCACTAGAAATTATTATGACTGATGTACTCAAATGTTAAGGAAGGAATTTGAGGAGAGAAAGGAAACTCTGTTTTTCCTTTACTTTTCAGGGAGATGAAGAGTCACGTCAGAGAAAGAACAAAACAAACACAGCAGACTCACCTTCCCAGCCTGGCACAATGCCAGATTTACAAAAATCTTCTGCTTTACTTACCAAGGAAGACACCAGTGCAGAGCTGGACACGCTGGGGACTTTGTCCACAATGGCCTGTTTCATGTACCTCTCGATGGCCTGCAGCATTGTACCCTAAAAGGGGAAAAGAGGGGAAAAGAGGGAAAAAGGGAAGCGTGGATACTTTGGACGAAGAGCATAAAAGCAGCATAAGGCAAAAATCCACATTCAAAGGATCCTCAGCAAAAATCTTGAGTTAACTCTGCAAGGCAGACGTGGGTTTGAGCTGCTCGAAGGTTCAGCGACAAAGTCACCAGCAGAGCAATCCCAGATAGGAACTGGAGCTTCCAAACATTCCAGCTGCACATTCCCAGTGCTCCAGCCCCACACAGCTCCTGGCAATTGCACAGGGCATCGAACAGAGCAACCTCAGATCAGATCAGAATCTTCCAACTGCATATTCCCAATGTTCCAGCTCCACAGAGCTCCTGCCAATGCCCAGGGCATCAAGCAGAGCAATCCCAGATAGGAACTGGAGCTTCCAAACATTCCAGCTGCACATTCCCAGTGCTCCAGCCCCACAGAGCTCTCGGGAATTGCACAGGGCATCAAGCAGAGCAATCTCAGGTCAGAAAGGAGCTCCAAAATCTTCCAACTGCACATTCCCAGTGCTCCAGCTCCAAATAACTCCTGGCAACTGCAGAGGGCACCCAGCAGAACAATCCCTGATAGGAACTGGAGCTTCCAAACATTCCAGCTGCACATTCCCAGTGCTCCAGCCCCACAGAGCTCCTGCCAATGCCCAGGGCATCAAGCAGAATAATCCCAGATCAGAAGGGAGCTCCCAAACATTCCAGCTGCACAATCCCAGTGCTCCAGCTGCACAGAGCTCCTGCCAACACAGAGGGAATCAAGCAGCAGTTCCACTACTACTGTAAAACACACCCTGCAAGAGAGCAGTTTTGGGATTTTAAAGCCACTCATCACCTGTCCCACAAAGTGACACAATTTGTACTCACATCAGTGATCCTGCACAGAGCTCGGATGGCCGGGCCTCGATAGACATCCTCCTTCCCTGTCATGTCTTTGGTCAAACTGAAACCATCAAAACCACCCTGTTAACACTTCTTTAATATCCCCACGTCTCAGTCTTTTTGTGCCATTCACCTAATTTAGCTGTTAACTGCTAAGATCTAGTTCTGGCTAGGAACAGCTTCTTAATAATCAGCTTAATTTGAGAGTTATTAACATCAAAATCTGGGGAAATGCAGAACTATAAAATGCACAGTCCATTGTATTGCTTTGCCACAGGCCTGGTTTGTTTAGCTCAACCATCCTCTTTCTGCTTGTTCTACACAAAATTTTGATTTAGAAATAGTGAACAAAGTTCAGTTTGGTTTATTTCATATATTTCTAAAGCTGTTCAGCAATCAGTATTGTTGGCACACACCACAAATGCAATTTTTGCTCTTGCAGCAGCTGCAATGTCTATTTTTGTAGTCAAAAAAATCGAGAGTTCAGCTGGGAAAACAAACTGGGCTTTGCTCTGCTTTTCTTTAATTGCTCTGACAGCGAAGTCACGGCCGAAGTTCTGACAAACCCATGGAGCAGCAAGAATTAAAAAAAAAAATCCTAAACACAAGAAAACAAAGTAACAACCAGTTGATACACTGAATTCTCCTCCTTTTTTAACAAAGTATAATATCAGAGTGGGAATAAAAGAACATTGCAGAGGGTGGCACATGCTCTGTATCACAGAACTGCTGTATCCTTATAAAACCTCAACACTGTAGCAGCCAAAACAAACCCAGGGAGATTTTGGGTTCAAAAGCAGCCCCTTTTCCAGAGCTCTGATCCCGGTCTTTGTAGGGTGCCCCACCTGCTCGTGACAATGATGACATCCTCAGAGATATTGGCCATCTCTTTGATTGTGAGGTAACACATCCTTCTGAGGGTTTGCTGTGGAAATGTGGTGCAGAAAACCATTAAACTCCATGGCAATTAGAAGTTTTAAAAGACAAACACAACAATTAAATATTTCACTTTAAAATATACATAAGCTTTTAAATAGAAGACAATTATTTTCAATTCAAAGTTATAAACAGAAAACTACATTTGATAACTGGATAAGAGCCAAACTCCTTGATATCAAAAAAAAAAAATATCAGAAGAGTAAGACATAAAGATGGTAAGATGGTAAGAACTAATACAAAAATCCACAGTAATTATCAAAGAAGTGATGCATCACATCTGTACTCAGAAGCCTCACAATTATCAGTTAAAAGCTTTAAAAAATAACTTTGTTCTTGTAAAAGAAGAATAGAAACACACAGGGAGTGCTGACATTACGTCTTTGAAAACAACTGACATTTATATTTTAAAAAACCCTATACTTTTTAAAATGTGGGTATGAGAAACACTCCAAACATTCTGTACTTCTAAAAATTTTGTTCCATCTTTAAACAGCTACACCTTCCTTGGACAAATCTCTAACAAACAAACCACTTTTAATCAAAATTAATGAGCCCCATCACAGGCAACACACTGCTCTGAGTTCTCATACTCTGCAGAAGAGATCACAGAAGGACTTTACATTCTCCTGAGCCCAAAGCTGAATTCCAGACTTCAATTCCCAAACCATTCTATGATTTTTAGGGTGTTCTCACCCCTTGCCTCACTGAGATCAATGAACAGAAGTTGTTCTAGGGAACAGCAGCCTTTGATCTGCAGGCAATTTTTAAATTCTAGTTTGAGTCAAGCAGATGGTGATGATTTGCAAGTGGAAACAACAATGACCGAGTAACACTGATTTGTAAATTCAGGCTTTGTCATTATCCCCACTTTCACACCAGTAATTAACTCAGAACCCACCTCCACCCCCAAACCAACCCACAGAAGTAACCACACGTTATTATTCAGTCATTTGTTTCCAAACCAGGAATTGCCTCCAGAGCTCCTCCTGTGAAGTGTTTGCCTCCCACATCCCAAGATCCAAGGGTTTGGCAGCTCCTGCAAGCCCAGACAAAGGCAGGGAGAGGCAAAACACCGGGTACTTACATCGTTGGACTGAAACAATCTGGTCATGGCAAAGAAAGCTTCCGTGGCTTCTGTGGTTCCAAAGTGTTCACCCTGGAAGCAGCAGAGAGGAAAAGCAGTCATTTTTCAGCTCCCTTTTCTAATGCTCTCCCACACACCAGGAATCTTTTTTTGGAGACTTTCTCCTGTTAGAAACCATCCCATCCTCACTTCCTTTCCCAAGGAATCCACAATTACCTCCACTCTAAATGCCCTCCACGGGGATGGAATAGTTTCCCAAGGAGTTTTTCCTATGTCAAGAAGAGGTGGGAAACTTCTTTCCCACTAAAAGCTCTCGGGGATACTCATTCTGGATGGAGAGAAATCCTAACAGTTACCTGGTTCAGCAGGTACAGGATCTTGGTAAGGATGTGAAGGCATCTTCGTGGGTTTATAGGGGTCTCATTGAAGAGCCGTGCCTGGAAATGAAACACAAATTCTGCTTTTGTATAACCAAACAATAATTATTTCTCTTTCAGCATCAAAATTAAACACATTTGTTTCCAGCCAAGCAGCTTGTCATTTATATTTGTACTAAATAAATGTCCAAGAGAACGTGTTCTTGAGCCTTTAGTTTGCAGCAATCTGAACACAGCACAAAGAACTCAATTTGCCATCTGGAACTGGCAAAAATACCTCAAAATAAAGCATTTTTTTCTTCAGGAAGACCCCCCCTGAGATGCCACACGTTCATATGGAAGGCAGAAGCCATGTGTCATTCAATTACCCTAAAAAACCCCCTCATTAGCTGTAGATAAAGCTAATTGATTTACACTTTCTCTGCGATTTTAAATTAATTATATGAATTTAGCCATTCACATTTCCCCACAATCGCTCTGCAACACTTCCTGGAGGAAAAAAGAAATAATTAAACAGCATTATCCCGTGATAATTCCTACCTCCTGAAGCACAGCGCTCTTCTCCAGATGCTGGAAAGGATTGGAGCCGCTACCTGAGGAAAAAGAATTCTCAGCTGAGGAAATTAATTCCTCACAAACTCCAACAGATCTGAACACGCAGGGAAAGCCCCAAAACTTTACCAAACCACCTCAAAACAATGACATTCCTCTTTGAAAAACTGATGTTGGCCATCAACAGCTTTCAATCCACTTCATTAAGGAGTATATTCAGTTATATAAAGAATAAAGGTAAAAAAAGGAGAGATACTTTGCCTGGAAGGTGAGGAAGAGAAAGTTTATTTGCTATTTAATTTCCCTTAATACTCCCTTTATATAAAACTATTTCCTTTTTCTTTCTTCCTAATCCACTTATTTTTATTCCTCCAGGCACCAAAAGCCTTGAAGGCATCAACACAAGAGCTGCTGATCAGGACCTGAAACAGAACTGAAACCACCTCTCAGACATGTAAATCCCTCCACAGCCTCACTTCTGCTCCTGATCCTCTCCCCCCAAGCAGGAATTTCTCATTTCCAGGCCATTTATTCCTCAGTTCTCACATCCCAAGCAGAAGGAAACCAAGAGTGAAACAGAACTCAACCCCAGCTGGGCACGTTTGGAGCTCAGAGCAGCAGCACAGAAAATTGAAGGCAGCATCAGTTACTGAAGGGAACACAGAGTTAACTTCCAGACCTCTGGAAGAGGCTTTCCAGGGACACCTTCCGCTGTCCCAGGTTGCTCCAAGCCCTGTCCAGCCTGGCCTTGGACACTTCCAGGGATCCACAGCTTCTCTGGACAAGAAGATCTGCCCTCCTTGGGTGCTGCTGAGCACAGGGAGATGGGGCCAGAGGTTGCCTAAACTCCCTGTCGTGTATTCCAGATGTGCAGACAGAGAAGGTCTGGAAAGGCTTCTCTGAAGCCTTTCGGGTTTTGCTTTGTGCAGCAAAATGACTAAGAAAAGAAGTTTATTTTCTTCGCATATATCGCAACACTGTTCAGATACTGATATAAATATAAATACATGTAATCAATTCTCTCTTCTTGCAGGGAAGAAATATCTGCACTGAGCAGAGACAGGGATAAAATCCTCTCTAGAAACCAGCTGAGCAAACAGGGAGAGCAAACAGCCCCCAGTTCCTTTGGATCCGTCACAAGAGAAGAGAAATGCTTTGACAGTTAATTCTTACTGCTGAAGCACAAATACCCACGAGCTGTGAGAGATGAGAGATCACGGAACCGTGGAATGGGTTGGGTTGGGAGGGAATTTAAGGATCATTCACTTTCGCCTCCTGTCATGAGCAGGGACACCTTCCATAGATCAGGTTGCTCCAACCTGGCCTTGGACACTTCCAGGGGTCCAGGGGCAGCCACAGCTTCTCTGGGCAACCTGTGCCAGGGCCTCCCCACCTCAGCGTCCCCCTCACCTCAGCATCCCCTCAGCTCCCTCATCTCCAACCCCGGACACCTCAGCACCCCCCTCACCTCAACCCCCGCTGTCATCCCAGCACCCCTCGGCCCCCTCCTCACTCCAGCCCCCCTCCCCTCAGCCCCAGCACCGCCCGTACCGGACTCCTCGTCCTTCTTATCGAACTTCTTGATCATGGCGGCCCCGCTGCCGCTTCCTCCGAGCGCCGCCGCCTCAGCAGCCTCGCCGGAAGCCCCGGCCCCACCTCCCGTTCTACAATCTGATTGGGTCGCGGCGCTGTCAATCAACATGGCGCTTTCCGCCTCACCAAGCCGCGCCTCCACGCGCGTGCTGAAGGGGCGGGGCCAGAGTGAGGGCGCGTCTTAAAGGAGCCGCGTCCTTATTTTGTGAGGGGGAGGGAGGTTTCACTGGCGGACAGGGAGACAAAAAGAGATAAAGAAACCATCTGGACTCCAGGCGAAAAAATTGGAACTCATGTGGAATTCACAGGACAATCCAAGCCTCTGAGACCCTTGGCAAAAGCCGAGGTAAGTCACAAGTAGCTCCTATGTAACTCACGTTTAATTCCCATGACAAACCAACCATTGAGCCCCTTGGCAAAAAAAAGCGCGTAATTCCCATGTAATTCACAGGTAACTCATGTAACTCTCAAGACAAACCAACCCACTGAGGCCCTTTGCAAAAAAAAAAAGGATTCCCATTAATCTCCCAAGTAACTCCCATGTAACTCATATGTAACTCAGAAGGAAGTCACAAGTAACTCTCACATAACTCTCAAGACAAACCAACATTTAAGCCCCTTGGCAAAAAAATGACCTCAAGTTGTGCCAGGGAAGGTTGAGGTTGGATATTGGGAAAATTCCTTCATGGAAAGGGTTGTCCAGCCCTGGCATGGGCAGGGGTGGCGTCCCCATTCCCAGAGGGATTTCAAAGCCCTGTGGATGTGGCCCTTGGGGACAAGGCTCAGTGGTGGCCTTGGCAGTGCTGGGAGTGCGACCGGACAAATTTTCCCTAAAATATGAGGAACTGGGATGAAGAGAGGTGCTGCTGCTTCCGAATGGAACAGTGGGAATAACTTTGTGCAGCTGGAATGCCAATCCATAGGAGCAGGTTTGCCCATGGAGGAGCTGGTTGCTGCCTTCACTCAGCAGGTTGGGAATGCTGGAATTCTCCTTCTCACCCTGCAAGGAAAATAATTTCATGCTTTGCACCTCTGGGAATAAAAGGAAACCAGGCAATTCCTTAGGAAACGTGGTAATCCAAGCCTGTATCCTGTTAAATCCAGCAGCAGTGCCTTTGGAGAGGCAGGAGCACAAAGCCATGACCCCATTTTTAAGGAACCTGCTTTGCAAAGCTGGATTTTTCATGGTATTTTAGGAATGTGAAGATAAAACCTGCTTAATTCCATCCCATTTTCCCAGCTTTCCCTGTTGTAACTCCATCTCCTGACCTTCACGTGGGATTTTTCCGTGATCCAGGGAGTTGTGAAAACTCCTGGGGTAATTCGCAGGTTTTTAAACTCAATCCTGGTTCTTTGCTGCGTGCTGAGCCAGATTTAACAACCCAGACAATAATTTTGGGCAGGACACAAAGAGCAGGGTGACCTTTCCTCGCACGTCCTGGTCAGGTGGGAGCACATCCAGCTCCTGGCACAATTACCTTTTCCTGAAGAAGCCCCTGGGGAATAAACTAAGGTAATATGGCTGGTTTCCTGTTAAAAAAATAGATAGACTGGAGTGATGAATGAGCCCATTCAGTGCCTTTTCCCCTCAAACTGAGAAAATAACAACTTAAAAAATGTCATGGGATCACTTCAAATCTCTCTTTCCCCTTCCCCATTCCTTGTCTTCAGCATTTTTGGTGTCTCCAGTCCGGAGAACTGTTTCCCATTCCTTTGGGAGACTGGGCAAGAAGATTGGCAGTGCTGCAAATTGAGGGCCAAGAATCTCAAATACGATTCTATGGAATGACCTGAGGGATTTAGAAACTTCCATCCAAAAGCTGCAACACTTTACCCTTGTTTTTCCAAGTGGGAATTTTTTGCTGCATTCCAAATCCAAGTGGCAGAGAAATTCAGAGCAAACTGGGGTTTTCCCGTTGGAAAATTTGAATTGACTTGTCCAAATTCCCTGATCCTGCCCTTGTTTCCATGGAATTGTGAATTTGTGCCTTCTGTGGGTGAAAATTCCAGTGGTTTTTGCTTGGACCAGAGGGTTGTAAGGAAAGGTTTTTGTTTTACTCTTCTAAACACCACCGACAAATGGGTTTCTGAAACAAGTGGGTACAGGAGGGTTTATTTCCTAAAATAAACTAAGAGGTGTGTTATAATATATAATGTAGAATATAGAAATTATTACACAAAATGTATAATATATAATATAATGTTATAT